>CALZFC010000251.1:5102500-5330000 GCA_945643635.1 Allodiplogaster sudhausi
ATGATTGCGCGGGTGGCGAGGATGGATCTGATTAAATTACAATTCAAATAACATTTTCTCCTCTCTATTCTCAGCTTTTACTTCAAACTTCGCATCATTGGAACTGAATCGAATTCTCCAAGCACGAGCTTTATTCAGGCAACCGAGTAATGAAAAATGCGTCCGGTGGGCCCGGGGGGGCGCAATGTGGGTGGGAGAGAGGATATAGAAGAGGAAGGGAGAGAGAGAGAGAGAGAGAGAGAGATAAAGAGTATCTCTGAACTACTCGGTAAATATCCCCCATCACGCGCCTCCGTACACTTTTTCCCCTTTCGTCACGGCCAATTTGACTTTTCTGCCACATCTAACAGTTGCGCTGTGGTGAAAATGGCAAAAAATCGAAACGCGACCAATTCCAGAGGAGAAGAAAAACATCGGAATTGGTTGGCAGAGGTTCGCTTCTTTTTAATGCAACTTTCCTTTTTGTAAACAAATTCATTCAAAGGTGCCTGCGAAAGTTACTATTCCCATTTCTAGCAGAGAAATAACAGGAAGGAATATGGAAGACGTCAGCAGAGAAGAAATGCATAATGTAGGAGAGCAACAGGAAACATGTCGTTTGCAGCGTCATGGGCCAAGCGAATAAAGTGGCAGGAGGGAGAGAGAGAGAGAGAGAGAGAGAGAGAGAGAGGGAGAGAGAGAGAGCGAGAGAGAGAGAGAGGGAGAGAGAGTAGCGAAAGGAGTGTCACAGGCAAGGAGAAGCTTTATGGCGGGGGGCCCAATAGCACGAACGTATCAATCACAACTCCGCAATCCAGCGATTCCACTGAAATGCTAGGGAAGGGGAAAAATTATTTTCTACCATAAACGCTGTACCGAGATTTCGAAGGAGAGGTAAGATTTAAAAAAAAACAAATAGAAGATGAAAAGGAACAAAGTCAAGGAAAGAACAACAAAATAAAGATGCCTAATAGAGCTCGGCTCTTGCAAAATCAAGCTGGGAAGCCAAATTCTACCGGACTGAGCTGCCAATTTTTAAGCCTCAAAATATATTGATATCTTTGTTTACTAAAAAATAAAAATATTTATTTCAATTGGAAATATTATTGGCTGAAGTATGAATATATTACATTTTCGCTTCTTATTCTCTCTCTCTCTCCCCTCTCTCTCCACCCCCCCCCCTCTCTCTCTCTCTCTCTCCGACTGACCAGTTCCCTGAAGCATGCCAGCGAGATTGTCCACAGAGCGTGGGTAGCGAGAGGAGAAGTGTGCCCTTCCATCTAGCAGTCTCTCTTCGTCTGTCTCCTCCACTCCTCCTACCATACTCCTTCCTTCCTCATCTACCGTATCCTCTTCTCCATCCACCGTACTCTTCTCAATGGCCGCAGTTGCAGCGTCGAGGGCTACTGTCATTAGAAGGTGCCAGAGTCGAGAATTGAGTGGTGAGAAATTGATTGAACTGACTTCCGACGATGCCTGGAAGGAGAACAAAGAAAGATAACAGAAGATTAGAAAAGGATTCAAAATAAGCACACAAGGGAAAAATGGAAGAAAGAAGGCGACAGTGCGAGGAATAAGAAAAGCCAAAGAAAAAAAGGATAGGATAAAATCCTACCCCTGGTGAGCGAGCTACAAGCTAGCATAATAAGTAAGCACGGCTAGTCAAAGCGTACAACAAACTAGCAGAAGATGTAGATAACGAAAAATGAAGGGAATAGGTATTTAAAAGAAGTGGTTTGGCAATGAAGGAAGGGTAAGTGAAGGCGAAACGAGAAATCGAAACAGAAAATGGGAGAACTTGAAAGAGAGAGAGATAGAGAGATAGAGAGAGAGAGAGAGAGAGAGAGAGATAGTAAGAGAGATAAATGCCAGAGAAATAGTAAGAGAGAGACAGAGAGCAATTATGAATAGGGTAAAGCTCTGGTGCTTCTTGCTGCAAGGCCAAACATAAAAGGTAAGAGGAAGAGGGGTAGGAGAGGGAATTGGGGCAGAGGAAGCAGGATATGGGAGAGACAGAAGGTAAGAGGGAGAGGGAGAGAAAGAGAAAAAGAGAGAGAGAGAGAGAGAGAGAGAGAGAGAGAGAGAAAAGAGAGAGAGAGGGAGAGGGAGAGAGAGAGGAACTCACGGAGATAAATGTGAAGAGGGGAGGAAGGCACAAGCATTTTTTTTGTTGCCTAAACGTCCGGGGCAGCCTCTGCTACGTTGCTTGCTTACTCTTCATCCTACCCGGCCTTTTACGCTCGTTCTATCTTTCTTCCCTTATTTCCTCTCTCTTTCTCTCTCTCTCTTTCTCTCTTTCGCTCTCTCTTCCTCTCTCTCTCACCCACTTTCCCTCTTCGTTCTCTCTCAGCTGCTCTCTCCCGTTCACTTCTATCCACTTCACATCTTCGTTTATCTTTGCCTTCCCTTTTTTCTCCTTATTAGGCAATGCCAACCGCCAAGTAAACGAGCTTTCTCATTTGGCACTGGCCATGCAAGCTCTTCACATCCTGGCATCTCTATATACCTCTCTCTCCCTCTTTCTCTCTCTCTCTCCTCTCTTTCCCATTTAATATTCCCTTTCTGTTTCCTTCTGTGTCTCTTTCTCGTTCCTATTTCTTCTCCATATAGTCTCCCTATCTCTAGTATGTGATTCTCCATGTACTCTCCCTATCTTGATTTATCCTTTCAACTTCTCCCCTTTCTGCGCTTATTGTTAATCTTCTCTCCTCCCCCCCCCCCTATCTCTTCCTTCTGAGTATCTAATATAGTGAAATCTCCTTTCCCGGATGCAGTTAAAGGTCCCCAAGCGCTCCTTCAAGCCGTGGCTTGTCACAGCTTGATTAGAGAGTGGGATGGCATTGACAATCAACGGCTTGAGGAGAGAAAGAGAAGAGAGAGAGAGAGAGAGAGATGTATAGATAGAGAAAAATAAAAGAGAGAAGCAGACAAACTTAACCGTATGCATATAGCTAGCTTCGTGTAAATGAAGATGAATACAGCTGAATGAGAGAGAGGGAGAGAGAGAGAGAGAGAGAGAGAGAGAGAGAGAGACCAAAATAGAGACAGTGAGAGAAGGAAAGCAAATAGTAAGGGCGCAGAAAGAGAAGTGTGAGAGCGAAAGGTTGAGAGAATAGTGAACAGAGGGAGAGAGAACGAGAGACAGAGAGACACAGAAATGGAGAATAAGGGGCATCACTCAAACAAGGATGGCAGATGTAACCGCTAGACATGACCCGTCAGAAATCAGTCAGCTCATTCATAGGAGTATTCTCTCTCTCTCTCTCTCTCTCTCTCTCTATGTCTCTCTCTCTATCTCTTCCCTCTCTCTCTCTGTCTCTCTCTCTATCTCTTCCCTCTCTCTCTCTCTCTCTCTTCTCTATCACTCTCTCTCTCTCCCTCACCAACTTTCCTACAAATTTCCAGCAAAGGCAAATCGATGGTGCGCACGCTATTCGCAACAGCTTGACGACAAGGGAGAAGAGTGGGATAGTGGGAGAGAAAGAGAGAGACAGAGAAAGAGGGAGAGAGAGAGAGAGAGAGCGAGAGAGAAAGAGTGGGAGAGCGATACAGAATATTGAATATTACCGACTAACTCTACAGGAACTAGTCGTGAATTACACTTACGCAGGGGCGCAACAATCATAATAATCATGGATGGAGCAAGTGACAGCGTAGGCAGATTTTACTATGAAGTCATCTGTAACATGACTACGAAGGAAGCATGGAAAAATAGTGCTCAAAAATTCTCTCCTGCAAGCAACGAGTTCGTGCCTGATTCTTTACAAACAACAACAAAAATCTCCTTGAGAAGCAGTAAAGATTTCTATACTGGTAACTTAAAAATAACTTTTTTTTTAAGTTTAAAATGAAGAAGGATCAAGAAACAAATATATTTTAAACGGAGTAAAACCGTAAGAGTTCAATCTATAATTACTGGTTTGGGTAATTGCAATAATCCCTTCATCTCTCTCTCTCACTATCTCTCTCTCTTCCTATTTCTCTCTCTCTCACTCTCTCTCTCTCTCTCTCTCTCTCTCTCTGCATAGTCTTGAACATGGCCAACAATGGCTGTCAGTGTCTGCGGGCAGAAAAAAAAAGATTGGTCCTGACCAAGCAGAGAGAAGAAGAACAGGAAGCAAAGAGGGAAGAAGCCTTTGCGGGAAGTGTCACACAGGGCATTCGATGGGAACAGCGGATTGCTGCCTAAGCAGAGAGAGAGAGAGAGAGAGAGAGAGAGAGAGAACAAGATGGAGGAGAGAGGGTGAGAAAGAGAGTGGAGTGAAGAGAAAAATGATATAAAAAAGTGAACGAGAGGCCGCCGAGTATGAGAGAGAAAGGGTAAAAAGTGACGATGACTGACATCAAGAGAGAGACAGAGAGCGACCGCGAGAGAGAGAGAGAAACAGAGTGAGAGAGAGATAGAGAGAGAGAAAGAAACAGAGTGAGAGAGAGAGAGAGAGAGAGAGAGAATCCAGCAAAGGCAATCCGCTGGAGGCGCCTCATCGCGCCACTGAATGAAAAGCAGCGACTGGAGAAGAAGAAGAAGAAGCAGCAGAAACTGCCTCTCCTTCTTCTCCCTTCTCGCGCTCCCTCCGGGAACAAATTCTATTTGCGGCTATCGATGAGAGAGAGGGCGAGGAGTCGAGAAGTGTCAGAGAAGCAGACAGTCAAGTCTGAAATGGTAAAGAGCAAGGGAGGAAAAGCAAGGTAGTGAGAGGAGGGAGGGAGAGACAGAGAAGAGAGAGAGAGAGAGAGAGAGTGAGAGAGAGAGAGAAAGATGTTCATTGACGTATGTCACGATGAGTGGATGAGATGCAAGTACCAACAATAACTTGACTAGAGTGAGGTGCGCGTGTATCATTTTTCACTCCAACGAGCAGCTTCACAACTTTCAATGCATCTTTCTCACATTCTCTCTCTTCTTCCCTCACTCTCTTTATCTCTCTCACTCTCTCTCTCTCTCCTGTCACACTCGCCCTCTTACCACTCCCTCTCAAGACAAGGCTATCAGCTGCACTTGGACTTCTCGTGACTTACATGGTTTTATTTGCAAAGAACCTATTCTACTCATCACTTAAATCTAATCAGACCAAGGTGACAGTAATGAGGAAAGCCATTGGAAGAGCCCCTTATTCTTCCTTTTCAGGGTGACCAATTGACTTAGGCCTTAGTGGAAAGCACCATCGTTGTCTCTAACCATGCCTGAGTGCCACCACGCGCAGAGAGAAGGCAAACGCGTTACCAGTGGCGACAAATCTATTCTGTCGGCTACATTCGAGAAGACGAAGAGAAGGCATCATAGACCATATTTTCTAGTCACTGTCAAGTAAACAAACAAACTGATTAGAAAACACATATGAAGGTAGGAGAGAGGAAGAGATCCAAAAACTGGACAATCAATGGAAGCCAAATTATATTCGAAATTAGGTTGAAATAAAACTAATACGAAGAAGCAAGCCGTTCTTATTCAATCGCAAAAGTATCGCAGAATCAGTATCAAGAAAAGGCCAAGAATTAATAATGCACAGTTAAATCGCTGCAAGATTTTATGATAAAAATCACAGGGCTCAAGGCACGGAGTTAATTCCTTTGATCCATTCTGAGAATTTTCTTTCTTCTCTCTCTTTCTCTCGCCTCTCTCTCTCTCTCTATCCTCCCTCTAGAAATAGGAACATGCAACACGGGAGCTGCGCGTTCACACCCGGTTTACCATCTCCTGCAGTCTTTCAATCTGTCTTCCTCTCTCTCTCTCTCTCTCTCTCCCTTGAATACCCGATCAATTTCCCTTTCACTCGCGCACCACGCAGGAGATTCACGGCAGCTGTGAAGAGACGATGAAAAGAGTGGATCATGGAAAGGGGGAACCGAAGAGAGAGAGAGAGAGAGAGAGAGAGAGAGAGAACGCGTAGACGAGCTAGCCAGGAAAGCAGAGAGAGAGTACACACAAGAAGCAGAACGCCGCGAACCAGTCCGCAGTGGCCACCGATCAGGCCGTGCTCATTCCTCCCCGACCCCTCACACCTCTTTATCAATATGTCCTGTTCCACCAATCTCCCCGTTCCGTTCCTGTCTTATTCCCAAATCCCCCCACGAACAAGAGTTAATCTTATTTGAAAGGACAAGCAGGCAAGCGAGAAATGAGAGATCAAACAACTGCGCAAGGAAGTCATGATATCCAAACAACTCAACATCTTCTCCTAGTCTTCCCTTCAGCAGTAAATTTCAAGACTCGCATTCCCCTTACAAATATGACTCTTGATTCAAGCGAGTCTTCTAATCCTGTAGACTTTGACGCTTCATTGTTGACAAACAAGCAAAAGCTCAACTCAATATACTCACAATTTATCCCAATCAACAAACAACCGAAAGGGATGAGTACGGGAGTGTTCATAACAAGAAGTGGTGGAGAAAGAGAGGGCCGGGGCCAAGAAAGGCGAGCTTAGCGGTTAGACTTGGCAACTCGCTCGAGCTCGTCCTTCTTCTTGATGGCGTACGAGTTGGAGGAGCCCTTGGCTGCGTTGATCAGCTCGTCGGCCAGGCACTCAGCAATGGTCTTGATGTTGCGGAATGAGGCCTCGCGCGCGCCCGTGCACAGCAGCCAGATCGCCTGCAAGTACGGGATTCATTCTTTTTGAGGCACACCATCTTAAGTACTTATACCAATGCTGAAACACAAAAAGACGGGGTCCACTGCCTCTATTCCAATATGCAATTTAAACTTCGAATTTTAAACGATCCGAACGACTATTGGTTCCGTATATGAACACTCTGAAACATGTCTACAAAATCGCTCAATGCAATGCAGCACAATGTCGAATAGGTGAACGTAATATCCAAAAGATGAACTGGTGTTTTGAACAGTCTTCGTTTCCTCATCGCAAACACACGTGTTTTGGAAGCAATTCCGTTACATTGCTGGGTCAGCTAAACGCTACAATCAATCAATCAATCAATCCAACTTGGTCCACTTCCAAATCCCGGCGAAATCCAGTGAAACAAAACAGTGATCATATAAAGGAACATGGAAACCCTCTGCACTTTTCAGTCCATTTCATCATCAAGAGGTCTTTCAAGCTCCCTCTTTCTACCTGGTTGACACGACGGAGAGGCGAGACATCGACAGCCTGACGGCGGACAGTTCCGGCGCGTCCGATACGGGTCGAGTCTTCACGGGGGCCACTGTTGATCACGGCGTTCACCAGCACTTGCACGGGATTCTGTAATCGGAACAGTTGATTCTTTGACGATTTCACTCGTTAATGCTTGCCTTTTACGGAAAATAAATGGCATTGTGAGGAGAAAAAACCGATTACCATCACAAGAAATATACACATAAATTTTTAAAAACGACCCTCTTCTTCAATTATAAATGTATTGTCGCTTATCATGGCAGCATTGCATTCTTGTTAATCAGAAAAAACGGACCTCTCCAGTGAGGAGATGGATGATCTCGAAAGCGTGCTTGACAATGCGGACGGTCATGAGCTTCTTGCCGTTGTTGCGGCCGTGCATCATGAGCGAGGAAGCGAGGCGCTCCACCACGGGGCAAGTCGCCTTGCGGAAACGCTTCACCTGGAAAAGAACGGGAGTCCAAATATGGCTATCCTGTGACAAGAAAACAATCTAAAGGTAAACTAGCACGAGGAATTTAAAAAGCGTTAATAAACATTCATTTCAACACCCACCAACGGCAATAGAACAAACACCGTACTTGTCAAAGCAACCGTTTAAAACCGCAAATGGAAGCGAATAAATTGCAAATAATGCACTATGGTCTGTTGCAAATATCATTCAACAAACCTGGTAGCGTCCGGACGAATGCGGAAGGTACTTGGCGAATTTCTCCTTGACGGCAACATAATCAACCAGCGAGATGTCAGAGACCTCGACCTGGGCAGAGAGAAAATGTCAGCAAAACCAATATTACAAAGCGATAAAAACCCAAAGAACGAGTGAGAAAAACAAATCAGGTGGGGAGCTTTGAGATATTCACATAAAATGAACGCAGTTTTGGTTGGCCTAAAAATGAAAGAAAAAGAATGAAATGTCCGAACCTCCTGGAGAGACCACTTGCCGAAGAGCTTGACTTCGGTGAGATCGCTAACAATCTCAAAGCCACCAAGCGGCGCCGCGTCGATGGCGGTCTCTTCAGCTCCAGTCGTATCCCACTCGTCGGCCATGTTTTTGGCTTCAAAAACAAGATAATTATTCGACAAAATTCTGGCAGCCAAGAGCTAAACATATCCGGCATTAAAGCTACGCTCACACAACAAAAACAAACAGATATAACGCAAAATTACGTTTTAAAAAGGACCACAATACTCGCGAAATTAAAATAAAACGTCTGGCCACACAGTTTAGAGAATAGACCCACCGTAATTGTCGCGATGAGACATTCAAAGCTTCAAATATGAGTTAGAAGTGTGACCCAGTTGGACCAGCGCGTTTCATTTGAATTGGCCAGTTCTTATCTCGTTTAGCGGATGTCTTCGTGTTTTGTAGTTTATCAGTGTGCAGTCAGAGGTGCAAAGTGGCTGGCCCGGCCGGCCCAACTTTCCAGGGCCCGGGGCCGGGCCGGGCCGGGCCCATAAAAAGTTGGGCCGGCCCGCAGGCCCGATTGGGCCCGATAAGCACACAAAGCCGTCCAGTCAGGACGATTGGTGGCATTGTAAAGTGCAAAACTTCCTTCATTTGTTCATTTTCCCCCTAAAACTCTCTCTTTTATACATTAAAATGGATGTTCATAGCACGAGTATGAAAAATTCTGAATTTCAAAACAATTTGTAAGTGGTCGGACTTTTTTCCGCAGAATTTTTTTGAAAATCGGGCTCAAACGGGCCCACGGGCCGGGCCGGGCCGGGCCCAAAATTCTAGGGCCCGGAAACGGATCGGGCCGGGCTGGCCGAGTCCTTGGGCCCGACGGGCCGGGCCGGCCAAAAATTTTTGGGCCCGTTAGCACCTCTGTGTGCAGTGCGAGTATTGCCATGTTTTTTGTTCTTCTTTTCAGAGCGATGTGGCGAATTCGGTACTGGAAGGATTACGCAGTCTCCGCAGCAGCGTACGCTTGTTTCATCATTTTTTAAAAATAAATATTTATTAATGAAACTATTCCGTACATTTTTATTCGAATGTGAAGGCGTAATACTAAGAATTTCTGCTCTTTTGTTATCGCCGCTGCTCCCTTTTCGCTGCATCTTCCTCGTTGCGAATTGCCCACTTGCTATCTTGATCTGGGAACGCGCTCTTCCCTTGTACTTTGTACCTTGCTTGTCTTCTTTTCGTTCCTTTCTCCCTCGTCTGCTTGGGCATTGCATTCGCAATGCTTCCGATTCGATGTTGTCTGCTCCCCTTTCTTTAGATACTGCGTTTGGTCTTCACTTTTTTATAATGAATTCCAAAATATCTCTACGAAAACACTTACAAATCTGTTAGTAAAACGAGATGATAGCTATTAGCAAGTGTAATATTTTAGTCTATATACATATATTATATTTAAATTCCCTTCCAGTTGTCTGTCCCTCCTAAAAGAGCTCATTCCAGGTACGCTCTGAGCCGCCTGACCCACGCGCCCTCTTCGATGCCCTCCCTTGTCCCTCTCGAGAATGTCGTCCAACTCACTCCTCGCGTTGTCCGCGTCCTCGGCCAGAACCCCGGCCCCTTCACCCTCCAGGGCACCAACACTTACCTCGTCGGCACTGGAGCCGAGTTTGTTTACTTTTCTTTTTTTTATTGTTTCGACCCAACTTTAAACATAACCCTGCACACAATTTTTTATTTGTATACTTGTCTTTAAAACATCTTTCTGCCTTTTTCCCTTATTGTGTATGGTGTTGTCTAGTTTCATCCTAGTAATCGTAATTAATTATTAATATTTCTCCGTTTCAGCCGCATTTTAATCGATGCTGGCGAGCCTCTTTCCCTTTTTAGCCGTATTCTGATCGATGCTGGCGAGCCCAAGATTGCAAGGTACCTCGAAGTCCTGCGCGATGCTTTGAAGGTTCGTATAAACGAAGTGTTCTTATTTGCTTTATACCGTATTCCATTTTTCCCCGTTTTTTTACCAACAATTCAAGTTTTTGTTTGAATAGTAATCGCTAATAGCTTTAGAATAACTTAAATTCGAACCATTTAAAATATCGTTTTCAGGACAGCAAGATCAGCTGCATCGTCTGTACACATTGGCACGGTGACCACGTGGGCGGCGTTGATGATGTCGTCAAGAACTTTTGCGATCCCGGAGTCAGGTTTTGCTTTGCTGTTATTCTTATTTTTTCCCCTATATTTATTTATCTACCATTTAAACTGTTACTTTGCGCAATAAATGTATTCAAAGTAACATTTTCAATACTAGGTACAACCTTATTTTTATAATGCATTGAACATGTGCGAACTTGAATAATTTTGAATAGCTTTTTTTCTTACTTACGTTTTCCCTAAATATTTTTTTTACAAATGCTGTTTATTTCACACATGAATTATTACATATAGTTTTCATCAAATAATTTTTGATGTAATTAACTACTGTAATAGGTGCGAATCTACAAAATCCGATGCAGCGACGTGTCCAAGCATCGCGAGTACTATTCCTACGTGGAAGATGGCCACTCGATTAGTGTCGAGGGAGCAACGATCAAGTTTCTTTTTCTGTTATATATTCCTCCTATCTTATTTAATTTTAATTTTTTTTTATTCTTCCCTAGCAAAGAAACAGCAAATCAGCCATTTCAATCCGCTTACATTATTGATATATTATTATTATTATTTACTGCTAGTAAGTTAGCCGCGGACAATTACAGTAATTGACTTCCTAGATGTAAAAGATATCGTATCTTTCTTAAGATTCGTCACCACTCCCGGTCACACCTCGGACCACGCAGCTCTATGGCTTGAAGAGGAATCCGCACTCTTCTGTGGAGACTGCATCCTTGGCCAGGTATACGAGCGGATTGCATTTTCATTCTTTTTGTTAACTTTTGTTAAATAACTTCCATTTCAAGTGGATATTTTAGTCAGCTTAGTATCGATTGTACAGAGGAAAAAGCTCTGGATTGAGAAAGGAAAGGATAAAAAGAGGGTCTAAAGTTATCCATTTTCTTTTCATCCTTCCTGCGCCCGAAGAAAGGTTTGTATGATAAGAAGCATAAGTATTACTAAGGACACCTCTGGAAAAACAATCCAGCATAAAAGTGATACCCAAGCTGTTTAAATAGGTCTCAATTCTGCTAGGGGACCTCCCAAAAAGGTGTGGACACCTTCCTAAAGTTTTGCGAAAGTATCTGTACCCTTCCAATTTTTGCTGGTATACCGTCCCTAAAATCTCTGAAGCTTGAAGATATTTAAACACTGTACTATTTGATTGATATTTAGGGAACAACCGTCTTCGAAGATCTCTCAGAATACCTCGAGAGCCTGAATCGCATCAAGAGTCTCAAGCCGACTGTCATTTATCCTGGTCAGCTTGTATGTTGCGTTTTAGGAAGTAGCCTAAATCAAAAAAAAATTATACTCGTTTCAAAATAATAGTTTTGACATTTTTATAATCTTATCTGCGACTTTTTTTTTTAATTTTCACTGTTCGTTGTTAAATGAGTATACGCTTAATTATTTTATAGTAACGAATTCATTGAAACTTTTAGATGTTTTAATTGAAAATAGGCTGACTAATTTCCTAAAGCAGTAAGAGATTTTAATTAAGAAAAATTGGCTGGCTTCTTCTACCACTTAAATGTGTGCGAAACTCTTTAAATCACATGCTGTCTGGCCCCTGAATCAGGCATTAGGCGCGACTTCAAAAGTGAATTTTTCATTCTTTTAAGGACATGGCCCAGTGGTGGAGAAGACGATCGAGAAGGTGGACGAGTACATCCAACATCGCGTTTTGAGAGAGAACGAGATTCTAAAGTACTTTGACGAAGTCAAGGAGGCCAGTAGCATGGATGTCGTCTCGCACATTTACAAGGTATCATTTAAATTATTTATTTTGTTTTTACAAAACCTAAAGAGGGTTCTTTACGAAAGCAAACATTAACATAGGCTTTAAATTTAATGTTTATTATGTTTAAAAAACTAATGTGAATTATGATAAAGCCATTATCAGGCACTTAAAATTTATTCTTCATTAGGATTCTCCACTTGCGGTCCGTGTGGGAGCGCTTGGAAACGTACGCCAACATCTTCGTAAGCTGATCAAGGATAAGCAGCTGGAAGAGGTCCAGACTGAATATTTCAAACTTGTTCCTAATCCTCCAAATTCACTCTAGGGGAGTACTGTAATCAATGAATTTGTGACTATAATTATATCTTCGTAAATAGATATGCATATCATAGCCGTGGTATTATGCTTAATTTATTATATTATTGGAATTGCTGGTGCGTAGTATATCGGAGATTTAGATCAGATTATCTTTGCCGTTCTCAAATGGAAATGTTCGATCCAGAAATGTGAGAAGTTTCACACGATTCTCGGTAAATAGAATAATCAGAAGTGTCCTTGTCTTTTTTCCGAGTGATTATTTCTTTTCATTGCAGAGCTAATTTCTGCAACATTAAAATGGATTGTAACTTGTACCAGTTGTTTTGTTGCTTTTTTTCTTCTAAACTTGTTATTACACTCTATTTTAAGAGATAAAAGATTTATATATTTGTCTTGGACTGAATTCGTTTCATGCAGTGCACTTTATTGGCCAAACCTAGCTCGAAATGAACATTTACCGCTTGGAGGCAGAAGGCAAAAGACCGAGAACAGGAAGACGACTCAGTTTAGAAGGAAGTCTGCATTAGCTATTATAAGTAGAGAAATGCGATGGCAAGGCCAGGGAGAAGATGTGGTCTTCTAATGAACCACGGTAATGAATCCATATTGTGATGGCAAGGGAAATAACGGATGTATGCGCATGGCAAGGAAATAAAAAAAAGGAACTACCGTAGTGCCGATTCGGTGTCTCCAGACTTCCCTCCTGCAAGGGAAGCGGGGTACTTGAAATGTCAAATTAAACACAATAGAAGAATAGAAGACAGCGAGAGAGAATAAATCGATAATTATCAAGAACATAGCAATACCTCTGCAGCACTTGGGATTCGCTGCAGGACAGCACTGCGCGCGGTAGCTGATGAAGCAGCAAACTGTGCCCGCCTCGCAGTACGAATCGTAGTCACAGAGACGCTGCGTCGAGGACTGCCAAGGGTAGGAGAGGAATTTATCGATTAATTGTAAAGATGCAGAAGGATTGATATCAACGGTTTATGAATTGAAAAAAAAACATTAAAAAATTTCTACCACATAATACGACAAAAACCGACCACGTGGATTGCAAGGAGAACGAGAAGACTGACGAACACAAAACCATGAGAAATCAATCTGCAACCGGGCGCTGAGAATAACGCAGAATCGCTGTAGTCAAGAGAGAAGGAGAGAGGGAATGATAGAGTGAGAGAGAGAGGGAGAGAGAGAGAAGGAGAGAGCGATGAGGAGTACAGCATAGTGAGAGAAAGAGAGAGAGAGAGAGAGATAGAGAGAGAGATGAGGAGTACATCAGGGAGAGAGAGAGAGAGAACCAGTATGGCTGGCGGTGTTTTTATTCGTTCAGTTCCTTCTAACTACATGTATGTACATATGTATGTACATGCACCTCCCTTTTTATAGAGTATTGTTTGACCTCCTCTTACACCGTCAGAGTGAGGAAATGACTTATCATGATAAGAAGTTGATCTCTTGGCCTGTGTTACACCATTGCGAATCACGTCTCTTGTGTCCTGTCATTAATTCTTAAGTGGATGTAAACCTTAAAACCAACTTACTTCTAGACCCCCAAAACATGATCTCTTCTACTTTACTAAGAATAAAGTACGATTCACGTTTCATTGATTGTTTTTAACTTCCAATTGATTAAAAACATACTTTCTGATCATTGAAGCGGGCATTTATAAGTGTTCATACCATGAACGGAGACAGTAGTTCCACCATTGGCACAAAAGTTCAGGTACCGGTTGAAGTTGCACAAATCGTCCCCGATCATTGCACTTTATTTACGCACCATACGGGAAAGGCAGACACCAAGTATATACATACATATGTATGTATGTAGGTGAACGTTGTAAGCAACTTAAACTTATGATCATTGGGAATAAGAATTTGATCACTTAAAAATGCTGTGTAAGCAGACATCGAGGGACGGAGGTGGATATGTAATAAGTCTCCGCCAAATTATTTTTCATGAAATGACGATTTAAACAGGTAAGAGAGATAGCGAGATTGTAGTTGGCATGGTGTTCCAAGCTGTCCTGTCCTAATTTCCCCTCCTTCTCAAACCAAGCAGTTTCTGTTTCTTTGCCACAACTAACGTCATCTCTGCTGCAGACACGGAATTGTCTGGCTGCCAGTTAAACTTTTCTCCTATATTAGACTTTTATCTTACTTTTAGCATTGCTTTTCAAGAAACTGACACTTCAATAATTAATGCTCGACATTCAATTGAAATTCAGAATTTAGAGCCCCTTCTGATTACTCACAAAGTCAGAGTTCTGCTTCTTTGTCCATTCAGAATTCAACAATGTGTGTGTGTGTGTTCGCTGCTGTGGCAATACACTGTGCTACATTGTCCATCAACTACAGCAGTATAAATTTAACGTTGTTCTAGTTAATCAATTTAGTTACGGTAACATTTTAACTCGAGATTAATTTGAATGTGTAGTATTTGTTCAACGAGTGCCCCCTCGAATTTAACGCCGACGCGTCCTGCAGCTTTCGGCAACTGCGTGACTTTCCTCGAATGCCTCGTTGACCCCGCCTTTTACGGCGCCATCTGCGACATCAGTCACCTTCTCTCGCACTTCTTAGACCGATAACGTCTCCAAATCTCTAGACGTGGACCATGTAACTCAACTGAGAGAACAAAAAGTGGCCAAAGAAACATGCATATCTTGTAGAATGAGTGGAAAATTACTGTAATTTCAATATCCAAGTACTAGAGCCTTCTCCTCATTCTCGCTTCTTTGACCATGAAGACCTGGTGGGGTGGAGCTTATCCGCGCTGCGTTCTCCGTTTCTGATGTGTGGAACGAAGTTATGGCTCTTCAAGAGCCTCTTCAAGCGATTTCTGGTGGGGGGATGCGAACTTTAAGGAAGAATTGAAGCACCGCTCGACAAAGCTTTGTGCTTGTACTTATTTATTCATTTGAAGTCATTCACTTTGACGTGCATTCATGAAAAATAGCCAAACACGATTAAGGTCTCAAAGTGTTCCACATAAACAGATAAGAGATAGGTGTAATTGTTATTTTGAAGGCATAGGAATTAGTAGAGACGGGAAGAGGAGAAAGAGTGGAAGTTGGATGAATGGTTGATGGAGGCTATAATTTTGGTAGGAGATATGAGAGAGCGGAGGAGTCAAGTTGTCTAAATGAAGAAATAAGGATATAAAGCAGTAACGTAAAAGAGGGTTAGGAATAGGAAAAGTAAACAAGAGTCTGGAAAAAAGTATTGACCGAAAATGAAACAAGGGACCATAAAAACCAAATATTTACCTCTTGATTGCCCCCCCCCCCTTAATTCTATCGTCTGGGTGTGTGCTATAAGCCATTGATCACCCGCTTCTGTCGCAATACAGTGTGCCCTAGTCCATCCACTACAGCAGTATTCATTCATCGTTATCCCAATTTACAAGATAGTTACGGTAACAATTTGACTCGAGATTAATTTGAACATTCAGTCATTGTCCTACGAGTGCGCCTGCGAATTAGGCGACGATGGCTCCTGCAGCGTTAATATCGGCAACTGTGTGACTGTCCTCAAATGCACGTCGGGGAGCGAAGTTATGTAAGTCTCTTCAAGCGCCTTCTGGTGGGGGTGCGAGCGGCAAGTAAGTATTCTCGACAAAGGTTTGTGTTTGTACTTATTTATTTATTTGCAGTCATTCACTACGACTTGCATCCATGAGAAATAATCAAACACGATTAATGTCTCAAATTTTTTCAGAAACAAATAAGAGATTTTTTTGTTTTACTATTTACTCTTTTTTTATGCTGTGATAGTGAAGGGATAGCAAGGAAAAGGCACGGGAAGAGGAGGAAGAGTGGATTGCTGAATGGTGTATGGAGGCGGTTACTTTGGTTGGAGATGTGAGAGGGCGGCGGCCGCGTGGAGGTGGAGGAGGCAAGATGTCTAAATGAAGCAATAAGAATAAAAGGCAGAAAGGTAAAAGAGGGTTATGAATAGGAAAAGTTAACATAAGTCTGAAAAAAACTATTAACCTAGAAGGAAACAAGGGACCATAAAAACCAAATATTTACCTCTTGATTGCCGCCCCCCCCCCCCCTTTAATTCTGTCGTGTGGGTGTGTGCTATAAGCCATACATAACAAGGCCATAAAGAAGGGGAAACAGATTGCTTGAGGCATATATTTAATTTTTCTGTCACTTGTGTTACGATGGATTCGAAAAATAGCATATTCAGTGGGGAAAATGTCACGGGAAGAGAAGAAAGAGTGAGTGACATCGTTAGGTCGGACTGGAAGAGGGCGGCTGCTGTGAGGAAGAGGGCGAATCGAGTCGTCTAAATGACGAACAAACTTAAAAAAGCTTAAAAGGGTTCTAACAGCTTTTTTTTTCGATTCCGCTGTTTTTTTTTTGCTTTCCGCTACTTGTGATCTGCTTTATCTACGTACCAAAAACTAGAATACTTCTTTTCCAGGGTTTGTGGCCCCTGGCAAGAATAATGGGCTCTAATTGTAAGCTTAAAAAGGGATACGAAAAGAAAACGAAAACAAGATTCTTTAAATTAAACTACCGACTGAGTGCTGCCTGATTGTGAGGCATATATTTAATTTTTCGGTCACTTGTTTTACGATAGAGTCGAAAACATAGCAGAAAGATGCGATATACAATTTCGGACCTCCACTTATCTAGAGGCCAGTTCGCTCGACTCGAGGTGGTGGAAGGAGCCGATGAGCGTGGTGAGAAGGCTGCTGTACTTCTCGCCCCGCACTCCCTCCGCTATCTTGCGGATCTCCACCGTCTTCAGCAGCTCGGACGGATTACCCCTTCAAAAGGAACTAAACTATAAATTTCATTTATTAATTTGCTTTTGGTTAGAGTGAACGAGGAAGAGAGAGAATATTCAGATGGAAGAAAAACAAAAAAAATCGAGTCCTTCACTTGAAATGAACAAGCTATCGAACGTTCACTATAGCTTTATTCATTTTAATTATATTAAATCAAAAATTACTTAAATAGTTCTATTACTTATCCAGGACTACTGTACTCTTGCTGATTACGACATGATTAACTTTCGAGCACTGACACTGGGTGAGAGAGGTGGGCAGAGACAGTAATCCTCCGAACGTTGGGGAAGCGGGCAGCCAGAGTCGCCCACGTGTTCTGCATGATGACGCAATCCTTCAGGATGAGCACCTCCACGGACTCGAGCGGTTTCTCAAGGAAAAGCGTCATCAACTAAATGAATAAAAGCAAATAATAAACAAAAATATTATATTATCTGTTTATAGATGACAACACTTTATTTCTTGACATGTCTTGTTTTATTTTCACAGCACACATATCAAATAACATCTATTATAATTATCCCAATCTTTCATTATTCCCTGGCAAAAGGGAAAGGCAAACAAACCGCTCACCTCGAAGATCTCCTCCAGCTGTTTGGTCCCAATGGTGTCGATTCCGGAAAAGTCAACTTTGCGTATGGTCGCCGGTTTCACATGCTTCCGTAGCCTTGACCAGGCGGCTTGCACACCCCAGAGGGTGTGGAGAGTGCGCGGGAGATCGGGATGCAGGCTGCGAATCGAATCGAGGGAGAACACGGAGAAGGAGCGAAGCCGATGAATGACCACCTGTAAGCTTAATTTTTAGCAAGATTAAAAAAAGATAAAAACACAAGAGTACCAAGATTTTATTGAAAAATGCTGGCCAAATCAGTTGGTTAGGGCAGCGATCAAAAGAGAAAAAACGGTTAAATCATAATCCGATAACCTCGTTCGCAGCGCGGCAGGAGAGACGGAGAGCGCGTAGATCATCAAGGGACAGGAAGGAGGCGATGAAGACGAGCACGAGGGCCGGAAGAGAAAAGGGGTCATCTGCGGTGGACGGAGACGCCGCGGCCACTGAGGGCGAGCCTCAGTGAACATTTTAAGTGTATAGTCACGGGCGCCAAAAAGAAGAAAAAAAGGTGTTGCATTCTGATAAAGATTACGATGATTTGATGGTCTAAAAAGGGTATCATGGAGCCATGAACAAAGAGCCACTCAACACTTGGGTATACTCCTGAGATATCCGCGGGCTCACCTGAAGAAGCTTCCTGAGCGCCGGTGGCGCTGTCCTCCTTCGCGGCGCCGGTGGCGCTGTCCTCCTTCGCGGCGCCGGTGGCGCTATCCTGCTTCGCGGCGCCGGTGGCGCTGTCCTCCTTCGCGGTGCCGGTGGCGCTGTCCTCCGCGGCCGCTGCGCCGCTCTGCAAACAAAAAATTTATTTTGTCCTTGTGTTTCGAAATAATAAGTTAATGAGGAAGAGAAAGAAGGACTAAAAGTCTCCCTGTCACTTCAAGGGAGGAGTCATCCTGACCTACGAAGCGAAGTGGAGATTAGACTTAAATTAACATCGAATTGTTGCAAAACAATAACAGACTGTTGTGTTCTTACAGGGGAAGGGCCAGGGAATGTTTCAGACGAGGAGACTTTTCGGAAGCGAGACTCTTCCGACTCCGTGCGGTGAACGTAGACTTCCGATTTCTTCAGCGATTTCTCCCTTATAATATGTTTTATGATCACAATAAATCATATTATAAGGCCTTAGATCAAATTTTTCAAGTTTCAAATAGTTTGAATTCCTTAGTAGAGAATGCAGATGGTGGGAAACGGGTGAAGGAGCCGTACGCATAGTGAATGGCCATCTGGTGGACTTCGGAGGATGGGTCGTGGATGCTGACAGCCTTGGCAGCCCATCCCGGATACTGCCTGAAGATGCTGTCGAGCAGCGAGCGGGGAAACGGGTTAGAAGAGCGAGGCAGTAGCTCCAGTAGCGCCAGGAGCACCCCTGCAGAAATGATGTATGTACTTTCAACTAAGAGGGAGTTCTCTAAGACTAGTACAAACCCTCGCCCTCTCATTCTCCTTCTTTCTTTCTTCCTTTCTCTCTCTCTCTCTCTCTCTCTCTCTCTCTCTTTCTTACACTCTCTCACCCCTATTGCTCCGTATCAATCGCCCTCGTTCTCTGTTGTCTGCTTATCTAGTTGTGAACATACATACATTGAGAGAAGAGAGTGCGCGTCAAGCACGAACCGTTGTCGAGCGGCAATTCCATTTTTCCTTGGCGCTGGCCCTCCTCCAGAAGGTGAGTGAAGAGACGTTCGGCGTGCTCAGAGTAGCACCAGCGAACGGAAACCCCGACACGGACGAGTTCAGTCAGGCAGCCGTGCTCAAGGAAACCGAGCTTCAGGAGGAGGCCATTTGGATGTGGGCATATGCAATAATTTGCCTCTCGTTTTACACGATATATATTTATGTTCATATTCTCTCTCTATGGGCATCGTCTTTCTATCGGTATAAGAAGTGAGAGAGGAGAAGGAGGCAGACGTCGCAGATGGAAACGAAAGAGGCGGGGGTCACGAGGCTTTCGAGAAGATCCACGCAGTTGATGGACACAGCCATCATCCCGCTGCGGAATTCCAACTCGCCATACTCCTGAGCATACGGTATATTTGGACCAAGGGAAATGCGACGGTAAGGAACACACCAACCCGCAGTCCATGCTTGTTAAGTCGCTGCATGCACTTGATGATGCCGTTGACGAGCGTTTTGAACGAGTTCGAGGCAATCAACAAGTCCCTGCTCCAATCAAAGTCGCAGGTGAGAGCGAGAGGTTGCATGATGAATCTATGTGAACAGGACAAATTAGGTCTGAAAGTAACGGGCAATTCAATTGTTTACTTTGTGAATTGCAAAGGATGCTCAATTCTGCTTTGGTGCCATCAACACTAATTACTTACAGAATGGTCAATGCATTTCAAAGACTATATAAGTAGTGAACGCACATAGCAACACAAGACCGCTCGAGGACAAGCGCCTCGGAGAAGAAGCGAGTGATCCTCAGGTCCGTGAGGAGTGCGGTCAGGAGGTGGCGTGCGAAGCGTGTTCCGTTGTCAGGCTAGAAGTTTCAGCTCTTGTATCACCCATGCGCCATTGCTATACTTCCAACATCACGAATCATCTCTTATGGTTCTGTTGATAGAAAAAGTAACCAGATGGGGGTTGGAGAAAGCTGCGGCGTAGTTAATGAGCGACGCCAGGTTAAGAAGATGAGTCTCATGTGGCGACTTCGCCTCGACGCAGTCGTGGATTCCGGTGAGGACGGCAGTGGTGACCTGTTCATGCTTCATTTAGTCGAATTATTAATCTTTAGGGTCATTATTGCACATGTTTATTTAAACAACCATTTACCGCTTTTAACGTAGTTTATTGACTGTGCACCGCAAACCTTCTGATACTCATCGTCTTGCGAGCTGAAGCTGAAGTGAAAGCAGATCAGACGAAGAGCCGCGTCGACGTCTCCACTCAAACAATACGGTAGTTTGGCCACTTGCTCGAAACGGTGGATGGCCGCGTCGTTGATGCGAGGCATCACTTCCTTCTACACTGATTATGAATTACTGGCGAAATCGTAACTCCTTGATAATCGGACTTTTCACCTCTTTCAAAAATCTAATCAAGAAATATAATCGGTTTGGAATTTTGTATTATTCTACTCGACAAGAGCCTGATGCCATTCCCTTGTCAGGTCACATCTTCCCAGCCCTTGAGACCTGAGTTACCCCTCTTCTTCTTCCCCTTCATCCGAGCGGAGCACTACCGTGCAACCGTGGCTGGTGCATCCCTCTCCTTTTCTCTCCTTTCTCCTCTTTCGCTTCTAGGACATGCCTTTAAATTTGATCGCAAAGGTGTCGTGTCATCCTTTGAAAATATTGATCGACAATTGAACAATTAAAAGAATGCGCTCCAAGATTAGGAATGTGTAATAGTGCTCCTTGCAATATTCATCTTGAACCTTGACGAATGTGCCCAGTGGAGTGTCCGTCTTAGCGAGGCTCACGACAATCTCAGAGCAGCCGTCGAGCATGGATGCACAGTTTTCGTCGAAATGGCATAGTTCCCATGAACAGAACTGAAAGGCTTCAATGTACTGTGCCCAATAATTGAGTTAGTAGTGAAGCGACCTGAGGTGTGAGTTATAGGCTCTTAGGTACAAATGGGAAGGATTACGGTAGGGGTACAGTTTCACTGATATACGGTAGGATTGTGCGGAGTTATGATTTGAGTGGGCGGCGATACGGTAGGCGAAGGAGAAGTTTACCTTCCTTCCTCCTTTCCAATAGTGACGGCCCTGCACTAGTCGCTTGCTCACGGTGTCAAGGAGAAGGTGAGGGAATCCGTGCTCGATGAAGAAGTCGCAGCCAGGATTGTCTCGAAGCAGAGTCGAAAGACGATTCACCATTGTGCTGCAACAGAAGGCTTTCTGTTTCTATGTACCTTTTCATCCATCCCAGTCGCACTCATCTCAATGAGACAAAAAGTAAAATGTGAGAGGGAAGAAGGAAAATAATATTTCAACCAAAAAAAAACCCGGCGATGCAGTCGTTCTTGTCTTGAATGGCGTTTATAATGAAGATGCGAGAATTCTGGTCAGACAGCAACCATTTGGCGAAACATTTCGAGAAGTCCTTCTAGAAGTGAGAAAATGAGAGCGCGACATAGAAAGAGATAGAGAAACAGAGTCGGAGAAAGATAGAGAGAGATCAATAATCCATGAACGAACCTGTTTGGTGGCAAGTCGAAGGAAGGCGCCCATCACCAGGCGCTCTCGACGTTGACCTCAGCGAAGAAATTCCGACTGACCAGCCAGAGCTCCTCTGCCAACTGGAAGAGAGGAATGACCAGAGGCACTGGACGGAATTTCAGGACTCCACAACAAGAAAACCCACATCAATTTCAAGCTTCCAGTTTCATTCACAACCTTTGAGTCAATGTGACATCCGAAGACGTGAAGATGACCGCTGAGAATCTTAAGTGACGCTTCCAGATCTTCTCTTTCCTCGAAGGGCGATTCGGCCAAGTGCGAGAAGCGCCGGAGCAGAGGGACGCAGTAGGAGTCCAGGAGACGCTGCTGTAAAGAAGAAAATGTTAAACATATATATTTCCTTTTTTCTTTTTTTTTTTATATATTTAACATATATTTTTACTCGATATTCCCTATCCTTCTCTCCCCGGCTTTCTCCTTTATTTCATCTCTTGTTTTTCCTCCTCGGATCCCCCCTCCCCCATATTCTTCCAGCTGCTTCATCTGACAGTGTATTCTGGGCACTCGCCGCAACTCTCCCATCTCAGCGAGACGACTGCGCGGCAAACCCGGTCCTTCAGTTTGTGGTTGTTCTCGGTGTCGGCGGCCTTGAAGAGGCGGCCCAGAAGCGGCCAGAAATTGTGCTGAAATGATGGCGATTTAAATTAAAAAAAATATTTGTTATAAAATCTATTTATTTCGTATGATAATTTTGTTTAAATAATTTTGTTAACAAATCTTTTTTTCACTCACATTATGGTTGTTGATCTCTTCGTGAAAGAAGCATCTGTTGAGCAGGCAGAAGAGCGCGTCTTGAGCGGCCGTTTGGGTGGACTGCGGATGTTTCCTCTCGTCGAGCACACGCATGAATGCCATGACCTGTATGTGATGCTCCATAGCAAGAACAGTATTCTCTAGGTCAAATATCCTTCTAGGTGTGTTAAAGATATGTAGATTGTTTTCTTGTGCTATTATCTTCACTTGCATGCACAACTGTCAATTCGCTGATAGAAAATTCTCTTTGCGTAATTATGCCGCTATTGGCATAATGATGCTGCACTGCATTAATCTCTAGAGACTGAGCTGATTTGCATATTAATATTTGCCATCGAATTTTGCCATCAGTCGTAAAGGGCAACGTGCAATGCTGAGGGCCGAATGAAAGAGCTTAAGCCGCACCAACGTGAACTTGCGGTCGAATTCCTCCCTGAGAGACTCTGCGATGACTTGCCGACTGAAAAACTCGAGCGCCCTCTGCTCGACGTACGGGCTGTTCAACGCCCTGAAAAGCGCAAGGAATGATAGAAGTTGAAATTTGGTCATCTAAAAAGGATGACAAGTCTGGAAGATCTTTCTTCTTCTTAAAAGTGTGAAAGATTATCAGCGAACCGTCTTGGAGAGAGCGGGTGGGCCGCCCAGTTCTCGATAACCCCGAAGTAAAAACTGAAAAAAAAGAAACAAGTAATTATATTCGATATATTCTTTCGCCTGAAACGCTTAATCCTCAAAAATAATTTAAATTAAATGAAGCAATTAAAATTTTTTTTACAAAATATAATAGGATATCATTTAATTTCAGACGGGGATAACAAGAAATATTTTTAATAAATGTTCTTGATTTCAGGCAGTGTTATATGCCTATCTTCAGCATGATAGGCCACGGAAATATGTAGAAACGCCGAAGGACCGTTGATTATATTATTTGCAGAAATGGCGGAGTCATCCGCCTTCGAAGTCGGTATCATGGTGAAATGGCTAGGAATTCTCCTGGCCATTCTTTATTTTGTGATGAATGTACTCAAGTTCACATCAAGTTTACAAGTGCTCCTTTGCAGTGCTTGAGAACTTCAGGGAAAGGAACTAGAAAAATGTGATCTCGTTTTATTTGCACGGATCTCTCTATTTCGTCCATTAGTCTTTTTGTGTTTTTGGCCAATTTCTGGTGTTAAAATACTCGTTCTTTGGACCATTAATGGGTCATATAGACCGACTTTCCACATAATATTTACTCTACAAGAAAGAGCAGTTAAAACTGAGTCGGATACAGCTTTTTCATCAAAATCTGAGGATACTTTTTTTGGGAATACGTATTTGAATGCTGACTGCTGACGGCGATATTGCTGAATATTTTTTTAGCAAATATTTAAAATTAGTTCTTTTGAAATATCTAGAACCCTATGATGGGTATTCCCGAATTCTTTGCAGTTCTTTCATGATATGCCACTCAAAAATACTCAAAATGTCAAGAAATTTCATTTTTACGAGCCAAGATTGCGAAATAAATGTACGAAAACTCCTTCGAAGCCAACTATCAGGTTCATTTGTGAGCCGGATTGCCAGAAAGGTCATAACCATTCGAAAGAGCAGAGACTTTTACATAATATATCCACCGATGAAAGAGCAAAAATTTTACATGTTTCAGAAATCTTGAAATTTCGAAAAAAATCGACTACAGGATTCGACTATTTTGAGCTGTTCTGAGATAAATGGTACCAATGGAACTTATGTTCTGAAAACTGTGCCATAAGATTTTTTGAGACGAGAAACATGAATTTGATGTTCATTTTCTACTTTTGAGTACCATCCATGGTACGCTTGATCGAAATGTAATTTTTTTGCATTTTATATTTCATTCTTCTGGCAAAAGTACCATGGATGGTACTCAAAAGTGGAAAATGAACGTCAAATTTATGTTTCTCGTCTCAAAAAATCTTATGGCACAGTTTTCAGAACATAAGTTCCATTGGTACCATTTATCTCAGAACAGCTCAAAATAGTCGAATCCTGTAGTCGATTTTTTTTCGAAATTTCAAGATTTCTGAAACATGTACAGGTTTTGCTCTTTCATCGGTGGATATATTATGTAAAAGTCTCTGCTCTTTCGAATGGTTATGACCTTTCTGGCAATCCGGCTCACAAATGAACCTGATAGTTGGCTTCGAAGGAGTTTTCGTACATTTATTTCGCAATCTTGGCTCGTAAAAATGAAATTTCTTGACATTTTGAGTGCTTTTGAGTGGCATATCATGAAAGAACTGCAAAGAATTCGGGAATACCCATCATTGGGTTCTAGATATTTCAAAAGAACTAATTTTAAATATTTGCTAAAAAAAATATTCAGCAATATCGCCGTCAGCAGTCAGCATTCAAATACGTATTCCCAAAAAAAAATCCTCAGATTTTGATGAAAAAGCTGTATCCGACTCAGTTTTAACTGCTCATTCTTGTAGAGTAAATATTATGTGGAAAGTCGGTCTATATGACCCATTAATGGTCCAAAGAACGAGTATTTTAACACCAGAAATTGGCCAAAAACACAAAAAGTCAATTTTAGGCCTTTAGATTAATTTCTTTTGCAAACAAAGTATATACTATTTTAAAGAGGATAAAAAATTACATCGAATGGACAATTCCGTTTTAAAATTGATGAAGTTTGAAAGAAATTATGGTTTGCAGCCAAAGCCGAAGTTTGCTCAGAAACCCATATTCAAATGTAGATACCCAAAAAACGTATCATAGATTTTTCCTCGTAGACACATATTATGTGTAATTTTTTCTCCTCTTTCTTATGGAAGATTCAGTTTTCTGCAAGTCATAATAATAAAAAAAGTTATTGCCTGAAAACGACATTTCAAAAAATTCAATTGACCAAAAGTTATAAAAATTTTAATTTTTCTAATATGGTTATCTGGGACTTTTTTGTGTAGTTTTCGACAAGGAATCGAACAGTGAAAAGAATGTTGAGAAATATTAAGTATAACGTTAGATATGGTCATCCAAATTTTATGGACATTACGACTTATATCAAAGTGAAAAATTTTTTTCTAAACTTTCTGACCGCCTAGACTTCGTTATGAACACTAGATATATCCCTCATAAAGTTTACAACGCTAAACTAAACAAAAATTCCTCCGGGCAGGCGCTCCTCGAACCTTACAGAGAGGCTCTCTTAATTAGAGAAAAATCCTGTGCAGGCCAGAATGCATGCTGAAAAAGTTTCCTGAAAAAATACTATAAAATTTTAGATGCCGATGTCTCCTCTATCCCATTTTTGCCCACGAATTTGAATGCCAGGACTGTTGTTAATGTGTTATTCTCACGACAAGAGGCCTGGCTTTTTTTAAAATGTTTTCTGCTGACGTATGTGAGATACCTTCGGATAGCAAAGCTAAATTGTAGTGAAAAGATGTACTATAATGACCTAAATACTATGTCCAGATGAACTCACATTTTACAATTGAGTATTGTCTGAATTTCTACTAACAATAAGCACTGAGAAATATGAATTTGCAATTTATTCCACTTTTATTCCGAATTACCGGAATCAATTTTATATAAAGTTAGCAATAATACGTAGAAGCTCACAGCATGGACACTTTGATTTGCATAATCTGAAAATATGCCCTCAAAGAAAATAATTGAATTGAATTGTGCATCATCTCCGTTCTGTTGAAGCGCTCACTAATTTTGCATGGAACGCTGTTACGGCAATTTTTTCTTCGTGTTCAGTGGGTTTGAGAATTAAAGAAAACTCATTCAAATGTTCAACTTATCAATATTGGATTTAAGAAAAAGAAATAATCTGGATTTCTAAAAGTATAAGCGCTTATTTAATGAGGGCTTATTTAGTTCATTACAGATGCATCCGGCTCCCCCGGCCAGAGAAAATCTCCGTCGAGGACGAAAGTGGTCTTCATTTCGAGAATTGAAAAAATTAAATGATCGATAATAAAAGAGCGCCTACAATTTTATAATGCCGTTTTATGCTCGGTAATAAAAGAGCGCCTATACGTTTACGGTTGTTAGCGACGTGCTCTACTAAATCAAGCTTTTGTCCACAACATACATATTCTTTATTGTCAGCAGTTAATCTTTTCTTACGATTCGTGCCCTTGTTCAATGTAATACTTGGCAATGCAAACGATAGAGATGTAGAAAGTTCAAAAAGATTCCGCAATGGCTGATTAGTCGCAAGTTAACTCTAGTCGGAACTAATTTCCTTCTCCTCTTTCCTCCACGACAATGCCCGCTTCGCAACACGGGACTTATTGGAATTACTAAGAAAACACTCCCTTTCTACTTTACTCGTGCACATACCCGGAAATTGTTTTATACAAGTGTGATAGAAGGTGAGATGGAAGGTAAGGTGGTTTACTCGCCCCGTTAGGTAGTAGTGGATTACGGGCATATGCACTGCACGATGAGGCCTGATTCTTGGCTTGGGTGTTACTTGCTATGTATGTACATATGTATATAATTATTATTATATGTACATATATATATGTTTGTATGTAGTTAGTTACATGCCTATATAATTTGTATGTTTACTCACCAATTCTCCTGATTTATGGTATATAATTATGTTCATATGCATGAATTTCCTTCGAGTTTCGTACATATCAAGACAAATGTCTATCCTCATTGCAAATGGCTGCCGTCCCTATCATTATCGTACCCACCTTCCTTTCCCTAACCGCCTTCTCACCACCATCCATTGGTTGCACACCAGTGAAAGATTTCAGTGTTTCCCGAACGAAATGTCATCTGCGCATATGTACCCGTGCGATTAATTCATAGTGCATGAGGGCCACTAAAGGTGAGCATAATTTTTCCTTTTTCTTTAAAAGTACATAGTAACTTTATCACAGATTCCCACAGAGATCGCATGGGAGTGCGGCTCGCAAAGGACGAGGGGAAGTCCTGCATTTTGCAAAAAGAATTAGGAGTACTTTCTGTGACTGACTGCAAACACAGATTGTGAGCTCACTCTGACAATGAGAGCTGATTCTGAATAGGAACTCCCCGAGAAGAAGTCGAAGGAGGGCCTTCTTCAAGCTCCTAACTGATTGTTAGGCTTGTTGCACAATATTCGTGCTTGTTCCTTTAAAAATATTTAGCCTAAGTCAAAATTTATCAGGATATTCTCGTAATGCTTTCGGACCATAATTTAGGAAAATTGCGATGAAATATTTGAATGATTAGAAGACACTTGACTGTCCGGCAGCGGTGTAACCCTGCAAATAACAATTTAGATGACATCATCCAACGCGACCGCATGTCCATTCAGCGAAATGCAAGCGATTAAGACCATTTCCTACATTCCGCTTGGAGGTAAGTTATCAGAATATGTTTTTGTAATCAGTTATAATTGGCAATAAACACTTGGAATTTTTGAAAAGCTTAACTTGAAATTTAGGAAAGGCTGAATTTAATCCTTAAAAATATGCTTTAAAAACCTTTCGAGAGGATTTGACCCGATAATTCATTGTATAGGCGGGAAATGTGAATCCAGATGGCGGGAGCTTTAAATTCCCAGGAGCGTCAGCGCTTGCAAACGGTCTTCTCATGTTTACGATTGCTTCGATGCGGCGACTGCGTTCACGAAATGAATACGTCATCATCGCCTTTCTCGCGCTTGCCGACTTTTGCGAGGGTACGGTGGATGCAACAAAGAATAGCGGTTTCTTTTCACGCTAAGATTAATTAGTCTCAGTTTAATTTGTTTAATTCTAGGATTAGGCACTTTCATCGGAGGATCCTACCGCTTACCGCACGTCTACAGCAGCACGACATGCAAGATATTATGGGTATATTATCTTTTAATAATAATAGTATTAACTGCACCGTGACACATATAGTATGTAGGTTCGAAATGACAGAGAAAGTGGAATGATATTCAAAGCGGTCTAATGAAAATTAATAGACATAATAGATGTAATTTATCACTCTATCATGATTTACTGCGTGTAAACAGTAACCATTAAAGGAGTATTACCTTTTTTTGCTTTTTAACATATAATAAATTAAGATGTATAACAAATAAAATACGTAGCTCTAATAGTCCCCGCTGGTCTGCATGGCCCTCCCTCACTCGATTCTCTGGCGTCTGGCCGACCTGCCCACGGCTCTCATGCCACTCGTGCTCGCCTCCGAGCGGCTACTCGTCATACGCGCGCCCCTCTTTCATGTCATGTTAGTGGTCTAATTAAATAAGTTATTAATTTAAAAAAAATGTATGCGCCGGTATTTCATGTTATTAGTTTTATTTATTTGCATAAATCAACCTTTTTACAAATTACATCGTATCTTTAAAAAGAGCTTAACAAGGAAGCAAGCTATGGGAAAGAAACTTTAAAATTCTCTCATTCTCACATTTTGCCTTCATATGTAGGCATCATTCATCATGTTCTTTCTAATGTAATTCGACTTCCTCAAGGCATCAAATCATTGTGGCATTTATGTAATTCTTATGTAACAGAGAACATTTTGTGCGCCTATGAATATTGAACAGATATTGAAAGCTTATTTATGAGACATAAACATCCTCTGCATCATTGACCAGGAAAAGTTCTTGAAGAGGAAATTTCTTGTGACCACCCACGCAATGATCTACAATGTAAATACTCTCGTATAGTATATACGTACGGCGATTTCTAATGATGAGTGGTGTATAGGATTCTATGCCATTCAGCACCCTGTGAATACGCATCTTATTATCATGTATTCATATTTTATATCTATGAGTGTTCCAGCTTCATACATATGTATGTGTGTACATGCATAAGTGCACTCGTAGATATTTCTACTACTTCCAACTGATGAAATTAAGCCGCCGCTTGTAAGATCTTGCAATAGTTGAACTCCATTCGTTCTTTCGAACAAACACTTTAACTTGTTCTTGTCAGCACATCACATGGAAACTGGAAATTGTCTGAATATCTATATACTCGCCATTTGATTTGCGGGCACATAAAAAAGCTCTTTATCTTGATATGGTAGTATTGTCGTACAAAGCAATCAAAATATGTGAGCCTTTTCGTTAGTTTTATCTTGTTAATAAACTATTTTGACTGTTTATGTATTTTTCAATGTAGAATACTAATTATGAATTAAAAATTTAAATTTTGTCTTTTTCCATGAATAGTCTGCGTAAGTCTTAAAAAATACTAAGATGAAAAATGTGAATTGTTAATTATAGATTTTTTCTGATCATGAATTTTGGTCTATGCTCTCATAATCAGTCAGAGTGAATATTTAACATATTCTCCCTTATTTTTTTCATCAGTAAGAGTGTCGTTTTCTTCAAAGTATGATATAAAATATGAACATTTGTATGTATTGTTAATTCTGAACTTTAGCTACTTATAAATTTACAATTAGCTAAACTTATAATTAGCAAAGTAAATCATAAATATAATCCTTCGTCCCCAGTTTGATGGCCGTCGCGCGATTGGATTTTTATTTATTTATACGTTTTCGGAATAAAATTGTAAATTTTGGTCCATACTTCTGAAGTTTAATTATGAATTGTTGGCAATAATTCTGGAATTAAATTGTGAATGTTCATCAATACTTTCTCTTTCGTCCTCAGCCACGGCCGCCGCGCGAGTGCCATGATGCTGGCGGCCGTCATCCTCGTGGGCATCGCCAGCTACGTCGTCGCTCTCGCAAGGCCCCTTCAGCTGCAACTCGCCGGAACAATGGTGCCATTGATCTGCCCGACATCGACGCTCACCGAGAATGTGTTAGGAGAGAGAGAAAGAGAGAGAGAGAGATAGAGAGAGAGTGATTGAAAGAAAGAGAGTGAGAATAAGAGAGAGAGGTGAAAGGGAGAAAGAAAGAACTGGCGGAGAGAGCAATGATATGTTTAGAGGAGAGGAATCAAGGAATACGGTTAAAAGAGCCAAAACCCATGCTTAAATTCGCGCTCTTTTTGGCTAACTCTAGGAAAAGTGAGAATGTGAGTTAGAGATTGAGGTTGAATTTCGTTCACGTGTAATGGATAGCGTAGGGGCAGGGGAATGGTCGGGTACCAAACTATCAAACCTTCGGCCTTTTCCATGTTTAAAAGAAATCTTAAAAAATGTGACGTTGGAAGAAGCTATGCGAAAGTCTAACCTAATTATCTTCTGTAAACTATTGATACATTACTATATATACTGCCAAACAACTAATTGCTTTTGGCATTGTTCTGGCATTTCAATCCATGAGTAACAAATATTTCCAGCTGAGAAACAACAAAAAAACTTCATGAGTAATAACTAATGTCCTTACAGCTACTACCAAGTGATGAAGTACGGCGGTTCCTTTGTGTCCTTTCTCTCCGCGCTCGTCTCGGTCTACGTCGCGCTCAGCATTCGGAGCTTTGTCACAAATCTAGCCAAGTTGGTATTTTGAATTTTTTTTAAACATTTTTATTAGACCTTTAAAATGTAGAAGAAATAAGTGATTTAAAAAAAAATGTTTAATTTTTTTTAAATTATAATAGAGTTGTTGACAAAACATAATTTTTCCATGCTGTATATAAATATGTACATTGAAGTTCGGGCGCCATCGAAACAAAGGAGCAGGCGCACAGGCGAAATCGTCAGCTCAAGTTCACGATTACCGCTCTTATTTTGGCGTTAGATACATTTTAAATAATAATAATGAGAAGAAGATATATGTATGTAGCTAAACTTGTTTATTATCAAATTTTCCTTATGTGCAACTAATGTATTCAAAAAATATAATTTTCATAGTAAAATAAAAATTTTCAGAAACACAAAGTGATGCTTTAGATGCTGTACGCTCGTGCTGGATACGCTTCCTCGCGCATTTGGCATATTTTCCATCATTCATGAGAAGCTCACGGGTTAATCCGGAAAGTTTGTACTTAAATAATTTAAGCTAGTTTTTTTCAAATATGTATGTGTATTTTATAAAGTTTCGGAGTCGCGCTACTTTCTTTTTTTAATAAATATATAAGCAAAAACTTAATTGAAAAACCTGCGGAGTTCAACTTCAAACTAAAAAAAGAATTATTAGGATTTCTTTACTCATATTGTGACTGCGGACATTTCTCGAGACTTAGGTACATTGTGGAATTTTCATTGAATTCCCCTCTCTCGATGTGTTTTTTGAGAATTCTCATGGACATAGTTCCAGTTTAATCGTAGAGTGGAGGGGCTGGGAGCGGGCGAGGAAGTTTGCACAAAATCTTGAGGGTGTTTCTTTGCAAAATGTCTTGAGAGCAGAAGAAAACAAATTTTTCTTTCAAAAAAAAATGGCAGAGATATTTTAGAAGAAGAATATCAGTGGGTTCGAATGATGGAAAATTTTTCTCCGTTTAGCTACATTTATATTTATAAGACGGCATAATGAATTAAAACATTTCAATAACAAATGTACATTTAACGTTTTAATCATATAGTCATTGCGAAATAATTATTAGTCTCTTTTTCACTAATTTTCAGGTTCTGGTATTGGCTCCTTTCCTTTCGTGCTGACGAAGCTAAATGCCGTCTTGAGCGTTATTGTACTCGTTACCCGACAGGAAGAGGTGAGATGTTTATCTCTTTCTCTCTGTCTTCTCTCTCTTTCTCTCTCTCCTTCTCTCTCTTCTCTCTCTCTCTTTCTCTCTCTCTTTCTCTCTCTCTTTCTCTCTCTCTTTCTCTCTCTTTCTCTCTCTCTTTCTCTCCCCCTCTCTCGCCCTCTCTCTCTCTGTCTCTCTCATTCACTCTCTCTCCGTCTCTCCTTCTTTCCGTCTCCCCTCTATCGCCCCCCTCTCTTTCTCTTTCTCTCTCCCTCTCTGACTCAGCTCAAAGTGGCTGTCTTCCGTGTCCTCGGCCTCCGCCGCTGTCTCCGCTCCTCTGGCCGTCGTCTCTCTGGTGAATCTCAAGCTCGCTCGTTCGTCTCTTTCACGAACACACGATCGCGCGTTCCGAGAAGCACGATCATATAACGTATTCACGCTTAAAATCCGTGCAATAAATTCCGCAATCAATGGTACTCAAACTAGAAAATGCTCTCATTCTCTAACAATAGGGCCACAGACATCCATTCTATTTCTTGACAATTTATAAAATCAATAAATTGCAATAAATTCCGCAAATCGAGGCAACAAGGATATATATGTTACAATATCAAACTAGTTAACTAAGTTAAGCTACTTTCTGGAGTACTACTACTTTAGGGAGCTAAACAACTTTAAAGAGCTAAGAAAAGTTTAGGAGTTTTTAGAGTTCAGGGGCTCACTTAAGCTTAGGGAGTTAAGAAGTTTTTAGAGTTTCGGGACTCAGCTAAGCTAAGGAAAGAATAATTAAGGAGTTTTAGAGTTCAGGGTCTCAGCTAAGCTTACGGAGTAAGAAGAGAGAGAGAGAGAGAGAGAGAGAGTAAGAAGAGAAAAGAAGACATCAAAGGCTTTAAGAAGAGTTCAGAGCACGACAATACACAAAACATCAATTGGCATAATTTTATTATGTACTATTTATTTCAGATGACTCTAAGTGAACCTGGCCGCAAAAACTGCGGTTCCAAGCGTTCGAAAGGAACCGCAAAAACTGGAGTTCCATGCGATCGGAAGAAACCGCAAAATTCGCAGGTTCAAGCGTTCGCAAGGAACTACAAAAAATGAGCGGCCACGCTCACAGGCGAGCCAAACGTGAGACTGCGCCTCGAAGTTGCAGATTGAACCGAGTTCTGGAATGCCAGTAAACCAGTGCAACCTATACTTTACGGGTTTTCGACCAAAATTTTTTCTCTATTTCGCTGTAACAGGCAATTTCAGGACTTGGACTTATACTTGTAAGTGTATGTCAAAATGCTTAACGTGAATTATACACAGCTCTCTGTAGCTCATTACAAAGCTCTTACTTTGTAGATTTCACTGGTATAGAGAGAGAATCAACTTTTGGTCTCTTTGTATGAGTTTTAATCGGAAAAAACGCATAAACGCACATATGTTGGCATCGTGCCAAAAACTTTAAATGACTTGTGAATGCGTTCAATGGACACGAGAAAAATGCAAATTTTTGCAGAGAGGCAGAGGAATGCAAGAGGAAGAGAGATAAATAGAGAGAGAGTGGAAAAGTAAGTTGTAAGTGTATATATTTAATGTTTTTCATGTGTTTGGCTGCATGTGTGGTTGAGACAGCGCGAATTGGCAAAGTGCCAATAATTATGAGGTGCGAAGAAATGAGCGAAATGAGGTGCAATGTGTGTTTTTTCTGCTTGCGCAGATTTTTTGCGATTTATTATGAATATTAACGTTAAGTATTGTGTAACCACGCCTCCCTCTCGCACACGCTAAAATGTTCGCAGAGACGTAAGGGCTTATGAGGAGTACAGGGAATTTATCTTCTTTTTTTTACACTATCTCTGAACAATTTTACTGTTACATCTTACTATCCTAAATTTCGAATGTTTTTTTTTTCATTTGTTTTTGGCAAGCAAGAAAATAACACCATCAAGATACCGACGCTTGTTCAGTCTCCATTGACATCTAAAATCGGGCATTAATTAATATTTTCTACCATATATGCAAATACGAATGATTTTTTCTACCACTTCTCCTTCACTTCTTACTTCTCTTTACTTTTTCGTTGCCGTGCATATTTTCTCTTATCTCTCGCGTTTCTCAGTCTGAAAGTTCATAATTCAACTGTAATGCCCAACTACGTTCACTAGAATATAGCGACTGCCGCAGGAATTCCTTATGTACATACAAGAGACCGGCGTGGTGACAGCATTAAACACGAAGGGGATTGATTGATTGATTGATTGAACAGCTCAAACTCGCAAGAAGCACCTTCAGTTGTCAGCGCTGCTCTTCGAACGAATGCATTTTGGTAGCCATAATTCTTAAAGGCGATCGAATAGATATTTTTTTTTCGAGATTTTTCGAGACACACGAGGGTGGGAAGAGAAGCAGAGATGCAGAGTGACTGTAGACGGGCGGGGAGAGAGCGGGAGAGCGCGCGTTGACATCGAAGCTAAAAAGTACAAAAATCTTGAACATCCACTAACAACGATTAATGCTCATACTATTTTTAAAAAAGGAAATTCTAATAATCACCTCAGTTGGGGCCGAGGTAGCAGGACTAGTCGGTGCGTGGCTTCGTCACGCCAGGAGCTGCAAAAGTGAATGGATGAAAAAGTTTTTTCATCTTTAGTTCTTTATGTAAAGTCCTAACTTAAATCTTTTCGAATTTTAAGCTCTGCAAACTGACAGGACTGGTTGCCGTAGGCAGGGCTGCTGCCGGCCGCGGGCTGATCCCAGGCGTAGCAATCCGAGACGTAGCCACCGTAACCCTGGCCACCGTAGTTGCCACCGCCGCCGCCGCCAGAGGGCGCGGGAGCCGCCATGTATGCCGATCGGTCCATAGAGAAGAGGGCGAGCGTGGAAGACGACCGAGGGGCGCCGAGAGAAGAAGAATGATGGTGGCCGGCTTACGATCTTCTCTTTTATATCATTTTGAAGCGTATACTTTTCGGACAACACAAACAGTGCAATGATGATTCATTTGCACTACTATTTATTTAAGAGAACATTTTCCTCTTTATTATGCATGAAAAGTGCAATGATATGGCGATTTTTGTTACGTGTTTATCTGTTGTGGTGTAATATTCAACTTGTCATTTAAACATTTTACATTCTTTGTATTGTTTATATTAAAAGGCTCGTCTTTCTTCCAGCGCGGTCTCACGTTTCGTATCATTTACAACGGCAGACCCTACTGCCTCGTTTCATATCATCTTCAAAAAATTCTCGAACTCGCTGCTGTATTCAAAAACTCCGATTTTCCTTCGATTTCTTAAAGAGCAGCTAATGTTGCTTTAGGATGTTCTCATACATGGATTGCGATAAACTAAAACGCCATTAAAACATTTATCATCGTGGCGAATGAGAGGCTGGGTCAAGATCGAAAAAGGGGCGCGACCAGGAGACCCGTCGTGATCACGTAGTGTGTTCAGCTCTGCCCGCCCCCCTGCCCGAGGTCGGCCAGATTCAATTAGTATTTTATCGTATTATTTGGAGGGAGAAAATTTGAATCGGAGCTAATTTTCTCGCGAAGCGTGAATTTTTCACTTGCGATAGGGTGAGAAACAAATACATATCCTCTTCTCTCGTGAACTGGAAGGAAGAAACCTGGTAGTTGTCTTCGCCGGGAGTATCGTTGTTGCTCTGATCAGAAAGCTTCTGAAAGTTATCATATTAAAACTAATAAAAGAAGTGCGTTACATTGGAAAGAAGCAAATCATTTGCTGGCTTCGAACCTCCTGCTTCGTGGTCTTCTCACTCCTCATCGCCTGTAAAGAAAGCATTTATTACTTGCCTGATTAATATTGTTGCAATGATTTCTTGTAATCTTCTTGGTTTTTATAGGCGTTTTCAATAAATGCAACATGGAGATGTAACAAGTTTAAGTTTGACGAACATCGCCCGCCTGTGCCGTCTTCTCCGTCGCCGGCGTTGTCGGAGGAGTAGGCTGACCTTTTTGGATTTGAATAGTCTGATAATCAACTCATTTTTAAGAACAACATGGCAATGACGAAATAATATGCCACAATGACCGGAAGAGTACAAAAGGAGTGCTGCTGTTGTTTATACAGCTGTCTACTTGACAGTTCCGATGAGAAAATAATTTTTCAATATACAATCGACTTCCAGCAAGCAATGAAAAAGAAATATTTTGCCTCATGAAGGACATGTCTTGTTTACTAAATAAAACATACGATATTTTTTATCGGAAGCTAGATAGAAGATATCTTTATTCGCACAGTTGTGCTAAGAAAAAGATACCTTATGATCCCCGGAAAGCAGGGGAAAATATGGAATCGATTGGTTTTCTTATCGTGACCGCAGTGAAGGACGCAATCATGACCTTTGAAAAAACGCACCCTTCTAAAATTCTTACAGTATTCGGGAGGGTGGAATTTTTCAGAACGCTGAGATTGTGTTGAATGCGTTCGAAATGGTAGCACAGCGCTTCCATTCGTTGTTATGTCTCTCTTTCTCCCTCTCTGCCTCCACTCTGTCTCTAACTATCTTCTAACTCTCTCAGATTGTATCGAAGAATCGCTGATATTCATATCATCCCGTGCCCTCTGTCTCTACCACGCTAGGTGGGGGATGGGGTGGAGGGGAGAACTGGCTTAGCCATGATCATGAGCTCAAAGAACGATCGCGGGCGGAAAATGCACCGTAATCCTGATCAAAAACTGTTAATATATAACAAACTAAACATAGTTATGGAACGGGACCACTTATAATGGATGTTTCGGGCCGATCTTCATCGAAAATGAACAAAAAACGAGAACATATGAGGTCCTTTATGCTCCGAAACAAAAAAAGAAGATTATTGGATTGTTTCAGAAGTAATGCTGCGAGTTAAATATATATAAAAAATAAGTATTTCAAAGTGCTTGTTGCCCTAGTTGAAGCGTCGTTGGTTCTGGACGAATTCGTCTTCTACGGCTCCGCTCTCCTCACCGTTGCCTCCCCGAAACAGGAGAGCAGCGGCAGCGGTCCTCCATGAGTACGCTTCTACTCGTCAGCTTTTACACCCCACCCCTTGCATTGTCCTTTTCGCTTTCCTCTCCTTATAGTCTTTCTCCCGCTCACTCTCTCTCTCTCTCTCTCTCTTTCCCTCTCTTCCTGCTACTTCCTCCTCCCTTCTACACTCTCGTCAGACCCCACGAATATGCAGACGGCGGCCGTTGGGTCCACTTCTCGGTCATATGTATCATTCTTTGGTATAAATTTATTTTTGCTTCTTTTATAGCTTCCTTATCAGAATGGTCCGTTATAGAAAAGCCCAGGCATTTCAGGAGACAGTGTCGCCTGGGAAGGAAGACGGCGACTAGCAGCTGCTGCTGCTCCTGCTGCTGCACGACTTCAAGAAGGTCGGCTCCGTCGTCCTTCTTGAAGTCGACGGGCGCTCGCATGATGCTCAACTCTTTCCTCCGCTTCAATTCTCCTTTCACTCCCTCGTTATATTTCTTTTCTTTTTTTGTGGATAAAGAACAATTGTTCCATATTTGCAATATATCGCTGTCGTTATAATTTGCATTACACATTTCAGAAATGAATACGGAATAATAGGAAGCCGTCGACAGAAGCAGAAGACTGAACTCAATCTCTCCTTTCCGTAACTGCAAACATACTTGTGTTTTTTAAAGAAGAAGTTGCTTTTACAAGATTTACAGAACTTGTACTGCATATGACGTGATAATATATATTTTTTTAAATCAAGATCATAGATATGTTTTCGCTTTGTTATCATTTATTTTTCTTCAGCAACAGCTGCTTTCATATCAACATCATTTGCTGTGACTGGAGGGATGGTTGAGCGAAGACCGCGAAGGATTCACTAAATAATAGCATTAAGCGGTTTCGTTGTCTCGCTTTGACTTTCTTTAAGATGTGCACTCGAAATGTCCCTTGTTGCTTAGATGTACACAGTTTGTGTCTTTTTCGTAATTGAAAGCATGGGGATATCATGGGGAAACGAGAGAGAGAGAGAGAGAGAGAGAGAGAGAGAGAAGAGAGAGAGAGAGGTTATGAGAGTGAGAGAGAAGCATGGGGATAACATGGGGAGAGAGAGAGAGAGAGAGAGAGAGAGAGAGGTTATGAGAGTGAGAGAGAAGCATGGGGATAACATGGGGAAGAGAGAGAGAGAGAGAGAGAGAGAGAGAGAGATAGAGAGAGAGAGAGATGAAGAGAGAGAGAGAGGTTATGAGAGTGTGAGAGAAGCATGGGGATAACATGGGGAAGAGAGAGAGAGAGAGAGAGAGAGAGAGAGGTTATGAGAGTGAGAGAGAAGCATGGGGATAACATGGGGAAGAGAGAGAGAGAGAGAGAGAGAGATAGAGAGAGAGAGAGGAAGAGAGAGGAAGAGAGAGAGAGAGGTTATGAGAGTGTGAGAGAAGCATGGGGATAACATGGGGAAGAGAGAGGGAGAGAGAGAGAGAGAGGAAGAGAGATAGAGAGGTTATGAGAGTGTGAGAGAAGCATGGGGATAACATGGGGAAGAGAGAGAGAGAGAGAGAGAGAGAGAGAGAGAGAGGAAGAGAGAGAGAGAGATTATGAGAGTGTGAGAGAAGCATCTGGATAACATGGGGAAGAGAGAGAGAGAGAGAGGAGAGAGGGAAAGATAGAGATAGGAGAGAGAAAGAGTGATATTTATGACACTGCGAGCCAAGCTTCTACTAAAAGAGGACGGTGGATGATCACTGGTCGCGTTCGTTCATATGATTTTCACAGGGGTCACACCATCATAAGAATGGGCAAGATTTGGAAACCGACTAAAAAGGAGTTTCTACCTTGATATGATACGGTTCTTGTTTGGCCAGCCTCTGAGAGAACGGGGATTTAAACAGAAATTATGGAAGGCGACGGCAAGAAAGAAGTGACTCTAAGAGCCTGCATAAGTATTGTTTACGAATGGTTGAAAATTGCTAATGGTGAACTAGGAAAACATTCAAGGATATTCCCCGAATCACCCGACTCTTTATCTGTATGATTTTTTTCTAGACGGGTTTGCTTATTTTCATTTATTCTTTTTAGAATGTTCCTGCTCGCCTTAAGACTTTATTACCTATTGAATCGAATTTTGTCCAGGTATAATTTGTTAGCGTGGCTGCATTTTATACGTACCAAATAAACATATTAATCCGTCATAAGTAAACAATTATCATAGATATTTTACACTTTAAATAAATGCTAAAATACAGCCAGATATGGGTGGGGTAGCGCCGAGCGAACTTCAAGAACCTTCCGGCTATGCTCCTCCCGTCGCCCTCTTCTCTCTCCACTCCCAGCGCCTTCGCGTTTGTCTGCTTCTGATGTTCGCTCTTTTCACATACGCCACTCTTCGTGTGCCGCTTAGTAAGTCTCGTTAACATTTTTTTCATAACAATCGTTTTAAATTCTAATCTAAACGACTACTCTCCTAACTGTAACACAAATCAATTTATTTGTTAATAGAGCATATTGTTTGCAATATCACTCGTGGTTGTTTCAGGCGTTGCCATCCTTTGCATGGTCAAGTCGTCATCGTTGAATGAGAGCGTATTCTCCAACTCAACTTTAGCCGCCACCAATAAAACTGACCCGGCCGAGTAATGCGCGTTTAGGGGTTCGTGACGCATTTTTTGAGTACCATGTCTGAATACAAATATGTACAAATATCAATTGGTTACTTTTTCCCTTTATTTAAAAGAAGTATCCGGCGAATACAGTAGCGCTTGAGAAAAGTGCACTCTTGACAGTGCGACAAGTTGCCTGTCGCACGGTCAAGAGTGCATGTGAAATAGGAGGACGGCTCTGACCTATCGTAGCTAATTCTCTATCCGCCAGTTTTCACGTTACTTTTGTTCAGAATGTAATAAAAAATCGCTTAAACTTTCTGGATATATGTTTTACGCCAAGATGAACTTATCCACATAGAACAAAATTTAGGTTAATTATTCCCCGTATAGCTCCTTTAATGTAAATAATTCTAGCTTCAAAATGTTGAAGGCGACCTGGCATGGACGCCGGGGGAAGTGTCAATGGTTCTGACGGTTTACGTGTACGGCTCATTCATGAGCGTCGCCTTCGCTGGAATAATCGCGGAGATGATCGGCGCGAAGAGAGTACTCGTTGGTGAGATTGATGAAGAGAAGGAGTTGAGAAGGACGGACTATTAAGAGAAAAGAGAAGGAAACTAAGAGTGACGCCGGAAATGAAAAAAAAACGAGGAAGCAAAAAAAAAGAGCCAGGGAGAGAGATAGAGAGAGATATGTACATATATGTATGTATGTATGTATGTATATAGAGAGCGAGAACAGAAAGTGTGAGAGAGAGCGTTTGAAGAGAGGAGAGAAAGAGAGAGAGAGAGAGAGATTCAGTCATGGTTCAGTCAGCTTGGCCTTCTCCTCTCTAATAACTCTCGCATCGCCCTTCGTCGCGCGTTTCTCCTACATGGCCTTCTTAATCCTTCGAATCATCCTCGGAGTGAATGAGGTCTCATTGGGAAGAATGGGATTACTGTATATTAATTAATAAAAAAGGCATTTCCAAGTATAGAAAAGCAAAGAATTGATTGAAGGGTTTTGTCTGGCCTTCCCTGAATCTCGTGGACAGTCGATGATTCCCTGCAAACGAGAAGTCGATGGTGGCAGCGATCTACACGAGTGGTACACAGGTGTCATCTCATAATCCTATTTTTACTTTAAAACTAATTTTTTTTACATAATTACTTACAATTTATTATATTTTCTCCAAATTTAAATAAAAATTTAGATTTTAAAAAATTGATTGCACAGGTTGCGGCCGGAGTGACGTCACTCGCGGCAGCCAAGATTTGCCAATCGACAGCGCTCGGCGGATGGCCGGCAGTCTTCTACTTTTCAGGTCATACAATAAAAAGAATCAATAATTATTTCAAATTCGAATTCATGCTGTTTTTGCGTATAACATCGGTATAGAGAGTAATAAGTAGAATTTAAAAGAAAGACTAAAAACTTACCCAACTTAGGCGCCGCCGGTCTCGTCGTCGTCGTCCTCTATATTCTGATCGTTACGGACTTTCCCCAGACGTCGAGGCTGGCTTCGCAGGCCGAGAAGAAATTCCTCGCAACAAGATGCGTCAAGAAGCAGAAGGCACGTCTGTTTAGATCTTCACCAATCCTCTGCTTTAGTCCTCAGACTTCTTTTCTATCAGGGATCACAGTTTTTTTATTGCTTTTTAATAGGGAGAGTGCTGAAAGGGGGCATATGAGAAAAACACAAGACAGAGATAAAGAGAGATGAGATCAGAGCTGCAGAGAGAAGGAGGGTGCTATGGATATAAAGGGAAAACGAGAGAGCGAGAGAGGAAGAAAGAGAGAGAAAGGGAGAGAAGTAATCTTCACAACGTCAGCCTCCACCCCTCCCTGCGATCCCGTGGCGTGGCCTTGCCTGCTCTCCCGTGGCGCATGCAGTGATCGCGTGCTCCTTCTCCTTCGGCGTCACTCGCTCGATAACTCAATCCTATCTGCCGATCTACCTCGCCGAGCTCGGATTGGCCATTGATGCGGCAAGTTTACTTTTTTTTTTAGCCATTCTAATTTTTATTGCTTTCTAATTTAGTTGTTAATAATCATATTACAAATAGTTGTTAATAAACATATTTACAAATATATTATTCTTATTTAATCTTTATTGCTTTTCTACGGCAGCCAAAGTATGAAGGACGACTAATTCTCATGATCAGCTAGTTACCGTGCGGATTTCCATCTCGCTGTCGTACTGAGTAAACTTCGCATTTATTAATGCGATTCGTAAGCGTTACTTCTCCATTACAGAACTAATCAATGTAATGTTTGTAGATAAAAGAAAAAAGAGGATTAAAATACTGAAATATAAGTAGAAGATGCGTGATGCAGATCGGTCTGTACACAATGCTCCCCTTCATTGCGCAAGTCATCTCCAAACTGTGCGCCGGCCGAATCGTTGACAAGCTCGCCTCATCGGGCGTCTTCTCCGTCACCACGACTGTCAAGATTGGCCAGGCCATCGGTTTCTCTCACACTCCGCCTCTCTCTCCGTCTTTCTCTCTCTCTCCTTTTCTCTTTCTCTTCTTTCTCTATCTCACTCTCCGTCGCTCGCTCTCTCGCTCCGTCTCTCTCTCTTTCCCTCTCACTCTCCGTCTCTTTCTCTAAGTCTCTCTCTCTCTCTCCGTCTTTCTCTCTCTCTCTTTATCTCCTTCTCTCTCTGTCTCTATCTTTTTATTTCTCTCCCTTTCGTTTCTAATATTAATAATTTAGTTGTCCTACTTTGCTACCTTTTTTAATTAAGCTGATTGTGAGATGATGATTCCTTATGATGAAACTTTGATTATATTTACTCTCACATTTCCGTGACCCTTCTCTTCTCTTTGAGCTTCCTTCGGCGTCGCCATCAGCCTCACCCTCTTAGCCTTCATCCCAAACAGCGAGCGGCCTTCTTCGGCTCTCGTCTTCCTTATCATCTATGGTATTCGAGAGATTTTCACATCTCATAGCTAAGACTATATTCATATCTTCTTTTAGGATTAGTTTACGGCGGCGGTGTATGCGGCTATTACACCAGCCTCATATCCATCGCGCCCTACTATACAGGCGGGTCGTCTTATATTAAAAAAATAATAATGCAAACAAAAACTAATTTTCTCTTTAGGAACCCTCACCTCTATCAACGAGTTCCTAACTCTCTTTTCAAGTATCGCAACATCTGTCATTGTCACTTTACTCATCTCCATGGTCTGTCCAATAATTATTCTATAAATTTTTATAAAAATCAACTTCAAGATTAATTAAATGTGTTAATTAAATTATTGAGAAATTCGTAGGCTTGAAAAAGCTAGAGTACTTCCAGGATCTCCCATACAAGTGGGCGTGCATATTCAGCATTGTCTCTTTCTTTCAAGTGACAAGCGGACTGTACTACATGGTCTTTGGCTCGAGTTTGTGCAATATTTTTTCTTAAGTGTATTTTTTAATTAAAAAAATTTTTTCCAGTTAATCCATGTAATGTATCCATTTCATACCTTAAAGACAAGGCGTTATTTCAGCTGAACCCCAACCATGGGCGGATCCTGATGGAGATACGAAGCCGGAAGTTGCTCTCGAATAAATTAAATATAGGCTATATTTTTATATTTGTATAAATGTTCAGAACTGATGACGAACAGCTGTCCATTGGCTGTGAAATGATTGTAGATCAAAAATAGTATTGGGTTCACATCATTTTATTTTGATGGCAGAAATTAATGGCATAAATAATTGAATGGACTGATTTTTCGTGTACAATTCAAGATTCTGACAATGACCAGCAGCTAAACTACAACGAAGAAAGAGCCACACTTGCGTAACTAAATTATCAAATACATTGAAAACAAAAAAAATGTTCCCTACGGTCCTCTTTTCTATCAGCATTCGTCGATTCCGGAATTACCTTACAGTATCTCACCAGTGAGTTGTTAGTTATGTCATAATGATAACAGTAACAACGTGGTTTCTTTTGCTGTAGGCTCTGCGATTATTTTGGTTATTTCTTATTAATTCGTTTTGCAAGTTAACTATTTCACTGTTTAAACGATTTCGCTATAAATTCTTATCGAATTCCTACTGAGTGGTTTGTGGAAGTTGTCAAAATGCTAGCATTTTCTGTCTTTTGGGAACCTTAGATATGGACACGGATGATGCAATCGTCATGCTCGTCTCCATCGCACTCTTCTTTGTGTGCGGATGGCTTTTCTTCATGAAGCAACTCTTTCGCAATTATGAGGTTCCATTCTTCTATTCTTCTATGATAACTTTAGTTTACAATGTACCTTTGTCTCTAGCTTTCAATTACCTCGAATATGTATTTTAAGGTATACTTATAAGAGCTTTATCATCTGTAATCATTTCTAAAATTGAATATCATTCGTTAGCTTGAAAAGATCTTTATCAGCATTAATCATTTCTTAAACTGAACATTTTTTGGATAGAAAAAGGGGCATCTATCAGATATAATCATTTCTAAAGCTGCCCTTGCCAGGTGCACAACCGAATCGTGCAGCTTCTCTTCTCGGTCACGTTCTCCTTGTCTTGTGTCATGTTCGAGTTGATCATCTTCGAGATTATGAGCGTTCTCGACTCGCAGTGCGTTTTATTATAATTTTTTAAAATTCTTTTTCATTATTGTTTGTTTGGGAATAATCATCCTGCTTGCTGAATGTTTGAAGTAAGTCAGGAGAATCCATCCCCCTTGATTATTTCTCCAACTTATCTTTGCGGCAAAGAGCAGATGCTATCAACATCGATATTGATTTCAGATCCCGCCTCCTCTACTGGCGACTTGGTCTCTTCTCCATTCTAGCAATTCTCATCGTTGTTCTGCCCATTTATGTAGCGTACACGCTTCTTCGTTCAATCTCCTTCGGTATGTGTTCTGCGTTATTTCTATTTGTGTTCCTTTATGTTTATTATTTTATTTCTTTAGGGAAGATTTGTTTTCTTTATTGGGTCGGTTCTGTTTCGACAACTTCTTAAAGTTATATTCATAGTGATACTTGCTAACATGTTTGTTCGATCCTTCTTTCATGGCTGTCGTTTTCAGTGAAAGAATCTCTTGTCTACCCGCTGACTGCCGTTCTCTGGCTGACGTTTATTTACTTCTTTTGGAAACTCGGAGATCCCTTCCCCATTCTCAGTCCAAAGCACGGTTAGCGCTGCATTGTTGTTCTTTTCTTATTTCTTTCACACAACATTTCTTTTGTACCTATTTTCTATTCTTTCACTATGTGTTCAAACTAATTATTCTGTAATTACGAGAATGCGGGTTACTGTAACCATTTTTTTGCTTTCAGGAATCTTTACCATCGAACAAGCAGTCTCCCGTGTTGGCGTCTTCGGGGTTACTGTAATGGCGATCCTCTCAGGCTTCGGTGCCGTAAATGCTCCCTACGTCTACATGACAATCTTCATGAGAAAGGTTATATTCTTTTTCTTCTCTTTCCTCTCTTCTTTTTCGCCTCTCGATATCTTCGATACTTCCACGCTATCACTCTCTTCCTCTATTTCGCTTTCTTTTTTATCTCCCGCATATTGTTTCGTCATTTACTTCTGTTCTTTTTTTTTAAATCTCTCCTACTGTTCGATATTTCCTCCCCTCTCTCTCTCTCTCTCTCTCTCTCTCTCTCTGTCTCTCTCTCTCAGAATTCCCTTTTGCTTTGTAGGTGGATTCGCACTCCATCCAGCAGATGGAGAAGAAGCTTCTGCAGACCATGGAGATGATCCTGGCAAAGAAGCGGCGAGTGGCCACTCTAGAGAGGGAACTCTCACTCTCTGCCTTCTCCAGAGGTTAGAATCAATGCAGCTGAAGAAAACTTAACACCCCTTTTTTTAAATATCTTTTTGTTTATTATTCTGAAACACACATCTTTCGAAAGTACTTTATGTATTCTTGGTTAGATGATCATTTTTAAAGTTTATTTTATTATATCGAAATTGTTGTATATTAATTTTTCTTTCTCTATTGCCAGGCCGCAATGATTCTGGCGGCCTCCTCAACCGTATCTGGGGCAGCGTTGCGAGTGCAACTTCCGGTGTGTCAACATCTGATCAAATCAGGTGCGGATTACGGTATCTTTATGATTACGCTATTTTTTGATGTTTTGACTTTTATCAGCCTTTGTAATTAATGTTTTCTTGTACAAATGAGATTCATTATATCGAATAATTTAGCGCTATAATGATAGGAAATGTCTTGTTTTCGAGCAGTGAAATGGTTTTGTTTTTCAAGTATTAATTTAATTCTATTTTATTTAATATAATAAATAAATAAGTCTGATTAGAGGCAGCTGAACACGGAGATCGTGCCGCTTGAAGAGCTGAGCAGACATCTCTTTCTAGAAGTTGTCGAGCTCAGGAATATGAAGGTGCATTTGTATTTATGTATTTTAAATTTCTTTTAGTGAAAGAACTTAAATTTTCTCCGATGATTCGAAAGAGTCATGAAACATTCTTGATCAGAAATAACATTATCTTTACTCTTACCCATCCTTTAATATATAAAAAAAATTGAGCTAAAGTATTGGGAGGTAAAACGAAATATTTGAAAGGAGCGAATGGACTATTCGCACACTTGGATGGGCCGCTACTTCAACGTGCTCGGCCACTTCTTTTCCGTCTATTGCATCTGGAAGATTTTCATTTGCACGGTACTTTTTTTGAGCATTTTTAAGCCATTTATTTTACGATTAAATTATTTAACTATATAATTTACTCAGTCCTAAAAAAAATCATACAGCTTGCATTTGTTTTTAGTCAGTAGTTGACATAAAATAAAATTTAATGTATGTGAAGTTGCTGCAACTGTGGTTCCCGTGGTTCCGGATGAGCTGGCATGCATATAAGATAATGGAGTGCTCAAGATGGTGATTCTAGTGTATTACGATCTTTTAGGTGAATATTGTCTTCGACCGTGTCGGAAAGGTTGACCCGGTCACCAAAGGAATTGAAATTGGCGTTCACTGGATGGGAATACAACTCGATGTCAGTTAAAATCCTCACGTTTCAAATGAAATTGCAGTAGTTACAATGTGCATGTCAGAAGTAACAGTTACTTTAAAGTTCTTCATAACTCGAACCATTTTCTTAATATGTATGTTTAATCAAAATACTTATTTATGTCTCCCAAACTAAGGAAAATTACTGTAGTTTTTACAGTATCGAATTTTAGGTGCGTTTCTGGTCGCAGCACTTCTCGTTCCTCTTGGTGGGCATCATTGCGCTGACCTCCGTGCGCGGTCTGCTGATCACTCTCACCAAGTTCTTCTACGCCATCTCCTCCAGCAAGTCCAGCAATGTCATCGTCTTGCTACTCGCGCAGATTATGGTGAGGAATTCATTTACTTTCCTGCTGGAGAGGGATTGAGGGAAGAGATCATATCAGTTAAAGTGAATTTCAAGTTTTGACCAGATATAAAACTCGTCTAACACATTAATTTATTAAATTTAATCATTTACTTTCTTCTGACGAAGAAGAGCAAACTGATTTTCAAAATTCTTTTCAGGGAATGTATTTTGTCTCGAGTGTTCTACTGATGCGAATGAATATGCCGTATGAGTACAGGTCGGAAACCAGTTTTTGTATGTGTTTAAATCAAAATATGAAACAAGGAAATAGCAATAAGTATGCATGAGAGTGTAAGCGAAAAAGGTTTCCCTGATTGACCTATTGTGTAAGAGTTCTTATTCAGTTTCTTCCTAAACTGATTTTCCGTATTTATTATATTCATGTTATACCGCATTGTGTAGTAGGGTGTATTATTAGTAACATTATTATTCACGATTCTTCTTCTAATGCTGTATGTTTTATGTGATTTTTAGATATAAAGTTTAAAACAAAAACTATATGCATTCCTTCTTCTTTGAGGAAAAATCTTATAAACTTGAAACGCTTGACTTCTTTAAAAGTGCTTGAATAATTGAGGTTGATCATTACTGAAGTCCTCGGCGATCTTCAGTTCAACTTCTACCATCGATGGTTCGATGTCATCTTTCTCATCTCCGCACTCTCCTCCATCGCTTTCCTGTATCTCGCTCACAAGCAAACGCCCGTTCACTAGGTCCCGCACGGAAGATTCTTTTTTTTTTATTATATTTTATTCAAGTATTCAAACTAAATACCTAGGAAAGGATTTGCCATGACTATAAAAATTAAATAGTAAATAAGCTTTTTCGGTAGTCTATTATAATTGTAAGATCTAGACAAAAATGTCAGTTGTTATCCTTGACGGTTATTTTATTTGCTAAAATAAGTTTGCCACTCATTTCCGCGGGTGAAATCCAAGCGGATTTTGGCAAGTTAGTGACATTTCTCCATTGTTTTATCAGGCATAGTAATTTATTCATAAGAAGAGTTATGGGTATTCTTTATTGTGATTGTCTTGTGAACGACTTGAGGACTGTATAAAAGCCACGCTGAAAAATTTTTTGCTAGAGAAACAAATGTTAGAACACTTGTAATAAGCAGCACCGATAAAGCCTATGGAATCTTACAAGGAAGGAGAGCAGAGATAGAGCGAGAGAATAAGAGAGAGAGAAAGAGAGAGAGGGAGAGAAAGAGGGAGAGAAGGCATTCAGAGCGATTTGTATTTAAAATCTCTTGTAAAGAACGCACATGAGAAGCTGGATTCCATGACACCTCATAAAAAGATAGGCTTGTTCTATTCACATTACAATTCGATTGTCAAATAGAAAATAATGGAAAGGCATTGATTTTTCCCCTTTATATGTACATATGTAAGAGCATCTTTAAAGAAAGGATGTAATAATTATTTAGTTGTCTGATGTACTTTGTCCAATGGCTTCTTTGATCATGCGATTGTCTATCGATAAGAAGCCATCGCTTCCGTCGGCTGTTCTTCTCTCTTTCCACGTCAGAAAGAGCGGCGCAATTTGGAGGCTCGCTAGAAGCAGCGCGAGGATTCATAAAACAACGACGACAACGAATATAAAAGGCGCCGGAAGAGAAGAGGGGCATCCTCCGTTCTTTCTCTTCTCTCGCTCACAATTCCTTCAATACGCCTTGCATATTGTGTCAACTGTCAATAGAAGAGCATCATTTGTCTCTCATTTTGCCTCTCTTTCACTCTCTTATTCTCGTCTTCAGCTTCAACGTTCACTCTTTCATTCTTTCCTGTCTGTATTATGTTCCTTCTTTCCCAATTCTTTAATTCTTGCAGGTCAAAATGAGATCTGTTCTCTCTCTGCTTCTCCTCGCTGCGCTGGCCACCGCGGCGCCCTCCGCTCCTTCCGAAGTGCCGGAGGCAGCAGCATCCTCTGCAGCGCCTGCCGCAGCGTCTTCTGGTGCGCCCGCGGAAGCTGCCGCATCATCAGGAGCACCTGCTGAGGCTGCTCCTTCTGCCGCCAACGCGGAATCCTCGCCGTCTGGGCCTCCCGAGGCGGCTGCGTCATCCGGAGCCCCCGTGGAAGCCGCCGCCTCTTCTGGAGCCCCCGCCGAAGCTGCCGTCGTCTCTTCCGGGGCACCTGCTGAAGAGGCTGCTTCCTCCGCGGCGCCCGCGGAAGCAGCTTCGTCTGCCTCTCCTGCTGAAACCTCTGACCCTCCGGCTGCTGCCGCGTCTGCCGCTCCCGCCGACGTGTCCGCTTCCGCAGAGCCAGACGTCAAGCCAGCGCTGTTCCCAGCACCAGCGGCTAGCGCCGAGCCAGAGGTAAGCTAAAAGATAAATGGAGGTAAAGAATATAATTAAATATAATTAAACTTTAGAAATAGCAAAAATGTACAGAAAGTCAAGCCTGCCAAGTCCTCAAGCGGACCTCCCCCGCTCGTTCTCCTTCGCAAGCTTTTCCCCTACAGTCGACGAGCCAGCGTAAGCATTTTATTCAAGCTTGGCGGTCTTTTTTTTAAAATTACTAATAGCTTTTATACTCGCAGTTGTAATGGAGTTTGTCTATGTACATATTTATTCAGCGGATATTAAAACTTCTCACTGAAATGCAACAGTCCATGTCTTAGAACTCCGTTAATGAGCCTACCACGAACGGGAAGATCCTCCCGGGAGTCCCGTCGCCCTTCGTCATTCCTGCCGCGGGTGCGCGCGTCGTCAACGTCAACATCTTCCTCAAGCGATGATCACCAGGGCGAGGAGAATTTGGCACAATCAATTAAGAACATCTTGTAATCGGGAAGATAAAGTTGCTAGAATCCATGCATAATTGAAAACGACCGTAAGAAGCACGCAATTTTAATAAAATATTTGACACAGGAAAATAAGTATATTGAACTAAAGTTCAATTCAAGCTTTTGACTCACCCAAGGCTTCTTTTAGACCACAGCGTCAAGAAATGTACTAAACGGCATGTAAGTGGTCGACGAAGAAAAAGAGAATGTCTTATTGAAAAATAGTGAGGGATCTAAAAGGACCAGTGCTGGAAAAGTGTATTCTGACACGTATATTTATGATGTCTATTAGCTGTTTCCAATCAATTACACTATCAAGTCCCAACTTTCTTAACTATTATCTCTTTCTTTATTGCAAAGTTCTTCTTAATTACAGACATGTATAATTTGTATTTCTTCAAGAAGAAAAACATCCGATCCCAGGAATATTTAACAGCTTAACGGTTTGCAACAATCAAATTTCTTTGCTTAATGACATCAAATCCAGAAGTTATTGAAGAAATTCAGATTTCTTCTTCATCTCCTCTAAAGAGTCCTCCAAGGATGTCCACTTAGATTTCGTGAGTTTTTTGGTTGAAGTTGTTAACGGAGGATCTTCTTCAAGTTCCAGCTTTCCAAGAACCGTTTCCGGATACACGGGCGCTTTCACGCCAGCACGCATTCTGACATTATGCATAATTTTTTTTAAATATTTATTTAAAGAATGAATAAATTATCTTGTTTCATCTTACCTTGGAATGCATAAGATAAAATTATAAATACATGCGTTTCTATATACATACATACATATGTAAGGGAGGAAAAGACGTGAAAAACGAAGAGTGTCAACAATTTTATTGATTACTAAAAATGAGACAACATTGTCTGACATGTCGCTTCCGACGGGCTCCGGCCAAACATCGTAGAGTGTGTTGTCTTGTTCGGAGAGAGTAACCAAGAAGAAGAAGAGAGAAATTGAACAGGTCACTCTTATCGTTAGCGACATTTCTTAATTTCGAAGATTAAGCAATCTCAACGTTTTGTGATCTTAAAGACGCACATTATGATCTAAAGCTTAGGTCTTTAATAAAATAATGTATTTTCAAATTGTAAGATAAAATTATAAAGCAATCGAGAATATGCACATGGAGTGACGCGACATTAAAAAAAAGCAGCTTCTTGACAAGCTTCCATTTCATTAACAGCGGAAAGATTTCAAAGACTCATCGTAGGGTGAGTAGCGAGAAAAAGAAAAGGAGAATGCGGTTTGTTTAGCGAATGATGCTGCTGAGAAAAGAAAGTGAAAACCTGTCATAAACCTGTTCGAATTTAACGTAAGAGAGATGAGCGCCGATCTATTAAGACGTAGTATGTTAATACACACACATATACTTGCTATGTACATACATACGGTCCCGCCCAGGATCTTGGTACCAAGGACGCTTCGGACGATTCGGACGCTTCCAAATGCATCCTCGCTAATAACTTTTGTTCTAGGAAAACTAAAATATTCTAAATGGTACATTAGTTTGCTTATAGAGTACGGATGCTACTGTTAAAAAATCGATAACTTTTTATCATTTGATAAGAAGTTATCAGTTTTTGCTTTAAAAAAATTTCATTTTATATATTTTTAAACGAAATTTCTCCTGTACCATTATTTTGTCTTTACACACATCCCCAAATAATAAAATTGAAGATTATATCATTGATAACGGAAATCGATAAATGAGAACTTATCACGCATGTTCATATGATGTAAAGATTCGCCTTACGATTCTGAATCTAATTCTGTAATCAGTTTTCAACAGAATGTGCCGGTTAACACTGTATTTTTGATTGTGTGTACTTTGCAAGACTTTGAAGCGTCCGAATCGTCCGAAGCGTCCTTAGTACCAAGATCCTGGGCGGGACTCTACATACATACATACAGTCATGCCCTCGATCTTGGTAGCAAGGAGGTATCGGAGGCATCCAAATGCGTTCTCGCTAATAATTATTACTCTTGGAAAGTCAATTTATACCTTTGATACCAAATGTATTCTAGTTTATGCCACAAGATGAAGTGGCCATTTGCGCAGTGAAAACTTACTACTTTGTGCTTGTCAAATCGTTTCGAATGGATGGCGGTCACACTCTTTGCTTGGGCAGCAAGCAATTCATTTCATTCACAATTTCGTACGACTTGCGATTTGACAATTTCAAGCGCGTATTTTCTACTTACTGCAAGCGATATTTCCCTCTGTATTAGGTGATAAAATATGCAAACTTTGCAACTTTGCACAACACTGCGCTCAAAAGCAAATTGGAAATCCCAAAAGTACCCTTATGTGTACGAAATTGAGACCCTGACTAGGTATTTGGAAGGGCCACCGTGTACTCATCAACTTTTATAAATGGTCTCTGGGCTCTATCTACGAGAATTCCAGAAGGCTCTGATCTCTTGTAATTACATACATTTACACATACATACATACATATGTAAATGTATGTATGTACATACATATGTATGCCTTTTTCGTTCCATTCTCTATATCAACGAATGACTGAAAAGTGAAACATCAAAGGATTGCGGGAAATATGCATGATTATATAATTGATTTTCGTTAATGTCTTTTTCATATTTGCTCACGATCAGAGGAACGGAAAAAAAACGGGGGAAGAAGCAATAATCATCTCCTACAGAAGCCATTTCAGTAGGAAAGGGAAATAGCGCGCTCAAACTTCTCGAATCGCTTGACAAATGAGAGCAATCGATGTCTTAAAAAGACTATTGAATACAGACATAATTTGATCGACTTCTTCATATTTCCATGCACATCATCGTAGTGCTCACCTCACAATCAGTCATTCCGTTCAATCATTGTAAATTGTATTACAGAGTAGAGATTACAATAAAAGCAGTACATATTTCTTGCTCTGTCGTAGAATCCACTCAATACGGTTTTTTCAAAATTCGACTACCATATGTAACTAGCTTCGCCGTGCACGGGTTGGACAGGCGGATGAGGAAATCGTTCCTCAGGAAGATGTTCATGTAGAACACGAAGAGTACTGCACAGCAGCGGCTTCAGTGGTTATTGCGGAAGAAAGATGATGCAGAGTTGTTCTCTTGAAAGTTCAGTGTCCTCCAACTGTTGCTCTCCCTTGTCCTTATTAGCTTATGTAGTGCAAGTCGTGTTCACGATCGAGCTCACAATTGGCCCTTTTTAAAATGTTTTCTTTATGATATATTCTTATATAAGTTCATTACATATGTATGCATGTATGTATGTATGTACACTGCATTTACTGCATTTACTGCTTTATCGGATGGAGTCAGTGCGGGCGGGAAGCGGGAGGAGAGTGAATGCTGGGAGTGTGAGCAGGAGAAGACTGGCGCGAGGGGGCGCGGGAGGGGCGCGAGGGGGAAGGCGCAGCCAGAGGCACCTAGTCGGGGTTCTTCACCACTCCCTCAAGGATTGGCGCAAGGGCGAGGAACTCGTCAGAGGCCAGTTCGGCCCTCTCCCCTGCCGACACCGGAGTGGAGTGAGCCTGGAAGCCCGTGATGGCTCGAGGGCATCCTGCCTGGCCCACCACGTCCACTGCTTGCCCAACGCGCACCGACATCGTAATCTTAAGGAGATGCAAGATAACTGGAATTAGTGGTACAATAAATACGGAAGGAAAACTTCTGCTGACCGGGACGAGTTCCTTCCTTTCGTCTTCAACCACCGTGATCAGCATCTTTGGCTGCATGGCAAGAACGAGAGAGAAGAGGAGATAATGCTGCTGAGCCAGGATCTATAAGGGAGAGAGAGGGAAAGATGTGAAAGAGAAACAGGAGAGGGTGTGGCAGATAAGAGACAAAGTGTTGGAAGAATCGAGGAGAGCGAAGGCGACGGTGAGAAGGCCAGCAAGAGCAAGAGGGCATTGAATCTGGCGGTTGGAGTGGGCTGATCCACCATTCGCACTCCCATCGCACTGCTCACCTGGAGAGAGAGAGAGAGAGAGAGAGAGAGAGAGAGAGAAAGAGAAAGAGATGGAGCGGGAAGAGAGAGTGAGAGAGAGAGAGAAGAGAGAGAGAGGGATAGGGAGAGAGAGACATGCCTGTGAAGGTAGAGGCAGACTCGCCGATGGTCAGCCTCCTCGACGTATTCGGACAGAAGATCAAGGCGATGGATCTCGATGAGGACATCCACTGCTTCCACTTCCGATCCGTGGCGGACGTTGTGGGAGACGATGGAGCGGACGATCGACATCAGTTCCTCCTGTCTACACAACCAACCCTCCCACTGTCAGTCCTCCTCTCGTTCTCTTCTCTCTCTCTCTCTCTCCATTCCCTAACTTCTTCTTGCCGAGTGGTGAGTCGTCAGCATAAGCAGCGTGCCACTGCTGAGTGAGTTGAATGGAGAGATGCCTGACATACTCGTGCCCCCATTCCCCGATGGCCCCGCCCCCTCCTCTCAGTCTGAATCGCATGCAGTCCTCGCCCGTCTCGTCACACACCATTGCCAGGACGGAGATGACATCCGCACACCTCTTCTGCTAGAGAGAAGGAATGACACTGAATAGATGGCCTTGCCCGAATCCATGAATCCCCCCCCAGACCTTAACGTCGTCCGCTTCGATCTTCTCATAGATCGCCTTCATCGCTGCGTAGCATGGACGCATGAACTTGAGTGGCTTGGGAACGGAGGCCATTGACCTGGTGGATTCGCGGATGAGACGGCTGAGATTCTCGAGGGCAGGAATGTAGAGAGTCGTGTCGGGCTCCTGCAAAGAGAAGACAATCCTAGACTGTCATCATAAGGGTCTACATTATTACATTTCAAATTATAAGAGAAATGAGCGTACACTCAAGCGCAGCACAAGCATTGCGAGGTCTTCCTGGATCTTCTGGTCGTCTTCATTTGGCTGATAAGGATTACTTTTCTTAATATTTTATTCACCACCGTAAATATTCTGACAGGAGATTCATTATCACAACCTTATCATCCTTTGGCGTGACGAGAATGGGACTGTTCAATGCAGTCTTCGCAGGAGATGCGATGAGCGATAAAGACGGAGGCACAAGGAGAGTCGACCGCCTGCGAACCGGGAGAAATAGGAAACTGACTTCTCCTCTCGTCCATTCTTACACATCGAGAATATTTCGCAATTAACTCTACATAAACTCCATATTCAAGGACAACATTATCACTCGCCATTTCAGTTCTGCACGTTGCCATAGCAAAAGCATAGCCAAATAACATTATTTATTTAATTATGCTAGAGGATGTGTTCTGAAAAGGCATTTTCCACGCCGTGTGTTCAGGCTCTAGGTTCGAATCCATGTGGGCGATTTTGTCTTACTGATTTCAGAGAGAAGGCAGAACAAACAAATAGAAATAATGAAAGGGAGCGAGGGATACAAGAACGACGAACGGCAGCAGGAATTCCTCCCCTTCATCGAAAAACGCGTTTCCCATTTCATCACTAAAATTAATAAACAGCGATATCGAATGTTTTCGGTCCTTTTTTTTTAATAAACAGCGATATCGAATGTTTTCCGTCCTTTTTCAGTGGCAGATGATTGAGTATGAAAAATTATTTTACGCTATCTCAATGACTGTACACTCTCAATTGCATATTCAGCTTAATTTTCAAATTAAATATGTACATACTTTTCTTAACATTTTCTGTTAATCGCATTGTATATATTTTATCGAATGTCTCCATGTCCCTGCTGGTATTGATAGGCATACATTCCGAATATTATTTTTATTTCACGGATGACAACAGCACCTTCGCTTGTGGTAGGACAAAAGTTATTTTAAGTTAAAACATTAATAAAAACTAAATCACACAAAAAGAATGAAACGACGTTCAATGGCTTTGCCTTTGATTTAGAACGAAAAGGCATTGTCAAGAAAGGCACCAAAACGGAAAAGGCAAAATGGTGACTCATCGACAAGCTAATTGCAAGGAAGAGAATTGAAATTTCTACCGTTGGGTAGCTTAAATTATTATGTTGTAATGAAACAAGAACATTTGCCAATATATTGTATAATATATTGAATTGACAATCTATTCAAGCCGCAGTAACTATTAGCGTAATGCATACAGGTAGATCATGTAAGTACTTCTCTAAATTAGTAATTAAAAGCCATATATAAATCATCAGCTCTCGCCTCCATCCCTCACAACACTGTCCGCCTGTCGACTGCGGTCACGGAAGAGAAGTCGACGAAGATCGGAAGGAGGCGTGAAGCGAGACGGGAGAGGCTGAAAGGGCACGAACTTTAATTACTCCTTATTTCCTCTGAGATAGACATTTAGATATCATTTTTCTGCTTGCTTTTCTTCTTTTATACATAAATATATGTATGTACATAGCTATAAGGCCACATATATACAAATATACATAGAAAAGCTTACACTCTCGTAGCGATTCGTCGGGTAGTGATTGCTGGAGCCGAAGGGCGTTGTTGCGTAGTCCGAGTAGCCGTGCTCCAGAGAGGAGGCCGGAGGCGACGTCGTCACCGAGCACGAACACAAACAACGGCCATTCCGCATTTCGCCTGAGGGAACGAGAGTGCATGTGAAAGATTTTGATAAAGATATGTAGATTTAGGGAAAGGAAGGGGCACGAGTGGAAGAGTAATGCGCAAACCCTGAATAATTCTGCTATCGCCACCGAAAGTGTTCTGCGATGTTGCTGTAAGCTTATTGCCGTATCCATTGTAGAAGCTGGAAGAGGACGGAGAGAGCGGAGGGAGAGGAGGCATAGAATGAGCGGGGAAGGCGGAGGAAGGCGGAGAGAACGCAGCGTTCATCGGCGGAGCGCGTCGCGGCTCGTTGGCAGCGTCTGAGACGAACGCAGTCAAAAGCAGCAGGGGCAAAAACTTTTCTTTCCATTTTAGAATTAATATTCCCTACAACAAAACGACCAAGAAGCTCAACCGTAATCTATTTAAATTTTCTATTCAAATTTAAAGAAAGATATCTCTGACAGTTTGCTTGCAATCGCACAGTGTACGAGTGCCCGACGGCCGAGTCGCCGACGCACTTTGCAAGGTCGACCGCGACGCGTGTCGCAAGCGCGTCGCGTGCGGCGCACACGCACGAGCGAAGACGCTCGAGCGACGCCGGTTGGCACGAGGCGCGGACGCTGAGAGGAAGAAGGAGGTGAGGATAAACAAGTTGTAGTCAAGAAGACGAGAGAACACTCAATGAACATATACTAAATATACACTTGCAATCGATATCTACCAATCAATCAATACTTTGAGAGACCCCACAATCCCACCTCTGGAAACAAGTGCGAAGAGTAGCATCTCGTTCGCGCGTCACGCGACGGAAGGCTGCGTTGTGTGCGATGAAGCCACGGATGCAGGCGATTTCAGAGTCGTCGAGAAGGCATGATGTCGTCAGGTTATTGCTGTTAATAGTATGGTTTTTAAAAGATATACCTTAATATATTTACTTTAAATTTACATATCTAAGTATTGCTTGCAAAAAAAAGTAAATGGTTTTTTTTGAAAATGTAACGTCAAAAAACTTAAAATTAATCATAACATAATTAATGATGATATATTAAAATCTGAGCTGACATGCGTGGGTCAGGCGAGTTCAGAAGTCGACTGATGCCGTTGCCGAACACGCGGGTCATCACTTTCTGTTCAACAATTATAATCACCATCTTTTCCTTGGCGGAGAATTAATCTCTCCCATTCTCATCCACTCTCTCTCTCTCTTTCTCTCTCGCTCTCTCTCCTTTTTCTCTCTTCTTGCACACTTTGCTAGTCTCTCGAAATCAGTCTCTCTCTCTCTCTCTCTCTCTCCCTTCACCTCAATCTCTCCATTACGTTCTGATCTACCTGATTCGGGCAGACACTTTCGACATCGAGCAGTCGGTCCGCGGCCGGAAACGCGACGTTGCTCGTCCTTGTCTCCTCGAGTCCCCACAGTCGATTCACCGTGTCTCCGGCGTAGATCGCGCGAGCGAGCACGGCGTCTTCTGATAATGAAAATAATTTTAATTTGATATATCAACTAAATAATAAAATAAATATTTGTTGTGTAAAGTAAGAATATTTTGAGTGTAATTTGAGCAAAAAAAAGAACGTATTCTAATTGTAAGTTCGCTCGAGGAATCACCCACCATCCAGGAAGAAGGTAGCAAAGTTGAAGGGCGTATTCATGGAAGAGCCAAACGGACTCAATGGTGATGCGTAGCATTCATCCAGAGCAAGTCGATATGACTGGGAATAAATTTATTAAATAAATGCCTTAAAGAATGTTGGGCATGTAGCTTCAATACTGTTGTTGACAGGTGTATTTATACTGCTCATGAAAGTGTTTAGGAGAGTAATTGTTTGCTGAAAATATTCTGTTGACTCTTCGTTTTGTAACCTGAATCGTATCGGCGAATCTCTCAGAGAACGAAGCGGGCAAGTCGTTGTCTCGCGAATCATCTGAAATTTTGCTGTGTTATTTATATTAATGAGAAAACAGTGAATGCGTAAAAATTGAAGATAAAAAGAAGATAAATTTCACCATGAAAGAAGCGTCGCAAGCCGTTGCCGACGTCGTTGGCGACTCGCAGCGATTCGAGGAAGCACGAATCGAATGCTCGCCGCTCGTCGTGGCATCGAAAAGATTTATTGTTCACAAATGTTCCATTCAGTTTTATATTTTGTTTTGGAGCTTCTGTTTAGAATAAAGAAAATTACATAGCAAAAATGAAACCAGAAAGATCTTTAACAGTTCTCACGTCTGCCTCCGGGCACAGGCTGAGAAAGCGGCGGTCTTAATCTCGAGCAGTTGTTGCTCGAATCCTTCGGCCGTTGCACCGCATCGCTGCAGCTGCTCTCCACAGTACTGCTGGCCGAACGCCTGTAAAATACATTTTTTTTTAACGTTATACAGTATTTTATGGTAATAAAACCATTAATTTTGCTCTTTATTAGCTTATATTCACTAACAATAAGACGCGTTCCGCCGAAGTTTCCTAAGGATTTTTCTGCTTAAATCATGTTAAGACGACATCGTGAATAAAATATACAAAACGTTGATAAATGCATAAAGCATATTCTTTTTATGCACCAGCGAAAGAGCACACCTTCACCGCGAACACGACGACTATCTGCAGTGTTCGGCATACGAGAATAGTTTTATCCATGCTGTGGTTGACTCTGAAAAGCATTATAAATGCATAGAAGATCGAGGCGAGATGGAAGAGATAGACCCAGTTGTGAAAACAATTTCGTGATTATTTTACTGCATATTTTCTAGGATAGGACGAGATCTTCTATGGCTAGCACGAGAAGGAAACAGCCGGTTACTCTGCTCGAGAGCTGGTTCACACCTTCAGTTCGGCACTTTCTCTTTAATTGTATCACGCTCTCTCTCTCATTCTCTCTCTCTTTCCAGATATGCAATTGTTATGCAGGAGGGCAGCCTGAAGCACCTGTTCGAGAATGCGTCCATGTTTGTCTTCTTCTCCTTCAAATTTCCACACATTCCACGTCTGCTGAGGCGGCCACTGAACGATTTCTCAAGGCAAACTTTGACCATTGAACCCATCCATCCAGATTGACTACTTCCATTCACTTCAGACGAGGCACAAACCTCGACAATAGTCTCTTTCTATTAGTGTGAACACTGACTCATTTGCATAATATTCCTGTTTGTTGACCACTCTGGTATTGTCAGTTCGCGTTTAAACTCTCTCACTCTTTGTTCTCTCCTTTTCTCTTCTCTCTTGTCTCTGTCTCTCCTACTCTCTCTCTCTCTCTCCTACTATTCTCTCTCTCTTCATTTCTCTCTGTTTTCTATACTAGCCCATGATGTCTCGTTCTCTCCAAATTGGTAACGTCACCTGTCTGCCGCTCCTTTTGTACATGGTGTCTAGCGTTCGCAAGTTTACAAGAATGACGACAGAGAAGTGGACAAGGTGGGAAGAGTAAACAGAGAGAGAGAGAGAGAGAGAGAGAGAGAGAGAGTTAAGAAAGAGAGAAACATAGAGAAAGAGAGAGAGAGCGAAAGAGAGAAAGAGAGAGAGAAAGCGAGAGATAGAGAGAGAGGAGTGAAAGTGAGCAAACTATGTACATATATGTGGGGTGCAAATACACAGTTCATTCAACCCTGTGCAGTGGAACAACAAAGCATGCGCACAGTGAAGGAAGTCATAACATTGTTGACTATGCGGGTCCACATCATCTTCCTTCCTGAATGTGTGCACTTCAGAATCTATTTACACTTTAGAGTGCATAGAAATGTAAGATGTTGTGTGAAATAAAAATTATCAGATATCTCTCAAAAGGTTTTATTTATGAATCGACGATCAATCACCCACTATATCATGTAATTACACGCATCAGAGTGAGCATGACATTTAATTTGTCAAATACAAAAAGAATAATCAATCATGGAGCATGTTAGCGTCTATTTGCAATTAATACTGGCATTCCCGTGGATTGCTAACGAGAAATTGAGCAAATGAGAAGAGTGAATACGAGAATGAGACAGAATAAAGGTGGAAAATAGAGAGAGAGATGAGTTTGACAGAGGACAAGAAATGTAAAATTAGAGATAAATTAACAGCAATAATTCCCGCCGCTTGCCAGATTCCTCAAGGTGGGGCGATCGTCGCTGAGATTCAGCGATTCGCCTCTCGCGCATGCTGGAAGTTCGTAGTGGCCACACTCTTCAGTCGACATGATCTGAATGAGAGAGAGAGAGAGAGAGAGAGAGATACAGGGAACGAGAAAGAGAGAAAACGAAGTGTCAATTAAAAATAACGTTATTTCCTAGGTTTAATTAATTTAAAAAAATTGAGAAAAAATGTGCTATTCTTGATCGTTAATTATATGAATGCAATTTGGATATAATGAACTGAAAAATTGTGAAGAAAAAAGATGCGATAAACTTAGAACAAATTGATCAAAAAGAAGGAGCATAATTCCTATACCGTCTCGACGAGTCGTCCGAATGCGTCGTCGATGCCGACGTTGTCCTTGGCAGAGGCGCGGAAGGCAGCGACGAAGCCGTTGCCTCTCTCCAGCTCGGTGAGTCTCGCGTCGCTCAGCTCGTTCTTCAGGTCACACTGGAAGGGAATGGATGTTTGGCGATACATTATTTTGTTTTAAAGTAATCAATAAAGTCTTTCTCATTCTAGGGAGCGAAACAGCAAACGACCGGTGCAATGACTTGATAATGTAACCTTGTTCGCAATCAAAACTGCCGGCACCGGACTGCCATCGGCAAGCGTGAGTTTCTGCTCGAGATCCGCCTTCCATCTAATATAATTTCAGCTTAAAAATATTGATAAATGCTTATTACTGATGTAATACACGTAATATATATATATAGGTAAATTCATAATTTACAATTATTTTACAAATTCAGAATGACTAAATATGCATATGCATTTACTATGTGCAGTAAGCACATAGTAAATGCACGTAGTACCTCAAGGCGCCCTCGACCGTCCTTTCAGTCCATGACAACGACTGCTCCGTGCGCGTCCTTGTAGTACACGCGAGTCATCACGCCGTAGCGGTCTTGTCCTGCACATTACAGAGGAGATGTAGACATAATTTTTTCATTTGCGACGGAATAAAAATTTTAGTTAATTTATCTAGCTGTTTTATTATTACTTTGTTCTAATTGTAACCAAGATTGTTTAATTTTATCTTCTTACATTCTTATTGCTGTCTTTGTTGTTTTGATGAGCTCTTGTAAACTTTTATTTGAATTTGGTTTTTCTATTTATACATTTTATTGCTGTTTTAATTCTAAAAATTTTACTATGTTACTGAACACGAAATGTTTGACGTCAACCCAATAGTTTCCACTGGTCTTTGGTACAATTGTTGTTTCTTGTCGTCGTCCACCCGCGATCTTTTGTCTGCAGGAAAACAAACTACTTGAGAGGATTGCAAAGAGGTTTGTTGGGCGAAGACAGCATGAGCAATGCTTCTTTTGTACTACCAATGATCGATGATGACCACACCAAGGAAGACAGCGAGAGAGAGGGAGAATGCGGGAGAGATTGAGTGAAATAGAAGGAGAGAAAGAGAGAGTGAAGAAGGAGTGAAAGAGTATCAGAAAGGCCACTCATAGCAAATATGTATGTAGCTCAAGACATCGATGGAGGAAGACAGAAAAAATTAATTTCGACCACTCAATTCTCTGCTTCTCTCTTTACCTTCACCCATGGTCTGTCTCTTTTGCTCTCCATCTCTCACCCTTTCTCTCTCTCTCACCCTTTCTCTCACCCTTTCTCTCTTTCTTTCTCTCTCTCCCACCCTTTCTCTCTTTCTTTCTCTCTCTCTCTCTCCATTCCAGTCTTCACTATTTCTCGCCCTCAATTTAGCTACAGACTAGAGATGAAAGAAAAGCGAGAGAAATACTAGAGAAGAAAAAAACGAAACAGCGGCCATATAATGGACCTAAAACTGTTTGCATACCGTGAAAAAGCGAAGTGAATATGTCATGCAGACTCATGGCATCCAGAGAACGAGGTTTACATCACTAAATAGTTTTCAGGGAGGAGTAAGAGAGGCAGAGAGAGAGAGAGAGAGATAAAGAAGGAGACGAGAGAGGAAGAGGGGAGAGAGAGAGAGGGAAAGGTGAGTAGAGAGAAAAGGAGAACGAGAGAGAAAAATAGAGAGGAGGAGAGAGAAAACTTTCCCTCTCCACGTCAAGCAGCAGAGAGAAGCTTCTGAAAGGTGTGAAGAACAGAAGACAGCGGAGTCAAATAGCGAGTGCTTCATTTGTATGCATCTCTGGGCTCTCCTCATGCTTAGCACTCTCTAGTCCCTCTTTGCTTCCCCTACTCCAACATCTGATGTCAGTGAGGGTGGAATACACTCATGTTTCTCATGATACCTCTGGGCTAGCCTCTAACACAGGCACACTATTTCGGTAGGGTCCATTTAGGCGAAATGGAGGAGAGAGAAAGCAACGGGAAGCTAGAGCGATATATCATGATAGCGAGAGAGAGAGAAAGAGAGAGAGAGAAAGAAAGAGAGGGAGGGAAAGGAACGGAGAGAGAAAAGGTGAGACAAACAAGGCAGAACAACTGAGAAGCCCGTTTGTGACAGAGGAACATGTCATCGGCGATTAAGGACCTTTATTGTTTATTTCAATTTCTTTAATTTCTCGCTGAATACTATAATGAGTCCTATTCTCTAAAAATAACAGTGGCTTTCACAATAGTCATCCTATAAAGCAATAAATCAATTAGTGAACCACCGGATTTCCTTTCAAGAATGGAGCTAAAAAATTAATTTTTCAAGCCAATTAAAAACTATAAAAAAAATCATCTTGCTGCACACTTCCTACATACATACATATATCTTCTAACCACATGTAACCATTAACAATAAAAGTATTCACATTTCTTATTGAACCAACAACGTTTCTTTGTAAAATAAAATAAACTTTTTTCTATATCGCGACCATTCTAAAAATCTAAAAATCTACCATTTGAATCTCTTCAATTCGATAATTTGACACAAAACGCCTACAAATGGGGTGGCAATTGTTTATAACATTATTGGATCGCAAGTCGTAATTCTGTATTTGTAGTGCTCATCTTGGATGTTTCTTTTACGTCTGCATGATTCAATGCGACTTTGTCCCTTCACAATGGCAAAACTCCCAAAAAATATTGCACACATTTTCTAATACTTTCAGAATATAAGGTAGTAAAGAATGAGATTACGAGGTTTAATGCGTGGGATTGGAATTGTATATATTTCTGTATAAAAAAGGGCGGATCCGCCATCTCTCTTATTTATCTCTCGTTCTCTCATTGGCTGAAAGATTAACGCTTGTTTAAAATCATGCCGCTCCGACCCAATCTGCTATTCTTCTTGAAGCCACCGCCTTTATCTATCTTTATCCTCCGTCAGCTTCAATATTTGTATATATTTACCTGGTTCGTTCTCTTTCCAAGCCCGACATCCCCACATTCTTTTCTTTTCCAACCTCTTGTCTTCTCCCACTATTTCTCTGATCTCTTTCTTTCTTTCTCTCTCTCTTCACTCTCTTTCTCTCTTTTCCAAATGCCAAGCCGCAGCAGTCATGGGTAAACATGTTGACAAAAGAAAAAAAGGGGGCTTGAACTCAAATCGACAACACTCGCACGAGTCGAGGAAACAAAAGTATGGAGCTCGTGCCGCAAATCAACGAAGTGACGCGATGTGCCATTTATTATTTGTTTGTTTCTCAATTCTAAAATGCCTTCCAACCACCCTCTACCAGTTGTCTGAGAGCTTTTCTTCACGTCAGCTTCCGTCTTATTTACCTTTGCATTCTTGAGCTAATGACTAAGACAAGCGGACTGGAACTTTTCATCTTTTGTCAACTCTACAAAAGTTTTACTTCTTTCACGACTCGGAGTGGCTCCTTTAAAATAAAATTAAAATAAATACTATTTGCACCCGATGGGTTTACGTGGGGACGCCGTGCATTACGCAGGTACTACATGCACAATTCACTTGAGTTCTGGGTCAAGTCTTATGTATGTCCTAAGAGGATAAGCGATCCTTCTCGTACCATCACCCTAGTAGTAAGGGAGTTCAAGGCGTGAGCGAATGTGAGCAGGAAATGGGGGAAAAACCTTGGTTGCATTACTCGAGCATTCTTTTTTCGTTAGCTAATAAAAATTATTTCAAAAATAATTCCTGAAAAAGATGAGTACTTGTGCCACAACCAAGTGCCGGATTCACCGTTTGCTCAAGCCAACTCTTCGACGAGTACGAGTATTCATTTGTATGTCTCTTCTGAGGGTGCTTCTATTTGCATTGTGCACTATTGTTTTTATTCGCTCTCACTCTGCAACAAGTCAAGAGGGCGTTCTCTCTTCACTCGCAGTGTAAGAAGGCAAATCTCAAATGCTTTTACTCTGACAATGAGTTACTTTTACTCGTTTTGCTACTTTTTTTAATGTGCTACCAGACGCTGGCTGATTATATCTTCTTCATCAACTGATTACTGTGAGCATTACAACATCGGGGGGGGGGGGTACTTGTGGAGAGGAAGAAAAAAAAAGAGTAAGACGACACAGGAATCTTAGTAGGCGCGTCTCCTCTTCTTTCGATATCAACAACTGCATGGCTTTCTTCTTTGCAGCTCAAGTATGTTTGTGTGTGTGAGCAGTGGATGTCTTTCTTTCTCGGCACATTCTGATTACTCTCTCATTCTTTCTCTCTCTCTCTCTCTGTCTCTCTCTCCGTCTCTCTCTGTCTCTCTCTCTCTGTCTCTCTCTCACTGTCTCTCTCTCTCTGTCTCTCTCTTCCATCGTGGCTTCAGATAACTCCTTCTCTTCGCTTTCTGATTAACTGTGCTCGCTCGCTCTCTTTCCCTGTCTCTCTCGTAAGCATCTTCTGCTTACTCTTGCTATTATCCCTCACCTCCCACACTGTGCAATGCAAAAATCTCTCTCCTCTTTACCTTTCGTTCACCTCTCTCTCTTCCAAATCTGTCTCTCTTTCTCTCTCGCTCCCTCTCTCTACCGCTCGACCTCCTTCATTTCATTTCCCCACAGAGGACAGTCTGATAACATTATTTCGTTGCAATTCCACCGTCCTCGGAATGTCAACAGCCTCCAGCGTCTAATCGAAGCCGATGCGGGCCACTTCCTGCGGGGCAATGCGACCTGCGGTTTTTAGATCACACTTCTGTTTTTACTGGCTCGCAAGATTTAAACTGATATGAACATCAGAATATAACGATATAATTTCGGCTCTTGCATGGGATATCCCCACACCGCCTGTAACCTCAGCCAGCGCTTACGCTCGAACTGCAGAACCAATCAACGTGTGAATTGACTTATGCACTAGTGGGTTGCACTTCCTATCTTCAGAACAGGCGCATGTAAGGTAATTGAATATTATTAGTCAAAAAATTAAGAAACAACGCAACTTTCCAGAAGCCTCATTAGCTTTATGTATGTATCTCGCCTAACCGCTTGGAATCCCAAACCTTAACCACAACAATTTTAAGAAAAATTAAAATTTATCGGTAACAAAATTTTTTTATTAAATTTATGCAAAAATTGCTCTTCAATTAATGCACCTTATTTATTTTGCTTCGAACACGGCAGCTCGAACTAAGATTTCCGAGCAAAGGCGGTTCCGGTGGTTTTAAGATTCCTCGTGTACTCTTATGCTTATATTAACGCCATTTCCTTGCTTAGTATCCATTCTTGATTTCTCACCAAAATAAAATTAATAAATGGTCCTGTGATTGTGAATTTAACATTTTTTTCTGTTTCTTCAATTCTTGCCTCAAAATACTAATCATAAACTGGTTTGAACTTCATTGAAGTCTTAGTCTCAATAATTGTCCCCTAGACTCAAATCCAGAATACAGACCATATTCAACTTGATGGCAATTTCATTTCACTTTTTTTCCTCTGCTACCATGCATCTAAAGCTCTCCGAGTACACACGGACAATTAATTAATTCACTTATTTATTTATTAATTTGATGTTATTCTTCCCTCTAACACGCTCCACTCGCCTCCCCAAATAATCCAATTGCCACTCTTGCTTTCTCCAAATCTCTGTCCGAGTGTCTCTCTCAGGACGAGCAAAGTTAGCAGAGAGAATGCGCGTCTTGCCGTCGTCACATTATTTGCTCCCCGAGGGCAAGAAGGAGAAGCAGAAGAAGAAGCTTGAGGGGAAAAGCTCGCGGCTCGCGAGTCATTGAGAAAAGAGCGAGAAAAGATGAGAAGATGAGCCGACGCTCCCAATCACACGCACTCTGATTTCTTGTTCTTCTTCTTTTCCTTCTTGCTTCACGCCGCGTCTAAAGCTCGAAAGTGTCCCAGACACTCACTCACAACACTTTCTTTTCAATATCCCTGTTTCATTATTTATTTTAAAAAATATTTTTTAATTTACTAGGAGGTGCCACTAGCGATATCGCTAGAGAGACTGCATAGTTGTGCATTTTGATTTTTATTTGACATTTACTAATCATATGACTTAAATTTTTCCTCTAAATAACCGGATATCTCTACTATTCAATCCAGTTACGAAATTTTTTATATATTTATTTTAGCATTTTTTAAAGCATAAATGGAATTTTGTTTTGTTAATATTTGCTAATAATAAGATATTACACAAGCGCAGAAAAATTGCTCAAAGACTTTTCTTCCTCGTTCGCACAAATACTTCCGTTATGAACGGTCTCTTTACTTGCGACCTGGCCTAACTTTGGCAGATGGCAAATAGTGCGCGTTCCGTTCAAGTTCTGCTTTGACTTGAGCCCGTTTTGTCTTGTTTAGTTAGCGTTTTTGGTTCACAATTTGCGCAGGAATGCACAGGTAAAAAGGCAGGGAATTCCCGGAGAGAGCAAAGTTTTGCACCACTTTTCTTTGCCTGACTCATTCATTCTCTTGACAGCGGAACTATGTTCAGTTCGACTGTTCAAACAAGAAAACCATGGAACGAGACTCCTTAATGATCTATTAGAAATATGATGTACATCCAGTCATGGGAACCTTCGGGATGGTTTTTGAAGGCAGACATAATGTACATATGTAATTTCTCATAGTTCCTCTTTCGTTTAGTATAAATCATGTGAGAATTTGGTACGTACATACATAATTTTGTAATGTCAAGAAAGAGCTCCCCTATTTTACCTACGCCAACATGATTCATCTACTAGAGCTACATACATATTTATAGCTTATGACAAAAGCAACATAGCCGGGCATTTATATGTGAAAACATTCCAGCGGAAGAGAGCTTGAGAGAAATGTGTGTAAGAAAAAAAAAAGAAATATGAGAGAGAGAGTGAGAGAACATGGAAGAGAAGCAGAGAAAGAATGTAGCAAGCACGTACATTTGAAATATGCTTTTGTTCGAACCCCTGAAGCCTTGCTCCAACTTTTCTTTCTCCCTCTTAGCCTCCACTCAGATCCTTTTGTAAAGTCGCTGTCAAAAGCGATCTACACTTTTTTTACTACCCGTGCAGAAAGCAGACCATTATCGGCCGCACCTATTTTCGCAAATGTCAAGAGGATATCCACTTTGAGGTGTCCAAAGACAATGTAGGGAAATTTCGAGAAGAATTTAAAAAAAGTTGTTCTCATAGTCCGCATTGATCTGCTCTCAGAATCTTCTTGTCCTCGCACTACTTTTGCCCTTTTGTCAATTTGCGGCTTTTCTCTGATCCAGCTTCTTCTTTCTTCTCAACTTTGAATTCTTCGTAATAATCAGCTTATCACTCTCCCTATCTTTCTTTCCACTGAATCAAGTCATCGTTGTCTGTTTAACATTCCGTCTTCGCCGCTCTGGCATCTCAGATCGCGCTTTTTCTCTCACCGCTTGTCACTTCCTCTCTCTTTGTCTCTTTTTCTCAACGATCTCTCTCGCTCTCCCTCTCTCTCTCTCCCATTCTCCCTCCCTCTCTCGCTTGCTCGCTCTCGCTCCCTGAACGCTCATCACTACGCCAGAGGCGCACCTCACGTCGAGACGAGCGTGTGTGTATGTACATATGTGTCCGGATTTCTTTCTATTCCTTCTACTTTCTCCTCTCTCTGCTCTCTTCTCTCTCTCTCTCTCTCTCTCTCTCTCACTCTCACTCTTACAGCAAACAGCTGCATCACAGCTTGTACGCAAAGGAGAAGCGCACGCGAATTGCTTCAAGGAAGAAGAAGGCGAAGAATAAGCAGAAGACGAGACGCTGGAGACAGAAGACGATCTATCTGTATTTCTCTCTCGCCCTCTCTCCGTCTCTCCCTTTTATCTCTCTCCCTCTTTGTTATCCGTCTCTCTATGCCTGTCTCTCTCACACTTGCTTTGTTTCCCTCTGACACCAGCACTCCTCTGTCTGCGTCTCTTCACTTACCGTACTCCTTCTCTCTCTCTGTCACTCACGCGTTCGCTTCCTGATAATCTCTGCTCAAGAAGGAAGTTCGCGCCGAAGAAATCAGGACGTTGCCCACGGCACTCCCCCTGGCAGCATCAGTTCAAGCGACTTTGCTTTTCCTCTCTCTCTCTCTCTCTCTCACTCTATCTATCTCACACCGTTCTTTCGCTGTTTCTCTTTCTCTATCCACTATATTTCTCTCTTCACTTTCTCTCTATCTCTCTCTCTATCTCTCTCTCTCTATCTCTCTATCTCTCTCTCTCCTCTCCCAAACTCTCTCTCTCCTTTCGTTCATTCACGCCGCATCAACCCCCAAGCTTTGCACTTCACTGGCGCCACAGACCGCGCGAAATTTTCCACTTTACGATTGCGAAAACAAGATATTACGAAGATATTTATTATGAGCATTTTTTTTTTCAATTTTGACTAATAATTGACTATTATATTCCATGGACGTTCAGACATATAAGCCGTTTTCTTATTTCTGTAATCCTTGTGTGGTATCTTGTTCGACCCCATGAGTACAGGAAGAATGAATCATGATTCAATCATGTTGTTCCTCGAATACTCTCTGTTTCAATGGATACAAAGCGATGACGGCACCATGTGATCGATACAGTTCTTTGGTTTTGACTCCCTCGTATACTTTTATTCCTTTTCTCTCTATCTCTGCTTGCCTCCTCTCCCTCTCTCCCTCTCTCTCCCTCTCCCTCTCTCTCTCTCTCTCTCGCTCTCCGCAATCTCTCTGGCCGGCTCTCCCTGGCATCGCCAGTAAATAGGAAACAAGGCCGAGAGCCGTTCCCCCTTCTCATCCGCTGGCCCGTACTTCTCAGTGTTTGCGCAGTCATTATTCACTCTCTCATCCCCCCTTCCTTCACTCCTTCATCATTCTTTTCTTAGAATTCGAATTGCGGTAGCGGTCTCCCTCCTCCAATTTTTCTAGGATTATCTTGACTACCGTGAGACTTGCACACATACATACATAACACAAACATTTGTCCTTTTTTTCTTTATCTTTCTCTCTCTATCTCTCTCTCTCTATCTCTCTCTCTTTCACAGTCTTCCTCACTCGCTCTCTCTCTCTCTTGTTGTCTACATGTTTCACTCTTTCTCCCTAAGTCTCTCTCATTTTATTTCTCTTTATGTACCCTGCACATGAGAATTATTGGATTAGTAACATGGTAGTAACATTTGAAAAAGACCGTTCTATGTAGCTACTCGTCCTATGTGCCTCTCACTATTCATGTGTCTAACTCGGAGTCCATATCTCGCTTTTGTTCTCTATAGCTCTTTCTCTCTCTCACTCTCTCTCTCTCTCTCTCTCTCTCTCTCTCTCTCTTTCTCATTTTGCTCTTTTTATCCTCTCGCTTTACTGCTGCAGATGAGTGCTCTATCTTTTCTCCATTCTTTGTTCACTCTCATGAACTTTCTCTAACTCTCGCCTGTATAATGTCTTCTGGAAGTGTGCTGATAAGAAAAGAAACAGAAATCTGTCTCTCTCTCACCCTCTCTCTCTCTCTCTCTCTCTATCTCTCTCTATCTCCTTCTTTTTCCTCCCCGATCTCCCTCACCTTTTCACTGGAAATCACGACGGATCAAATGTCTGTCAGATAATATCGATTGATTCATTTGACAAGAAGGAAACGTGCGGTTCTTCATGTGATTCCACTCATTGTCAGCCAGAAGGGACCCCTCGCTTGCACTCCGGACGGTCTGTGTGCGCTTTTTGTTGCTAAACGTCGCACGCGCACCGATTTATTTGTAGATATCCGCACGCCGCGCCCATTGTGGTCACTCACTTTGCACCCTTGCGACCTCCCTGAGCGGTCGTCCCGGCAAACCCTTTCGAATGCGACCCTTTGTGATCACCACCGCTAAGTAGATGGTTCTTCTGACCTACCTGAGGGGTCCTCCCACCACCACTTGTCGAATATGACCATTTTATTACTGTGCTCTTCATAGCACATTGTTACCATGTAGTGTTCACAGTATGACTACATCAATGTAGACCCATGAATTGGTGTCAAAAGGGTGCCTGTCATAAGTTGATCTGACTCATGCATGCATGTATCGAGATGAACACACTTCTGATTATGTGTGTTCGTTGTATATTGTTGTCTGTGTCGTTGACTACTACTATCTCTCATCGCTCTCTCTCTCTCTCTCTCTCTCTCTCTGTTTCTTGCTCTCTCTCTCTCTCTCTCTTTGTCTCTCCCACTCCCTCTCTGTCTCTCTCAGCCTCTCTCGAGTGCGCCAATCGAGACCGAGACTTTAAGAGACCGAGAGCGAGAGTAGCTCAACAAAAGGGTCTCTCGACACTAGTATACCTGGTCTACGCAGTCTATTCCTTCCTCTCTCTCTCACGCTCTCTCACGCTCTCTCTTTCTCTATGACTCTCTCTCTCTCTCTCTCTGCCTGCACACTCATTTTCTCCAATAAGCTTTCCCATTCTGCGTCTCTTAGTCTCTAACGATGATCGCCGCATCCTTTCTCTGCCACCCGCCTTTCAAAGGCCATCCACTGCAGTGATTGGGCCATGGCTGGCCCCTCCCCGGTTGGGGCCTATCAACCACCCTTTCCTTGCCTCTCCCTCCGTCCGCCTCCCTCCCTTTCCTTCCAAAACCACGAGCTCCTGCTGGCTGGCGGCCGGGCGCGCATTGTTTGCATACACTTTGCACAACGCAAAGCTGATGAGGAGCCAGTAAGAAAGAGAGAGAGAGAGAGAGAGAGAGAGAGAGAGAGAGATGAAGATGGAAATCGAAGAGAAACGGTAAGAGTGAGGAGAGGGAGTGAGAGAGGAGTTGTATATGAAAAATGAACGAGTCATTTTCCCTCCAGTCTATTTCTCTCTCTCTCTCTCTTCTCTTTTCTCTCTCTCCTTCTCTCTCTCCTTCTCTGTTTCTCTCTCCTTCCCTCTCTTTCCTTCTCTCTCTCTTTCTCTCTCTCTCTTTCTCTCTCTCTCTCTCTCTCTGCCTCTCTCTCTCAGGCGACCTCTCCATTACTCGCCATAAGTCGTAAACATCTCTGCTACTTGGCGCTCTCGTTGTTTCGAGAACTTGTTTTTTTCATTCAAAAATTTTCCCTTGTCCAGCGCGTAATAATAGTTGGCTGGAATGCTATTTTGTCTGTCCTCAACCAGAAATTTCGAAATGTCAAACTCAAGTGGCATGTTGCACGAGGTCTGATGACCAGAAAGAAAGAGAGTTCGCGATGGGGAAAGGGAGAAGGTGGAAATTGTTATTAGATTCTATATTGCGACAGAAAACTGCCGGCAGAATGTTTTAATATCTTTCCTCTTAGAACTGTGTTGTAAATTCTTTACATGCCTTATTGTTAGTCTCTGGCCTAGTTGTCATGCATCGTTTACAAAATTGCTCATTATTATTTTAGCTTTTCGATCTCGTTTTCCGTGTTCAAAAATAGGTACTAAAAAAAATTCGCATATCGTAGTTCTGTTTTTTTCCACTGATCTGGTATCTGTTGCTCTCTATTTTTCTTCTTATGTCCAATTCTCATTAGCATCACGGTCTCTTTCTCTCTCGTCCATCTCTTAATTCCGTTGGGCCTCTTAGCCCTAGTACACGACAATTCTAGCAGTACTTGCTATCGAAGAGAAGCCTGCTTTCTGGTCTTTTCTTTATTCGGCTAGTCTTTCTCTATCTTTTCTATCCCATTCTCTCATATTCTCTGACCTCTCTGTTCAATTCTACCTCTTTCTCTTGTTTTCTCCTTGTTCTCTCGCTCACCCTCATTCCCTCATTCCCTCTATCTCTCGCTATCATCTTCTCTCTCTCTCCAGCTCTCGCTCTCTCTCTCTCTCTCTTCAATCATTTGCCTGTACTTGCATGTCCCTAAGGTCAAATCAGAACGCATTCATTGGGTTTGCCTGTTGTTAAGCGAGCACAACCCCCAGCACATCTTGGGCACAAACAAGTGTTTTTGATTTCCTCTCTCGATATTGTTTTGCCTTCATGCTGGACATACTGTTATATGCCTCAGGAGTAGTGAATTTTATATATATTGTATACATATATTCGCCTACACGAAAAGTGTAAAAACGGAAGTGCTAAGAGAGAGAGAGAGGAGACAAAGGGGAATCTGTTTGCATGTACTCAACCGTTTCCTTCTGGTTCATTCTCTAGACAAGCGTGCGTTGTGCAGAAAGCGAATTCGGAGATGGATCTGCCATGCGAAAATAGGAAAGGAGGCTCAGTGCAGTGACAGATGCCCGCTTTGTCAGCCATGAATGAATTCCAATGTATTCTGGGAAACGCGATGTGAGAATTATAAGAGAGAGAGAGAGAGAGAGAGAGAGAGGGAGAGTATGAAAGTGAGAGAAAAGAGTGTGCGCTTGTAAGAGAGAGAGAGAGAGAGAGAGAGAGAGAGAGAGAGAGAGAGAGAAAGAAAGAAAGAGAGAGAGACAGAGAAAGAGAGAGGAGAGAACTGGGAATTTCAGAAGAGATGATGCGAGAAAACAAGGGCGAGAGCGGCGGAAGGCCTCGATGATGAAAGCGGATTGAATTTCATGACTACTGCCGGAGGCGCCGCTGACCGGTCCGAGGGGGGCATGATGCAGAACGGAAGTACAATACTGACAAGACAGAAGAAAGGGTGGGAGGAACGGAGAGAGCGGAAATTGGCAGAGGGAGAGAGAGAGAAAGAGAGAGAGAGGGAGAGAGAGAAAGAGATAGAGAGGAAGAGAAGAAGAGAGAGAGAGAGGGAGACGGAGACGGAGAAAGAGAGAGAGAGAGAGAGAGAGAATTCAAAATCAAGCCTACAATGAGTGTACAGATTAGCGAATGGTATTCAGCGGCACATCACCCCAATGCGAGAGCGTGGGTTAGTAAGCAAATGACGTCCTGTTAATGCCGATTAATGCATATCTGTATATTGGTGCATGTTTTCACGCGCGCTTTTTGAATATGACTGTCGGCCAATTTATTTAAAGGAAGCATCCTTCTCCTTTAAAGCTGCCATTTCAGGAGAAGCGAGAGACGAGAGAGTGCCAGACAGAGAAAGAAAGAAAAGAAGAAAGCCGACGAATTTATGCGGAGAAGTCGCGGGAGGAGAGCAGCATAATCGACTGCGAAGAAGAATTGCGAACGAGATAGAAGAGGGAGGAAAATCTGATTGTTAGGCGATCCACCAAAGGAGCCGAAAAAGAAGAAGAAGAAACAGGCTCTCGGCAGCAGTGATTTCTGCTATGAGCGCACGCTCGGGCTACGTCTGCCAAATACAGGTGCTTTCTCGAGATTCATAGCAATGTATCTAATTTAAGAAATCATATTAGCAAATTAGCCGATTTAATCTCGTATGTTTCTCTTACTTATCTAAAAAATTTCCCATGTACATATGCAAATATAAAAGGTCCCCATTTATGCTAATCTAAATTCCCCATTTATGCAAATCTAAAAGTGCCGCAGGCATGCAACGTGCTGCTCGTGGTGCTCGGCTGCGGCGCCGTCGCCCTCGCCGGCTCGCAGTTCTCGCGTGTCGGCATCGACACGATCAGAGACATTGACTTGAGGCTACTCAACTTTGTCCACGTCCTCACCGGAGCTATCGGTCGGTTGCTATTTTGTTGCTGTTATTTATTTGCTTCTTTATTTTATTATTATTATTTCTTTCAACCCTTTTTTTTCTAAATATTTTTAGAATTTATATAAATGCATATAAATGTATATATTTGAGGCCTTTTTGCTGTCTGGCGAAACCACGGCAGCATCGTGACGAAGACTCTGTACTGCGTCTCTGTCGTGATTGGCATCGCATCGGCAATCTTCTACGGCTTCACGACTTACCGGGTCAGGCTAGGCGCATTTATCAGCTTAGCTTGTTTACTTATTGTTTACCTATTTACTGCTACTTGATTTCTCGAGATGCGTTTTCTCGTTTGAGTTGGTTTATATTCATATGTACATGAGTGGCTATATATGTACATACATATGTTAACCCTGTATTTTAGGTAGTGGAAGCGAGTCGGCAGCTGTCGCTTCTGCAGCAGACTCCCGGCTTTGACCAAGAGTTCGGCCAGGAGAACGTCAACTTTGCCGGTGATCTCTTGTGTTTTTATGCTTTATTAAATGCATAGTTTCAATGTTGATAAGTTATTATTCTTGCGCGATTTTATCAGATATTTTTTGTATACTTGTACACAAGAGGGAATGACAAACCCATGAGCAATCACGGTTAATATAAGTGTCGCCCCCTACCGTAACCCGACCCAGGCCGCATCGCTATCTCTGCCACGATGATCGGAGTGAGTGCCCTTGCCGCCCTCGTGGCTCTCGTTGCCGTGCTTCTCCTCGACCGACTCGTCGTCTCCTCAGTGCCTCTCTATCCGATCGCCAATGTCAGTAATCTCTCAGATCATCCTTATCAGATATCAGCCACTCCCCCCCCCCCTCTCCTCGCGCCCCTCACTAATCTCATTTCCTTTCTTCCTTTCAAATTAATATCGCATGGTTTGTGTGTTCTTCGAATTTTTTACTTTAATAATTTACTTTAAAAATTTTTTTTTGAGAAGTATGTATTAGAATGATGTGATTAAATTGTTGACAACAAGATATGTTTAGTGATGCTCTCTTTCCCTCCTCAGCATGTGCTCGTGTGTGTCTCTCTCCTCTCCTCTCTCTTTCTCTCTCTTTCTCTGCCCCTTCTAGAGTCTCCTGCTCCACCACCATCACTACGCGTGCATTCAGCGCGAGACGGAGCGCGCGGCAGACGCGGCGCGCAAGTCGGTCGCATCGCTCGCGGTCATCAAAGGCGCTCTCGCGCTTGGCCTCGTCGGCCTCTCGGCCTTCCTCGAGTATGAGCACGAGATGGCAAGTTTCCATTTTGTTCCGTTCTATTCTTTTTTCCAGCATTTTTTTCTTATCATTTATGCTTTTTTTGTAAGAATGTATTTTCTATTACATCAATTCACGTTTTTAGAGCAATTATGATGTATGTAGTATGAGTTGTGTTCAGTAAAATTATTTTATTCAAAGTTTATTTTCCCGCCAGTTAAAGATTTGAATTAGTCTTGTCCAGGTGAAGCCGATGGACCGCTACATCCAGATCGCACTCGAGCACATTGCAGCGATGCTCGCCGTCTGCTCGGCCGCCGTCGACTTTCTTGCCGTGCGCACCCGAAGGCAGGAGTCGCTCAATCTCAAGGTGAACGAGCGGCGAGATCAAAGAGAATTTGTAATCTGCTAGTCGTGGGGATCATAGAGATTTCATAGCTTTATGGCGGCGATCCGAAGAAAAACACTTTTTTGTATATCCATATGTACGTTGCTAGCAGTACCCCGTGATTTTCTGCATGACGGGAAGAGATTTATACCTGGTCATAATCAAAATTAACGCTTTTTTCTCAGTATATCATACTAAATGCAAACATAAAAAATAATCTACATAAATGCTGATTTCATGGCATTAACTTCAATAAAAGCCGATGTCTACAGAGCAATTTGATTTTTTATCGTAGCGACTTGTTTCCATGATGCTTCTTTTAGATTGAGTTTATATTTGTTTAATCTAAAGGTATACAAACTATTTAAGATGATCGATTTGTATGGGCTCAAGCGCAAGCAAATACTCTACTCTTGAGGTGGCCGTCGCGCTCTCCATCATCGCCGCCGTCTGGTGCTTCAAGACGGTCGACAACAGCGCCGTGCCTTTCTACAAGAACGACCTCAAGGCGTACTATCTCGCGAGAGATATTAATGGTCAGGAGGGAGAGAGTGCGAGCGATAGCGAGAGAGCGAGAGAGAGAGCGAGAGAGCGCGCAGAGAGAGTGAGGGAGAGAGTGAGATAGAGAGAATGTAGTGGGCGGTCATAACTGGAGGTGCTATTTTTAAAATCAAGCTGGAAATAGTAATTCCTCGCATTCACGATTGTGTCCACTCTTGATTATTATCGATAGTCAATCTGTATTGCTGAGAGTGAATGCGGACTGCTTGCAGATGCCACTCAGCTGTCGAATACCTCCCCCCGCTACATCATCATCGTTGTGCATGGAGTGCTGCTCGGCGCCTTCTGTCTCCTCTCGCTCGTCTGCTCTTTCGCAGCGGTCGCGGCCGCTGTCGTCCTCTGCACCGACCACGTCTCCGTCCAGCAGGAGAGCGGCGGCGCACTCCGCATGCATGACAGGTACGGAGATACGGTCACACTATATATATGGGATAAAGGGGAAGAGGGTGACTAGGGTAGCACTGAATATTCATCATGCTAGAAATGGGAGTATTTGATGAAAAAGACATAGACAGAGAAATGAAGATAGAGATAGAAGGGGGAAAGATAAATACCATGTCTCGCATGTGCATATATTTGTAGATATTGTAAATAAGAAGCACAAAAAATCTACACACCTAAAAGAAAAAAAAGTGATAACATTTATGTAATGCATGTATGTACTTACAGTTGGGTACGTGAAGTATGTATGTATGTCATTAGACCATGACTGCAAGAGAGCACGCACGTGCTTCTGGTGATTCTGTCTCGAGAGTAATTCTTTTGCAGAGACCATTATGAAAGTGTTCGTCGACGGACAGTGTAAGCAATGCGATCAGCACTGATTTATCAGCAAATCACTCTTCCAATTTGAGCTTCTCCCCTTTTGTTCTAGCTTCTTTTGTGCTGCCGCGAATGCGAGAATGGCTTTTGAGCAGAAGACAAAAAGAAAAACCGCACCGATATATCCGGCCATTTTGCATTCTTCCTCTATTAGAGAAAAAAAGGAGAAAAAGAAAAAAACCATGCAAAGCACGCTGCATTCGGTAAACCTTTGAATTATCTATCCGCCAGCTAGAAATTTAGTTTTCTCTATGCTTCACTCTGCCTTTTCTCCCGTCACCTTTCAGTATTCCGTGAAGTAGGCATTCACACCTGTTTTCATCCTTTATTCTCCCTTATCCCTGATGTCCGTCCAGTCTAGGTTGCTTGATGTCTTCCTCGAAACAATCTTTCCTTTACTTGGCTCTTTTCTTCTCAGGGCACTCGGTGGCCTCCACTTCTTCTGGGCGTGTTGTCTGCTCGGCTTGTGCATCATCGGCTTTCTCGATCTGAGCTGGCGAGGCGAATTTCTTGGTTGGTCGAACGAGCAGGGTTTTCGGTGTTACAGTATCAAACCAATGTAATGCCTTGATAATGAAAAACTCTTTATTCTCTTCAGGCGGCGATCTCCTGTGGACATCGGCTCTCTTTCTGGCCACGGCCATTGTCGTCTCATCCAACCACAGGCATAGATACCATTGAATTCTTTTCTCAAGAACTCATCAGTCAGATATAATGAGTCAGAGAGGGAGATCGAGATAGAAAGGGAGAGAGAGAGACAGCGATGTATAGAGAGAGGGAGAGCTAGTGAGATGCGGTGGAAAATAATTGGACTGAATATTGAATGAAGAAATTCTGAAGAATTGTAAACGATGTCATTTTCAGTGTGAACATAACGACGAGATTCGTGCTCAACGTCGTCAGTCTTGGAATTGCCGTTGAAAAGGTGCGCATTCTACAGTTTTGCACGACTCTCATTGATATTAGCTATAACTTTGGGTGCAACAGTAACCCGCAATCCCACTATTCCAGTTTTTCGCATCGGTTCATCTGATCTACGAGTTCGCGGCGTACTCGGTCTACCGGAACGGCAATCAGTCCACGTACATTGGCCAGCTCGTTCTCATCTGCGTCACGACGGCGGTTCGCTTTCTATGCCAATCAATCAACTGATTAGAGTGATCGGTAATAGGGCCAGCGACGTGGAACAAACAAAGACAAACTTTTTTTGCTGCGCACTGAAAAGGGGGTTCTTGTCAGGTGTACGGCTTCGAGTCGCTGACGGCACTGGCCGGATCGGTCATCTTCGGCAAGGCCATCAGCCGCCAGGCAACCGGCGTCTATCAGCACAATCCAGGTGCCACCATTTACGTTTTCTTTCTATCGCGATCTCTCTTCTCTCTCTATAGCTCTTTTTATCTTGTAATTCTAGGTAGATCAAAACAGAATGCAAGCCATCTACATATACAAATGTTCCAAGGTGTGCACATTCTATTCGCGCTCGGCTCTCTCTTCTACGCCATTGTCATCACGGGCTGCTACGTCGTCTTCGAGCTCGGGAAGTGGCGCTTTAACGAGGTCAGTCCATGGGCATTCCATGTCATACTGGGGCGTTTTCTTGATAGCCACCGTCGACTACGAAGGGAAGCAGAAGAGATTGAATAAGTTGTGGATAGTCAGGCAAATGAGAGTGAATTCAGGTGCCGATTGATGTGCCCTTCTTCCGTCTCGGCAATGGCCCCTTCGCACTCTGCGTCTTCATCGTACAGGTAGTAGAAAGGGGCATAGCGAGACTCTGCTCCATTCCATCCTCTTCAGCTGATGTGCTCGTGCCACCCGCAACTCCTCGCCGCCTCCGCCCTTCTCCACGCCGTTCTCGGCTCGCTCGCACTCTTCGCCGTCTCCTCCGCCATCACCAATGTCTTCTTCCTGGTTAGAAAACTTCTCTCGATCTGTCGGAAAAGTACTCTTTTGATCCTCTCGGAGGCATCGAACTTCCGAGTTATTTCCTCATAGTATACCGCTTAACCACTTCACTTGGCCACCCTCCTCGCGCACTTACAGGCGAACGTCTACTCGGCCGGCCAGTCCCTCGGCACGACACCCGAACAGTTCACGATTCTCACGGTCGCCATCATTCTTGCCGCGGGCGCGACTCTCGCTTGCGTCATCGCCACATTCACATCCTCCATTTGCGCGCTCCGGTTCGAGAGAGGGAGAGAGAGAGAGAGCAAGGAGATAAGGAAAGAGAGTGTGAGTAGCCGAGGGAGAGAGAGCGAGAGATAGATAGACAGAGAAATATGAGGAAAATCAGAGAACATATATGCATTGAAAAGAGCGAGCAGCAGAAGAACAAGCGCCACTCTTGTTATTCACTTAATCCCCTGGCGAATTCACTTGCTAACGGCAAAAACAACATTTGTCGCAGCAATAAGCCTAGCTTTGCATACTTCCGTTCAAGGGATTGAACACACCGTTGTAATGGTTTACGATTAGCTTAGTGTTTACATGTCCTTACTCTTATGCGATATTACTTCTCTCGTTTTCTCTCATCTCTCTCTCACTCTCTCTCTCTCTCTCTCTCTCTCTCTCTCTCTTCCCTAGCTCGTCCTATCTCCTTCACCACAAGACGGCCTCTACGAGCTCGACCGTGATCGCGCCACTCGAGGAGCACTTTGGCAGCCTGCAGCACTCGTCGCATGGAGGTTCCATATTGTCGTGGCGAGATTACGGTAGCGGAAAAGCGCGGGAAATTTAAAACAAATTCTTCCAGGCGGGAACCGCGCGTCTCGCCAAGGCGCCTTTTACACGACGGGCGGCGCGCAGACGGTGCACCCGGCCGAGGCCGCGCCTCCTCAGCACATCCCGCGCGTCCCAGGCATCATGTACGGACCCGGCGGAGGAGGCGGTGGCCAGGCTATCGGAGCGGCTGGGCCACACTCACCACCCGTATGTCTCTCTCGTTCTCTCTCTCTCTCACTCTCTCTCTCTCTTTCTCTCGCTCTTTCGCTCTCACTCTCTCTCACTTTATTTCTTTCTTTTCTCGTTCTATTTATTTAACTGTCTGTATCTATCAGTCTAGAATGTCCGTAAGAATAGATTCTGTACATTTGCCAGATCCACCTTCAGCCGATGGAAGAGCAGAGTGTTTACTGGTCGGCGGATGAGAATCCGTACTATTACCACACGACGAAGCGATACTACGGACAGCCATACCAAATCGAGAGCGGGTCAGAGATGTAGAGAAAGATGGAGGGACGAGGGAAAATAGAGAGAGAGAGAGAGAGAGCCGTATGCAATGATTAATTTGTTAAAATAGTAATTGACAAAAACCATTGGTCCAAGAGTAATTGTGAGGAAAGGAATAGTTGATGTTAAGGTTCTACGGCTACCCTCCCCCCGCCGATGGTCGCCACCACCATCGGCGGCTGAACTCGAGCTCCGCTCAGACTGCGCATCATGTCTTTGACTGAGAAACCTAGTATCGATTTATTGATCCATTTCATTGATTTGTATTTCCTTGGCGATTTTAGCTGCTTAAAACACACATTCATTTCGCGGGCTCAAAATATCTGAAATAACATTCAGTTTGCTACGAAAAGTTATTCGCTTCCAAAACATGAGCTTTCAAGGTTTTTTTTACTACATCTTCTATTGTTGCTTTCCTTTGTTGTACGAACGTTTGCTCAATGCAAAAGGCATCTTCTTTCAGTCAGTCAGTCTCTCGTAACTTCCATTCAGCTGCCACCTCACATTTACCTTCTTACTTTTTTTGTTGGAAATCTAGCTTTCGCGCCTTTTTTTGCACGCCAGAGAAAGAAATACGTCTAATCGGTCACATATGATATGATGATTCCTTTTTTTCATCGTTGACCGAGCATTCTTTTCCCGCCCTCCTCTGATGACTAATAATGAATGAATCGATATGTCTCCCATCGATATCCCATCAATCGATTGCCTGTCCCCAAGATGTTTGCCTGTACCATAAAACATGCTGCCGGTGCGGCTGCCAAAATCTCAGCATACATTTTAAAAAGTGAGCTGCTTCTGCTGAGAATTCTCCCCCCAACGCCGCCGCTCTCTCTCTTCCTGCTCTTGCCCTACGCCATTTCTTTTCGCTTCATTTTACGCTTTTACAAAAATGTAGTAAATCATATTGTATCGCACTTTTGTTTTACTGCAGAGAGATAAGATTAGTTCCGCCGAGAGGATGCTTAGCCAGAGCTTTTCTTTAATGTTTAATGTTCTTTTTTTCTTCTTCAGAAACCCCACCGGTTGTAGCGCAAGAAGCTTGGATTGCTTAACCTTAGAGAAATGTTTCTTTGTGCGCGCCAATTTGAAAACGCCAAGCCATGACTGCTACTTCCGGCCTATCTTTATATACATATGTAGCCCCAATATTCTTTTCGATCTATTTTTTTCTATTCGTTTAAAAAACGATTGTTTGTTACTTGTATAGATTGGCGAAAATTATTGTCTCGTTTCTTTCTATTTGCTGGTATTAAAAACAGCAATGAATTCTGAAAACTGCTCATATGTACATATCTCCACAAATTTGTGACTAAGAGGTTGTTAACATAAGATACTGTCAAAATATGGATATCTAAGTTTGAGACATCGTCTAAATGAAGGAGCTCACCTGAGATGTCCCACATCTGGAGATGCACGATCTGGTCCTTGTCGATCGGCAGTTCAGAGCAAAATCTACGCCAATCTGTAAAGGAAGCGTATACAAATATTTCATTACATTTTCAAAAAAATACTGGAATTTTTTTAAATATAAATATTTTTATAGACTAAAAACATTGAAAAAAAGTCAAAATGTCTAACAGTCGCCTTGTAATTTGCGGAGAATTAATCGTGCACATAACGGCGAATTATTGATGATTTGCCTGCAACAACAAAAAAAAGCCTGTAGAAGTCACATACTACAGTTTTTTCCCAAAAAAGTAAACTAAAGTTCTCTGAACACTTTTAGGTGCCAAATTGGCATTAGCGAAGAAAAAAAAATTCCAACCTGTGCCTGGGTCGCCGATGACAAGAATCTTGAATGGCGTCTGTTTCTTGCGGTCTGGCGCGGGCGCTAGCGAGGCGCTCGGCGTGGAGGGGAGCGCGGCGGCGGACGCGTGCGGCCGCAGTGGCGGCTGCAGCGAAGAGCTGGCTGCCACACCAACGCCGTTCATCCTTGAGAAGACGGTAGGAAGGGCTAAGAACAGAAAACATGTACATATGTATGTATGTACGTATGTAAAGAGTGCCAGTAACCATTACATACATACAAAATAACAAATCAACAGACTGGAATATAAATAAAAAGACTTGCTTCGGAAAGCATGCAAGATCACGTAAGCCGTCATAGAATTGAATGTGTGCAACACAGCGTGAATGAAACCACACGTATGAAGTTACACAAAACGTGGCAAAGGATTTGACAAAAGAGTTACTGCGATAAATATGTATGTTTATACATGTAAATAATGTGAGAAAAACATTTAATTAAATTTCGGGCAAAGGGAACGCAAGACTAGTTTGAAAGCAATAATCATTAATTCATTGAAGGAACTTTCGAGTGAATGAATAGACTGTGTTCAATCGTTTGAGAATGATTCAGTAGCAGCATGACGTTCACTCTCTTCAAAGAGCGTTTTTCGCTCTTTTGCTTTCCCATCTCTCTCCTTTCTGTCACACTCTTTCTCTCACTCGCTCTGACTACCCAACTCTCTCTCTCTCTCTCTCTCTCTCTCTCTCTCTCTCTGCCGCTGTCAGATGACGTGTCCTTGCGACAAGTACAAGCACATGATAGTCCACGTCCATTTTTCCTAAAGGACCCCTCAGGCAAGCATATTTATAAAGCAAGAAAGAGCAGTGCACAACGGCAATAAATATATTCATGTACAGAAATGAATTCATTGCAGCAGGCATGAAAAGACTCATTCAGAGGAGAAGAAAGAAATTTTTTTCACCTGTTACTGAAAGGCTTTATGAGAAAGGGAAGGAGGAAAAGGTCATCGATAATTGAATATAATCATGCCATGGACGCACACATGATATGAAAAATATGGAAATGAAATGATATGAGAGAGATTGAGAATGAAAATTGAAAGAGAGAGAAAGAGAGAGAGATAGAGAGAGAGAGACTGAAAGAGAGAATGAGAAAGATAAAGAAAAGAAAAAGAGGAAGAGAGAACGAGAAAAAAAAACATATGAACATTATAGTGAGAATCAATGGCTCACACGAGGCGCGACATGATCATAAAAATTAAACTGATCGTCAGCCCAGCATTCGAGCAAACCCTCGTTATCATTCGAGGAGGCGAACCATGGACGTTGTCTATTCGATTGTGTGGAACACGTATTCACATAAAAAGATAACGAGAGGCTGTGAAGAGAGACAGAAAGAGATAAAGAAAGAGACAAAATTGAAGAGAGAGAGGGACGAAGAAATAGAGACAGATAGAGAGAGAGAAAAAAGAGAGAGCTTCTGAAAAAAGTAAAAGGTTAAGAATCGATACGGCCGAGAGTGCCGACGTTATCGGGTATCAGAAGAGGGGAGGAAGAAGAGCCCAGAGAGTGCGGAGGAGAGCATGGCTACCTTGGACATTGAAGAATCTCTGGGTTTGCATCATTCGAGGGAGTGAGAGAAATGAAGAGAGTAATAGAAAGAGAGAAAGTATAGTGAGAGACAACGTCGTGAGAATCGTGATTCGCACATGGTTTGATAATTTGTAAATTTGATATACACATGTACAAATGAATGTACATACATTCATATTATATGTGTATGCCCTGCCTTTGAATGTGTAAAATACAAATCAAATAATGTATGTACGTATGTACATGTGTACATATATTAATCCAGTATTGTAAAGGGCTCGACAGTGAATACGTTGTAGGAAGCCGGCTACTCCGGCATCGTGGTAGAGGCGTCGTCCCTTCCGAACCAGCGGCTGCTCTCCTCGGAGGGCTTCTCCGTGCTCGACGAGGTGGCCGTCAATGACTTCGTGCATCTCTTTGGCCTAGCGCCTGTCGTCTTCCCCGTCGGCGCCGCGCCCACCATTCAGCAAGGGCATCGAAACCTATGAGGTAAGGGCAGTTACAAATGTTTTTTTAGGAATTTAAATTTAAATTTAAAAAAAAACTTACCATTGCAAAGACTAGTTTAATCGTAATGAAAACTTTCTGCTTGCAGTCCACGACCTGCGATGACACGACGGCGACGCTCAACCAGTCCGAGTTTCTGAAGGACGTCGACCTGGACGCGAACATTCCGCAGAAACCCGGTTCCAGTTATTATTTCACTTTTGCATAGGATTTTGTGTATTTTCGAGATAAAATTTTGTAATTGTTATAATTTGATTTTCAGGAGAAGCCATCCAAGAAGAATGGCTAAGCCTGCACCTCCACTGATTCTCTTCCTCCTTCCTCTTTCTTCGTCGTATCCCTCTTCTTCGACATTCCCTCCTTAATACCACAAGGCTGCAAGGCTCCTCCTTCCACTCCCTCCCTTTTCCTATACTGAATAAAGGATGGAGACTTTTTATCACTTTACATATTTTACAAAGGCACATTTTATGAAGAAGAAAGTATCAAAGAGTGATGGAAACAAGGAAGAAAGAAAGAAAAGAAACAAAAAATAAACAAATGTTGGCGTTTGAATGGGATGGAACGAGTCTGATTGATAAGAAAAGATAACATTATCAACGAAAATTTCGCATCGCATTTGCACGTTTTTCAATTTTCTTGCCAATTTAATGAGAGTCGACTAATGATCTGCACAAGGCTATACAATAATTGTTCACAAAGATCATCATATTATTGGGATGACATGACAGAAATATTTTGAGAAACATGGAGTGATCGCACGCTCTCTTCTGGGACACGGAGCGGATCGCCATTCGTATTTGCAAAGAAAAGAGCAAATTCTCTCAACTAAAAATATTAATCTTATTTTAAATAAAACCTCAGCTCATTATTATGATTGAAGCGAGCAATTTCCTGGCTTAAGCTGTGGCAAAGAAGAATCGCAATGGAAGAAGATAAGCAAAACTGTTTTACAATAAAAGTTGCGTAACCCGGGCCATCGCCCAGAGTCGAACCAAATTCTTGTTTCATATGCAGTTTTTACTGTCTAATTGTTATGTTCGATGAAAAGATTGCTTTGACTAAGAAGACCCTTCTTTCATACTATAACGTTATTTAGAGAAAGTGGACGTTGCATTAGTGGGGTTCATCGACCACTATGTACATATCGCTCTCATTCTTTCTCAACTGCAAATAAAGAGGACGTCAGGAGATTTGTTTGGACAAGACGAAGGTTTTAAAAAGTGATGTGCATTTCTTAGCTGATGATGAGAAGAGATGTGATCACCTCATGTTTCTCAAAATATTTCTGTGATTTCATCAAAATAGTACAATGGGAGTATATATTTTGTGCGGATCATCAGTCGACTCACTTTGTATTCGCAAGAAAATTGAAAACAAAGTTTAAAGGCGATGCGAGCAGAACTGATATATATATATATATATATATATATATATATTGATTATGTAATAAAAAAGTTATTCTGTTACCTCTCCTTCTTTTAATTTACCAGCATTTCACCATTACGATGAGGGGGAGTATTAACAGCGCTGATAGAAAGAATGAGGCAGGGCTCTTCTTTCATTATCGGCCACAGAACATACATACATATGTTCTCATCAAACCTTTGCACTTACTTATTATGTTAAAAATAAAATATATCTGAAAGGTTTATAAATAGAGGCGAACAAAAGTTTTTAGGATGCTAAGCACAAGGGCGGACGGAAGCAAAGTCGCCGCAGAAGAAGTCGCAAAGGGCGGGGAAGAAAGGGCAAGACGAGCGGAGCAACCACCACCACGGGCGGCACGACCACCCGCTCCAGCAGGAAGCTAGGAACCACAGGAACAACTACAACTATCACCGGAACCACCACCTCGGCCAATACTTCCTACTCCACAATGGGAGACTGAGGAGAGAGAAAGCGGAAGGGAAGAGAGAAAGAGAGAGAGAGAAGAGAGAGGGTTCCTCCTCCTTGGCCTCTTCTTACCAGCAATAAACGTTGTTCCAGAGCGCAAATTGAATTGCAGTCAGACATCAAACGGCTACATTGTTTTGAGTTTACAAAACATGCATAAATTGTTCGGTTGAGAAGTCGCTATGTATGTACATAAAAAAAACATTTGCTGACATGTAAGTATTTACGGGTATGTACAAATACTCATCCCTTTGGCCTGCCTATTAGCATTCTCTCTCTCGCTCGTTCTCTCTCTCTCTCTCTCTCTCTCTCTCTCTCTCTCTCTTTCTTTATAGTGAGTTGGATTGGCTGCGCGAAATGCCATCTATGCTATTGCTATATATCCGAACGATTGTCAAAAAAGTGGACGTACGTTCTATACGTTAACAACTAGGCCGGACAGGAATATGTGGTCATTATTGTCTTTGTACACCTCTGTAAAAAGGTATTTCATAAATACACACATGTATGCACAAAAACTTTGTAAGAACAATTTTCTTCTTCTTACCATTAAGTAACCACTGTACTTCTCTGCGGGGGAGATCAGGCAAGAAGGACGAAATCCGCAAAACCAGAGCACCACACAACAGAAAATTGGCCCACTCTTCCGTATGGGACTCATAGGACGTCAAACAAAATCTACTCTGATTTGAACGTCATTTTAATAACACTTGTTAGTCTGTCATAGATCATTTTGGGTTTGATAACGATGGAGGAGATGATAAATTAAAATGACATTTATTTTTCAACACAAGATGCAGAATGTCATATCCTTTCCAAATGGTTTCTGAAAGGGAACCCTTTATCTTTGTGCTTGGCCTGGGATTGGATTGCATGCGAAGTCTCCAGTCCAAGCACGGCTCAAACTCTCGTCCAATCTTTCGTTGGCACTGAAAGTTATGAACTTGAAAGTGCCAATCGACTTGGCTTGCGATGGAGAATAACGGCTTCACTGACCTCAGCCAGTGGATCGCTTGACCGGCTTGCGTGGGCTCAATTAAACAAAATGTCCATTTTAGACTAAAGTTTATATGTATATTGATTATTATTTAAATGACGTAAATCCGAAATGATTTTCTTTCTGACTTTTTGCGTTCGCGCTTGTCCATCGAAGTCTTCCTGCAAGAGAAGAGAATAACTTTTGATTTCTACTCTTTGGAATCTCATTATCGATTTGTTAAGAAGGAATCGACTGACGATCGCCGCTTCACCACCGATTTCGTCGCCTTCTTCTCAGCGACCGACTTCTTGTTAACGCGCTTGACCGAATCACTGCGAATTCAACATACTTAGAGTAGGAATCGAGAATACAGGAAGGAATGGAGACGCACGTGAAGGACTGTCTCTTGTCCCTTGCGATGCGATTCGGTTTGTTCTCGCGGCTCTTCTTCGACGCCACCACAGCCGACTGCTTCTTGGGCCCGCCCTGGTGCTACTGGCAACTTGTTCATTCATTTCATAATTATTATTTCCAGCTTTTTTCATTTGTTAAGGAGAAACTATAACGTTTTTGAAGTTTCCACAAGTGAACTTTCTCTGGCCTCTAGAAGTGGACTTGCCTTGGAAGGCGACTCCTCTGGCGGCGAGAGCTGCCACTCGAAAGGCTCCTGTAGGTTGAGCTGCAAGAAAAGAAGTGTTGAAAGCAAGAAGAAGGAGAAAGAACGAGCTGACCGCCTTGCGAGCGGCAACGTCGAGGAGGACCTGCCGCATGAAAATGTAGTCAGGGATGTGCGTGAGCTCCAGCTCATCCACGTACGTCACGAGGCGCTTCAGGTCGACCGGCAGCGAGTCCGGCTCATCAGCTGAAGAGTGAAGGGGGAATGGAGAGAGGATGGAGAAAGAGAGATGGAGAGGGATGGGTGGATGGGTTAGAGAAAGAGATGCTAGAGAAAGAGAGATAAAGGGGATGGGTTAGAGAAAGAGAGAGATTGGATGGAACCCATGAGGAAGAAAGGAGAGCATGCTAACACTGTTTGTACTTTTGGAAGAATTTGATCTTCTCCTCTGCGACTTGCTCATTCTCTGCCATGTTGCGCCAAGTCAGGGCGTTCTCGTCAAAGAGCTCAAAGGAATGTTGAGCATTGGTCTCAAGAAGAACAAGCTGTGGCTAACCTCGTACACCATGTAGATCCATGACTCGAGGTCGTCCGCACGCACGAGCTCGCGTTGCTGGTGACTGCAGCGAGACGCGTAGCGCGTCACGCCCACGAAGCGCGTCCGCATCTTCGCTGGCCTGACACGAGGGATACTGTAGTTCACCTCTGAAGATTGGCTACCAAGAGACTGACTTGAGCTTTCCGTCTTGGTCGACGTATTTGCGCGCAGAGAAGAGGCCGATCACCACGATCATTTCTCCTTGTGTGGCGAAGTTGTGGGGGCGAATCTCACTGAAAGTCTTGGAGTATTTCCAGAATGCTCATATGATTAAGACGAACCGATGGACGTAGCCAATGGAGTGGAGTCCAGCAATGCCCTCGATTGACTGCATCCCCATGCGGACCGCTGATGATGCTCTGGAGAGTTTTCAATAGAAACTTATTTTTTGGTGTGCAAATTCGCTTTTCCGCCTTTTAATGAAGGATTATACACACTTGAGAGGGCCGTTCCTCTTGATCAGCTCGCGCACCGTGGGACCCACCAGATTCAGCACCACGAAACGGAGATTGTCGGTGGTGCCTGCAGCAGCAAAATTGTTAAAGATAAAGTCAAGCTTCTTAAAAATTAGCTTTTCCGCACCATTGTCGAGGATACGAAGGAAATGGCGTTTCTGCTCGGGAGCCTTTATGGTCGCACATTCCTGCAGGGTCTTCACCTCGGTCTGAAACACAAATAGATATTTACGTACTTGGAGAATTTCCGTTCCGTCATTCAGCGGAAATTAATTTCTTTGAAAATTGAAATACAAATTCAATCATTAGTAATTACTATTCCGGACATTTAGTAAAAGTGGCTTGTTCCTCCTCCTTCCACATATGCAAATCATTTGTTTGCATGAAATAGTTAAGGATGGCGGGTACACAGTAAGTGTGTCATGTCTATGTCCTCTTCATAAGCAGTTACAGATCAATAACGTGCAACCCTCATCTCCACTGTTTAGCATGACCAGTGGTCATGATTGATTGTTATCCCCCTTCAAATTTCCTCATCCTTGGACCTCCCCCCCCACCCACTCCACACCCTGAAAAGCTCCAGTGTCTCCGGACTGCTTTCGATTTTGACTGCTAGCAGTTCGCCTTCGCCGCCAACTTTGGCTGCCTAAAGAAGAAAAAGTATTCATGAAATTATCAAAAATGGCTTGCTTCAATTTTATCACAGGAGTAAATCACTTTTTTGCGGTTGCGATTAGCTTTTAACGAGAATTACACATTCTGCACAATTCTTGATAAATTGAAGGCAAAGAATATCGTCGAAACCTCGTAGATGTCCCCCGCTTGGCCAGAATTGATGAACCTCTGGATGGTGTAACTGAAATTAATTGATGTTAAATTATCGATTACATTTTATTATATCAAACCTTGAGATGTCACCCTTGAGCAAGCAGCCTTTCTGGAGCTCATTACTCGGGCAATTCTAAAATTGAGCACTTTTCCCTCAACTTGTGATGACTTGGCATTCTTTGTCAATTAACCTTTGCCTTTAAATCACGCGACATCGAGGAAGTGTCGCTACTAGAGAGCGGGAGAAGGCCGACCGCGCGCCCGGCGGTTAAAGTAGATGAATGACTCAAAAACTCAACTTCAGTCGCCTTGTCGACTTTTTATTTTGAATAATCCTCGTTGCAACGCAACTCGAAAGTATCACGAGTTCATCTCACTTGTGAACTTAAAAGTACTGCTTTGACACGAATTTGCACTTCATATACAACTTGTGTTCATTCTATCTCAAAAAAGGTACATAGACATGAAGAATGATGAATAAGAGCATATCTTCAAAGGATATCCCTTCGTTACGAGGCAACATCAATGTGGAGTTGATTCAGGAGGCAATGCAAGAACGGACGAGCAGCCATGGTGTTCTGGAGCCTGGGAAACGATCTGACGGTAAAGAAGAAGATGGCGACATTGATGAAAGAAGCTTTTTGGGAGTCAAGAGGACAGAGGGATTAAAAGAGAAAGTGAGAGAGTGAGAGAGAGAGAGAGAGTTTGACGACAATGAGAGACATGAAGAAATATCAGCAAATATTGAAGTTCTCCGTATTAGTGAATTTGCATGGTGCCGATGTATGTTCATACATAGATGTCAGCCATGAACAGATCAGAATTTTTCTCGCAATTTGAAGATTTTGCTTTTTCTTGCAGTTTTTCTGTTTACCATCCTCACTTTATCTTTTTCTATTTTCATCCTCTGTTTCCCTTTCTGTATTTCTCGTCCTCTCTTTCCCTTTCTCACTTTCTCATCCTCCCTTTCCTTCTGTTTCTCTCCCTCTTTTTCGTACTCCATTCATCAGTCGATCACTTGTGTATCCAACTGCTCTCCGATACTTTCAAATGTTCCAGCATGGCGAAGAACCATGAGATCTCCGGAGTTGCTCAATATCTACAAGGACATGAAAGAGCGGTAAAAAGTGAAAGGCGGAATGAAAGCACGCAACTTGAGAGGAAAAGAGAAAATAGAGAGAGAGAGAGGGAGAGAAAGATAGAAAGAGAATTGTTCTCGTCATTTCGACCAATCGCCTCACTTCTGCCGACAGCATACGCTGTCGTCGAATGCAAGAATCTCGATGGAAAGGACGTCGACTGGTCAGGGAAAAAGCGTAGATTTGCTCTATAAAAGGATTAAAAGAAAAAGAACATAGAAAAAGTATCAAATCGTAGTAGATAAATAAAGATAGAATGGCATATTTTTTAAGCCAATTAAAATAATAAAAAAATTCAAACAGAAAATCAGGTTCATGTCGTATAAACTACCGAAGGGCACCAAGGACGACCCGGGTGCCCGCAGCTTCATGTATGTATGTACATCGACCAGCTCAACACACACTGGACATTCAGCAATGTTTTTAGTAATTTTTATTTGTTCATCTTTATTTCTATTAATACAACTCAAATCAGGTTCACACTATTACCTATAAGAGTGTTGAAAGATAGCGCTGCCCATGAGCATGATATATGATTAGCACAAATATAAAGAAAAAAGAAAGGAAATAGTCTTGAACACAGCACACAAACGAACCGCTAAAACGTGTGGTAATATATTCATGATAATCTTGCCAAAGTCTGCATGATGGTCGGTTGATAATCAGCAGTAGCAAGAGAAGCGAGAGTATCGAAACGACGCACGCCCAGGTCTGTGATAGTTGTTAATTAATTTATTCGTCTTTTTTTATTAATCTTATAATTTATCTATTTAAATGTGAAAAAAATTGAACTCTTAAATCATTCTTAGCTCGTATAGTAATTAAATAAACGAAAAAAATGTATTTCAACAATAAACGAAATAATACAGGAGGGAAAGAAAATAATAAAAAGACCTCTTCTAATATACCGTAATCCGCCAGACGAAGTAGCGCAATGTCATTTTCTCGTGGTGGGATATCATGGTCGAGTACGGTCGATTTGTCAGATTAATAACAACTATGTAAAATAAACACATAAGTACAGACATTGCTGCTCATATCCTCTAATGTTACCTACAATTTGCGAGGCTAGTCTTTCTAAATTTGACTTTAAAGTATAGAATACGATTTATTTGAGTAGATATTTGAAACATTCTTGCAAATCTATAAGGTTATATATATCTTTATCGCCTTGCCCAGCATAGATGTAATGTGTGTAACATATATTCGTTGCAATGTTGCAGTCAGGGTCAAGCAATGGGAAGGGGAAAAGAAAGAATGTAAAATGAAAAAGAAGGAAAAAATCATGATGTGACAGTATAACAATAAGTACGAAAAGAAGACAGTGAACTGGAGGAGACATGTTGTTCTAGTAGTGAATTCCATAACCGAATCACACGATAAGATAGACTGGCACGTTTATAGCGAAGAGATCGAAGAGAAGGAAAGGCTAGCTTAAGTGAGTGCCCTCGGAGGTTGGAAGAGTATCGACCAGGAAATTTGAAAAAGCAAGTGGGTTCAATAGGAGTAAGATTCCGTACTATTTTGAAGGTTGTGACTAGATCAGTAACTTGTCTACGTTGCTCGAGAGAGGGTAAGCCAAGGGATTCTAAGCGTTGATTATATGTTAAAGAACGACCAATTCTCTTAAAGATGGAACGAGTGAAACTTCTCTGAACTTTCTCAATTAAATTAACAAATAAGACAGCGGAGGGATTCCACACCTCAGACAGTGAGTCAAGTATGGGCAAAACATAAACTTTATATAAGCGTATCAAAATAGAAGGGTTGCGAGATCTGAATGACCGAAGAATATATGCGCATCTTGCGGAGGCTTTTCTAACTATGGATTGAATATGTTCACCAAAAGAGAGCTCACTATCATATGTAATACCGAGGTCCTTAAACGATGAAACTGTTGGGATGGAAACTCCACGCAGATAGAATGACGGCGAGATAGGGTATCTACCAATTGACATAACGACAGTTTTATCCAGAGAAATAATTAGGCCCCACTGATTGGCCCATGAATCTATGGCGTTAAGTGCACATTGAAGGAGGGAAGGGTCATTATAAGTATAGAGCTTAGCATCATCCGCATAAATTGTGAAATGACAGCCTGGAGGGAAACAATCAACAATGTCATTAATGTAGATCAAAAAGAGCAGAGGTCCTAGACAAGTCACTGATGATAACAGACTGAGTTCTATTTGCTAGAAAAGAAACAAAGAATCGCAAAAGGCTACCCGAGATACCTATTTTGGAAAGCTTATAGAGGAGATGAGGTCGGGGAACTGAATCGAAGGCCTTGGTAAAATCAATATAGGCAGTGGTGATAAACTGATTCGAGTCTAAGGCACGGTGCCATGAATTGAGGGTGGATAAAATTTACAGTGGAGACTGAATGACGGGGGCGAAAACCGTATTGATAAGGGGTAAGAATGGAATGTTCTTCAAGAAAATTAAAAATTCGACGGGAGACAATACGTTCCATTACCTTAGACAGAGAACAAGTAAGAGATATAGGACGATAATTCACACAATCTTCGCGAGATCCTTTTCGTTTGTAAACTGGACGAATGAGTGCATGGGACCAAATTTTGGGGATTTTACCATACATCATTATTCGGCTAAATATAATAGTGATCGGAGTAGCAATAGAGTTAGCAGTCTTATTGAGAAAAATATATGGAACTCTATCAGGAAATGTGGAGGTTCTATTAGGAAGCTTAGACAAGGCACGATAAATTTCTTCTGAGTTGAATTCGATATAATCTAATCGGTGAGGAAGGCACGGGGTAGAATCGGTCGGTGGAGGCGGAGGGGATACAGAGGTGAAATCAAAACATTGCTCAAAACAATCGGCAAACGCTTGGGCTTTCGAAGAGGCATCTGTACATATTTTAGACGAAGTCTTAATAGGACCAATACTAGTGTTATCTTTGATACAACCATTAGCATAACGATAAAACAACCGCATATTACCTTTGGACGATATTCTACTCTCTAATTGTCTCCTATGGTGATAAAGGGCCTTCTTAAGCTTACGGGACGCATGCAAGAACGGTGAGAAACCAAGAGTTGATCGGGACTGATATAGTGAGTCACAAGTGCGAGCCAACTTTTGGACTCGGGTGGGAAACTGCGGATGGGTTCGGGTAATCGAGCGAAGAGGAACGAAAGTATCAATCACAAAATGGATCTTTTCTAAGAAGGCAGAATACATATAATCGACATCATCTGTTGAGCTAAGCAGAGCGGTCCAGTTAATAGATGACAAGAAAGAGTTGATTTGGGGCCAATTCGCACGTTTAAAATCTCTAGTGGCGAAAGATGACTGCGGTGGAAGAGAGGGAAGAGAGACAGAGAAGGTGACAGTGGAGTGGTCAAGGGAAGGGAGAGGATGAAGAACGGAACACGAATGAACTAGCGAGGCATCGGAAGAGAAAACCAGGTCAAGCAACGATTGATTACGAGTGGGTTCAGTTACGTGTTGGGTAAGAGAGTGTGTATGACAGAGAGACAGGAGAGATGCACAAGAAGGGGGGAGAGTGGATGAAGCAGACGACGAGAGCGGGTCATAGGAACTCCAATCTATCTCAGGACAATTAAAATCACCGGCAATGATATGACTAAATCCATGAAATTCTATAACGGTGTCGTGTATTTTATCTAGACAAACAGTGAAATCAGCTGAAGGGCAGGATGGGCTTCTGTAGATACAGTGGAGGACTATAGTGGCTGAGTCAAATGTAATCGCAACAGAAACTAACTGACAGAATTTCCCAAACGAGATAGAATGTACTAAATATGAAGGGAGAAAGGACTCAGTAAGAATGCAAACACCGCCGCCAAAACTATCACTAATACGATCTGATCTAAAAACATTGAAATCGGCATTAAATGAAAGCATTGCGTCCGATACAGATTCAGAAGTGGCCCATGTCTCAGTAAGAAGAAATACACTAGTTTTATAGCGAGAGCGAAAATGGTCTAAAATTGGAAGCTTTCTACCAATTGATCTAATGTTGATGAGAGCACAAAGTAAAGAGGAGGTGGGTGAGCAGTTTGAGACAAGAGAGGGGGCAAAATTGGGAAATTCCTATTGGAATGCTGGGCAAACGGCTGACTGATTGATGGAGAAGCTGCTCCAGGATGCGTCTGCTTGGCTGTCTGCTCCACCGGCGACGCATCGATGCGCATTGAACCGGCCCGCCTTCGGCCGCACGTAGTCGACCCGGCCGTCGTGGCCCCGCTTGCCAGTGCTCGTGCTGCTACCGCCTCGGCCACGCGTCGACGTGCGGCGGCCTTGAGAAGACGCGAGAGGGCGGCTCGACCGGTCTGCTTCCTGCTGCTGGCGCCGCTCGAGAGAGGCTCGGCTGCGTGGCGGGAGCTCGCGCGGGTTGCGTAGACGGCAGACTTTGAGATCTCGCACCACCCACTCCAGGCGGCCGGCGGCAGCGTTACGACGGCCACAGTCGCGGCGGAGATCGGCGTCGTACTCGAGCTGCTGCTGCGTGTAGTCGGGGCGGCAGAAGACGTGGGGGGAGTGTGCCAAGTTGGGAAGGCAGCGGGACTCCTTGGCCTGGTCGGCAAACTGGACCTTAAGCGGACGCGGACGAGTGGAGTTGGGGTGTCGAATGGGGGGATGGCGATGGCAGCTCACACCGACGAGAGAGCCGTCTTGCGTCAGGAGAGGGCGGAGAGCATCGGAGGAGGCGAGTTTGAGCATTGAGACGAGAAGAGCGTTGTCATGCTCCGCTGTCTCGGCGTCCGTGCTCTTCTCGTCGACGCCAACGATGACAGCTCGAGTGGCCTTCTCCTTGATGAGCGGTTGTGCTTCCAGGGTGCGAGTGACGGCGGAGGCGACAGCGGCGTAAGAGAGATGGCCGCCAGATGTGGGAAATGTCCGCTGGGGGGTGACGATGTCGAGGATGGACTGCATGAAACGCTCGAACGCCTCCGTGTGCTTGGCCAGAAGAGTGTCGATCCGCTTGTCGATGAGGGTGAAGAGGGATTCAGAAACTTTGCTGACGATAGCGGAGATGAGTTCGGGGTCAAGGGATGAAGAAAGGTTCTTCTTGCCCCCGCCCATATCGATCACAAGTCAGAGAGGGCTGAGAGAGCTGCCGCACCTCACTTGACCGAGAAGCGAGAAAAGGTTATGCTCAACCTGACTCAACTCAAGTTGTTGCTTGGACTCTTACATGCCGTACCTTATTGCATGATACTACTCGATTGCCTCCTGGAATTCTTTAATAAATTGGTACTCAAATATATGCAATTTTGTGAAGAATTGTGGCATTCCACTCATTTCTTGCAAATAGCAAATTGCACAATTCACCCGTTATTCATCCCGGCTCCATTTGGCCGTCGGTCGAAAGGAGGGCGCTCTTCTTTATCTTTATTTTGGTCTGAAGCTCATAATTTACAATAGTATTAATTTAATAATTTTACATAGTTTCTTATAATTTTAGGTTTAGGCCCGGTCACTTATGTATGCATGCATATAGTACTGAGCAGCAAGCTTCAACGGGTATGAAGAAGAGCCAACTACGTACATACATACTACATATACATATGTAGCATACTTTTTCTCCAAGCGATGAGAGATAGAGATGAGCGAGAAAAGTGAAAGAATAAGAGAACTTGAGAGAGGATATTTGGAAACAAAAGATCATGGCAAAATATGCGGAACTCTTTCGTGTAATACGTCCTTTAAACAAGCTCGATAATAAGAGTAAAAATAAGTACCCAATGTAACTTGGTAATTGACGATAGCCTGTAGAGAATCGCTTCTATGGCGTCAGAACTCCATATTGACGGCGCATGTATGGCGACATTATCTGAAAGTACTTACGGATCAATAGATACATATATTATGTACAGAGAGAATGAAAAGCAAAACATGAATGAGGCTTCTCCATCCTTGTCCGAGGGGATGGGTTGATCACTTCTTACTTTCTCTACTCTCTTTCTCTCTCTCTCTCTCTCTCTCTCTCTCTCTTTCTTTTCTCTCTCATTTCTACTTTTCTGTCATCTCTCCATCTTCCCCATCCTCTCTACAAGCACTCTCCCTTCATGTTTTCTTAGTCATCATCCCCCTCAGCCTGTGAAATGTCCACCATTTAAAGCAAACAAGTTTCTTTCTTTCAAAACAATATTTTCTTTCCAATTGCAGAATAAACATTCCAGCTTTTCTCTTTCTTTCTCACATCTCGCTGGGCTGTCCGACGTAATATCTGTATAAATGTCTTCCATAATCAGCTAAAATGTTGCTACATGTCAATTCTAAGATTCTTATCTCAGGACCCTCTAGAGACGGAAAACAGATAAGTTGTTAAATGAGGGTGGTCATCGCAAATTCAGATAACGTTTATTATTAATTGATGGAAAAATATATAAATGTTCAGATGCTAAAAAAAATGTTTATAGTCTGCACCTATTGCAGTTAAATAACGAATGCTCTTGGCATTCGTGGTTTTATGTAGTTATTAATGGAATTACACATTTTTAAAATACGCTGCATGATTATACAAATTATTAATTTTTTCGGGTAAGCATTATTCCTGCATGTATTTTCATCTACGGCCGCCGTGTCGGCCGTGTTTTTTTTTTAAGTCGAAACCATAGCGTGATTAAAAAAGTTATTCTGTTCACTTGGTGATCGCCCTTCATTAAAATATGTATAGTCGATGCTGACAATTCAACGTGTCCCTATCCTTATCTCTACTTTCATTTTGGACAAAGAGAGAGAGAGAGAGCGAGGACGAGGAAGTGAAAGATAAAAAGCGAATATAAAGCGAAGAGTGAGAGAGAGAAGGGTGGATCGATAAGGAGAGGAGCAAGCTAGACTTGATATTTCCATTCCAACTCGACATCCACGCGTGGCTTCTGGCATCTGATTGCTCTTTACACCTCAATTGTCTTCCTTCATTCCTAGTTATTCTTCCCGTATCCATCACTTACAATCCGTCACATCAAAGAGAGAGAGAATGATTTATCAGAGGGCCCAGCATAAGGTTAAAGAGGGCCAAAGAGTGAAGCCTCTCCATTTTCCCTATCATTTCTCTCCCTCTTGCTCGGGATCCCTCTTCTCTTCAACGGCTTCTTCCTTCTTGTCCTTGGTCTCAGCGTCCAGGGAAAGCTAAAATCAGGACGTTACTATGACATGTGAAAATGCCTCCCTCCTTTCCCCTCCCTCTCCCTTTATATTTCTCCTTCCCTCTCTTTATCTCCCTCACCATCTCGCATTCCTGATCGGTTTTGGTCGCTCCCGCCGTCTCCTCCTTCTTTACCTGGGGAGGCTCTTGAGCATGCTGAAAAAAATTGTGTTAATATTTGTGAAAAATGACGTATTTAGTTCAAGACAAAAAACTGAGCCTCAGGCTTTTTCTGCCCAGCGCCGAGTTCGAGCATGATGTCGGACAGCTCGGCTGGCCATCTTCTTCCGTTCCGCCTCAACAAACATATTTATGCTTTAATAGTCAACAAAATATTTTTTTAAAGTAAGAATTCGTTTATAAACTTATAGACCATGTTCAGCGGAAGAAAATGTTTTAATGTTAACATTTTCTATTAATCATTTTGGTCACAAGCTTGGTTATATTCTAGCCTGTTTTGTTTGCCTTTTATACATATTTCTATCTTTCTTTGCCCACCTGGTCAGTCTTGCTCGCCTCTTCCTTCTTCTCCTTCTTGCCATCGACGTCCGCGAGAGCAACCTGAATTTTTTGAATGATATGTGGTGTTCGGAAATATGAACTATAAATTACCATTTTTGCCTCCTTCGTCTCGCCTCCTTGCGCGGTCAAAGCTGCAATCTTGGCGCCGTCATCTTCCTGCTTGACTGGGGAGTCAATCTGAAATATCTTTTTTTATATCAATTATAAATATATTATACTAAATTCGTTATTCGTGAGGATGTACATTACACAATATTTATATTTAGACTTAAAAGAAAACCTGAGCAGCGCCGGCCGACGCTGCCTCCTTCTTCCGCTCGCCGCCGAGGTAGAGAACGATGTCGGACAACTCGGCGCTGCATGGCTGCTTCTATCGAGATAAGAAGACAAATTTATTACTAAATCGTATCGATTTTCACTTTTTTTTATATCTTATTGAATGAGGAAATTATCGGTCCTTCCCTTCCCCCACTTTCTCTCCTTCTTGATCGCCCGTCCTGGCTCTCTGCGCCTCTGCAGCCTCTTCCTTCTTGGCCTCGATGCCGTGTGGAACCGGCTCGGCAGTCTAGAAAGAAGAAGAAGGTTTGTTTTCGAAGGTATGGGAATCTGTCAGCGAATTAGAACCCGAAACGCGAATATAAAACTGATAGGAGATTTTTCACTTCCCTAAATCTTTGTTCCTCATTCAACAACATTGAGTGCCCTTGCCTTCTCATTCTCTTCCTTCGTTCCTGGCAGATGATTTTCGGCGGCTTTTCCATTCTCTTCTTTCGCCTGAATCAATTTATCGCCTTTCTAAAGCATTGTAGATAAACATTCCAGAATCAATTACTGATATAATTGCACCTCCTTCTCGACTCCACACGCCTTCCTCTCCTCTCCTCCTCCTACCTTGGTTCCAGAAACCTCAGCCTCATTGGCTCCGCCCACTTCCGACATCTTGGCCCCGCCTCTTCCTCCGACATCCACGACGCTACTGGCCGATGTGTTGAGCGCCGTACGGACGTCGACCTGACTCCGCGACTCGCACGCTTCCGTGTATTCGAGCTCCGACTGAAAGTAGCGACTATTAGGCTCCACCCACCCGTCCACTTTACGTCCATAGGTGGAAAAGGCCAAAAATAAGTATGAGCGTCGACAATTGGAATCTTTCTCCTCGATAGATTCAAGTTTATTTCTCTCTCTCTCTCCTCTCATGTCTCTCTCTCTCTCTTTTCAAATTCTATGAGAAACAAATGGAGGCGCACATCGGAATAGGAAGAAGAATCCTCAGAAATAATCCCGGTGCTTCGTTCGGCCGTCATGGTCTGAACGGGGACTATTATTAGGTTCTTTTCGTTTCTAAGCACTATTGCTCTCTTTCTATCTCTCTTCTCTCTCTCTCTCTCTCTGCTCTTTCTCTCTTCTCTCTGATCTCTCAACCTGAATCTTCTCTCCGATGCAGAGCAGGACCTTGAGAGTGATCGCAAGCATGTCGCTTGGGTGCAGCTCAAGAAGTTCACGGCAGGACTTGAGAGCCGGCTTGAGTGCGCAAGTCACCTGCAATCAATAAAATCTGCTTTTATTTTCGAAGTTTGTTATTTTTTGCCTTCCATAAGTTTTTTTCCGTTGATAAAAATGTTTGGAGACCTTCTGAACGGTGTCCCTGTAGGGAACGGGCGGCGGGACCTCAGCGGGATCGACCGAGAAAAGAGCGTCGCGCTGAGACGCCAGCATCCACTCCATCGTGTCAACCTGCAAGAGCGCCAATCTCTTAGTCGTTATTACTAAAACAACACTTTAACCATTTGAATGCAAGTTGCTTTTCAACTGTTTCATTACCCGAATCATGCATGTAATTATTAGAATTTTTTGTGACTATCACTATTCAAATCGGATTGTGCATGTATGCACATATGTAAATGTATTTTGCAGAAGCACTATTCGTTCACACTTTCACATTCCTATAAAAATTTTCCGGTCGGTTTCCGGTTTTTTAAATGACGAATTGATGACCTGTCTCTTCAGCTGAGCAATCTCTTCCTTCGGAAGACAAGTCGCGCTCCATCTCAATCATTATTTTAAAATAAATGTTTATTATTATCATTGTTTGATGGCAGGAAAACGAAAATTTTATCGAGAAAAAAAACGTTCGATGAGACGTAATATTTTTCGATATAATTTTTTTAGTGATGCCAAAAATAACCATTCGCTTCTCTTCAAGAAGCTCGGATTTTATCCCGCAGAGATCCTTGAAGAGCTCGTGGTAGGCACTGAAATTGATGGAACATTGATTGCAAAGGAAAATTAAAATTTTCACTTTATTATTATTTAACAAATATTTAAACAGATGAATTATTTTATGATGGAAGGAGATGAAGGAACGGAGACTCGCTGGTAAAGCAAAGCAATGCAAGGAGGAAGATATAGAGTGCAGGGCAAAGGGAGCGGTGCAGAGAAGAAAAAGAGAGCGTCGACCTCAGATGAGGCTTTTCATTGTTGTTGGGAGGGGCTGACGACATCTTCTTGCCGACTGCCTCCTATCGCTGCGTTGTCGTGAAATGAAGATGGCAAGTGAGAAAAGGTACTCTTATCGACATTATCCAAATTTTTAAAGCTCAAAAAATTAACAAAGTACAAGGTTATGAAATTCTCGAAAAATCGAGATGTTTTTTTAGGGCAATTTAAGTTCTTCGCGCATTTTTGTGATCTTTTGTGACTTTGAGTTCACTTGTACTTCGTTTTACCCCGGAGGACGTAGGCTCTACGAGAGTTGCCAGTCAATTCAAATACACACTCGGGGACAATTTACGAAGCGGTGAAGTACTCTTTGAATATGAACCTTTAAATGATGCTTTTGAAATCATTATTTCAGCACTGCATTGCTTCTTTGACTTTATCAAATGTGTCTTTAAGAGAGCCTCTCTGTAAGGATCAAGCAGCCCTCCATGGGGGCCTGCCCCGGGGTAACAATTTTTGATTTGGCTATCCAAAATTTTATCAGGGGTACCTATGCGCACTATGAAGAAAATTAGAAGGTCAATTTTGTTATAAAAAAATTTTTTTTTGCCTGGGCATGCAAAAGTAGGGGAAAAGTTTAAGTGCACATAACTTTCTTTAACATCAATATTTTTCATTTTTCTTTTTTTTATTGGCATCATCGTTTGATTCTACAAAAACTGCCCTGATGAGTTTCAGTCAGCTATTTCATTTTCACATCGAAAAATTACTTTTAATATTTGAATTTGACGGTTAAGTACCTTATACTCATTTGTGTGCGGGTGTTATATCTCAAAATGTAGAGCATTAAAAAATGTATAACATACCTTCTTTTCGTTTAGCCTGGATGTCTCCCAAGCTGTCAAAAATGGCCTCAAATTGGCGTACCTCGGAGACGTGGGATTCAAGGAATGCGTGATAAAGAAGTTAAATTCTTATTGTAACATAAAATGAATCACTTCATTCGATTCAGCACGTGTTCCTTTTCAAGAAATCTCTAAAAACGTTCATAAAACTTTCGTTTTCCATGAAAAAAACCCATTTTGCGAAATTTCCGCTTTCGACAGAAAATGACCTAAAACTATTCGAATCGCTGTATTTTCAATATTTTCAGTAAGAACAAAATGCGGATAGTACTGTTCAGTACGTAACAAAATTCTCTACAACATGCATACTTTACAGCTGGATATGGCGTCCCTACGAATTACAGTATCGATTTTCCAAAGGCCGTCGCGCCCAAACTGACAGAAACGCATTTGGTAACTTTTCGTGAAATTTTAAGGTTTCTTACTCATCCAATATATCATTCTGCTCCATTCAGCATACTGAATTCAGAACCGATGTTTATTTTGCAGATTTGGATTCTGATTGTTTCACTTTTTATGCAAGATGTTACTTTGGACGCTTTGCGATACTATAGTCACCCTACAATTTGAGCCATTACTAGCAAGGCATTGCCAATGAGAATGAATTGGTCTAATACAGCAATTATTATGAATAATTAAGGATGAGGCGTTGCCTAATGACGAGCGAACTTATAGGCGAATACTGATTACAGTGCCGAAGGTTAAATAAGCCACATAAATAGCAAATATCTTGGCATCTTCTTATTCAACTGTTCCTTCAGACATTGTGAACTGTTCTTGCCTTCTTCATTCTGTGTTGTTTCACTATAAACGTGCCCTTTCTCTTCTCGCATATTCATACATACATATGTACATATATTTCTTTTCATTTTTTTTTTTAAATGCGCTTACTTCTTCTTTTTCTGCTGTTCCTCTTCGAATTTTACGCATATCCCATACATCGGAGCAAGCGTGGAGGGGATGATGTTCTTTCACCTCGTGATAAAGTGAAGCTTCCGTTGACAGTCGAAGAAGACGTGCCTTGTTATTTCTCCGTCCTCCGCAAGACAACTGAGGATACATACGAGCGTCCTATCGTATCTCGAGTGAGCACCGACTGCCAAGGCGCAAAGAGAAAGTTAGAGTGGAATTTATGACACTTTTAAATTTATTTTTCGACTACGATTTAGAATGCGCGAATTAATTGACCAAGAAGCAGTCAACTCTCTTGGAACTACTAATCTTCTGGATATGATATTGTCGAGAGGAGCTGGAGAGTTTGATTGGAATTACAACAACGAAGCTGAAGTACATTTATATAAATGTAATAGCTATTTAGTTCGGTTACGTTTTCTTCAGATTGGCTCAGTTGGCGAGAGATACATATGCGACAAGCACATCAGGGAACTCGGAACAGAGTGGGAATCTAAGCCATTCTACCATTTCAAGCGAAAGAGGGGGACGGCAAAGAAGGTGTGCTCGTTGCCTCCACCGTATTCACAGCATGAATCAGCCAAAGGTCTTCCTTCACCCCCTCTGGTGTCGGGAAGCACAGTTGTTGAGAAAAATGAAGCTAGAGCAGCCTTAGCAATGGAACACGTCCTACTTCATATCGGATTGCGTTAGTTCTTTCGTGCCTAAATAGGTGAAGAATAATAGCAATCATTTCAGCTGTATGCCCGGCTCATAAAGAAGAGCTCGAAAGAGACAGGACGCAGAAAAAAGTGCAAGAATCAGGGCACTCATTCGACCCTCCCCTACTCGAGCGTCGTTTCTCCAAAACGCCAGACGTTATCACTGAAAACGTTCAAGAGTATCCAACATGCTCTCAAGAAGATGATCCGTCGTACCTGCCGCGCCATGAAGGACCACCGATGAAACGCACTGTGTCAACAGCCTCGGAATCTGCAAAGCAGACATTCAACGCCTTCCTTAAAGCAATCGGGCAGGGGAAGATAATACGGCTCATGGATTTCCGAGATCTTGCGGAAAGGTCCCAGAGGAGAAAAGCGCAGTACTTGCGGAGTGCTTTCGAAGTGGTATATGAGATAGTAGCTCCCGATTCTCCCGAAATGCTTAAGAAAATGATAGTTTCCCCAGACCTGGAGGAGCTCTACGAGCGAGAGAGAACTGACAAATACGATGCCCTGATGAAGTCCATAAAGTCCCGGTTTCTCAATGCGGATTCCCGAGTTGAAAAGCTTCATCTGCTCTCACTGGTCACACCACTTCTGGGCCTGGCTGAAGTGCAGCGTTATATACCTGACTTATCAGAGTATTTCTATACAAAATCAAAGCGTCTCGCATATCGCGGAGGAAAGGAAATCTCCAAGGATCTAAAACGAAAGAGGTATACACACGAGCAAGTGAATCGCTTCGTCGAATTTATTACCAGGTTTGTGATCGGGTTTGAAATTTATTTTACGAGTAATTGGACTTTGCAGCTTCAAAATTTCGACTAGCCTTCCGTTCGGAACACGATCCTCGAAGCTCTCGGATGGAAGTCTGATTGAATATCCAAATGTTCTCCGACAACATAGCGCAACAGAGATAATTGAGCTCTATAAGCGGTAAACGTTATTATTCCTTGCAATAAGTTCTGCCGTTGAAAATTTTATACTTTATTCAGAGATCTTGAAGAAACTGACGAGGTTTATTTGATGATGTCACCAGCAACTCACTATCGAATTCTGTCTGCTTGTACAGCATCTACCCGAAAGAGTCTCCATGGAGTAGATTTCTTTGTGGCGGAAGCAATGGAAGTCGGTTACTAATTATTTACACACACAAAATATCAATTTATTCTCAGGCCTTCGATGATGCTCTTGCATTGCTTGAAAGCTTAAAAGCTGATGGCGATATCGACGAATACTGGTTCGGGTCGCTCAGGATCAAGATCTTGGAAGTGAAGCAATATCTAAGGACAGACTACAAAGTCCACATCAAGCGAAAATCAAGAATAGGGGACCACTGCATCCAGCACGGATTGAGCGATCCCCAGTCTCCTGAGTATGCCAATCCTTGTGATGGAGCAGAGGAGGAAGACGAACATATGCACAACCTTATTTGTGACCGATGTGAGCTATTGAAGGTTAGGAGAAAATTTTTTTCCAAGACACAGAGTACAAACTTCAGATTACGTTGGGTGATATTCGCGAAACCATCACGGCTCTGATTTCGGCTTCATCTCCAAGAACAGAACGCCGGAAAAAATTGGATCGGAAACTCGCAGACTGGCATAGAATAGAGGAAGCCATAGAAAATCTCAAAAAGCATCAGCTTCGCGCCATCGCAAGTGAACATGACCGCGATTCCCTAGTCTCAAACTTGGGGAACGGCGAAGCTCTGATTACGCTCGATTGGGCGATGAAACTGCTTCCTCTCTTAGCACGTGAGAAGACTACGGATTATTACGCCAAGCGTGGAATTTCTTGGCATATTAGTCACGTTCTTGCCAGAGTTAATGGCGAACTGACTCAGCATACTTTCGTTCACATTATGGAAGGAGATCTTCAGGTACGATTTTCATGTTACTTCCGCCAATAGTACAATCAAGGTGCCTATCCTCAGGACACAACTGCCGTTACTTCAAATCTCGCTCATGCCCTAATTGAACTATCTCGTGTTGGAATTAAGAAAGTTCATCTTAGGTCCGATAACGCCGGTATGTGATAATATATTCTTCATGTATGTAATGATCGTATTATTAGAAATGCTATTATTTTATCACTTTTTCTTTGCCAGGATGTTACAAAAGTAGCGCGACGATCGCCAGTCTGCATGACCTCTCGGCAAGAACTAACGTGGAGATCGCTTCGTACTTCTTCAGTGATATATATATATATATATATATACACACCGCCTGTATTTTTTCCTCATTATATTGGATATATATATATATTTATTTAAAAAAATTAAACTTGCCAATGAAGAAGGATTGCGCACAGCCGATGAGAGAAAGTAGGAGAACAATGAATTCGCGTGTCAACAACTTCATGAATAATTAGTATCTAATATCCACAGTTCTCTCACTTCCCCTCACCCTTTCGCTTTCCCTCTCACAGTGACGAACTTCGATCTACAGCTGCAGGTGAAAAGTAACAAATTATACTTTGAGTAAACTGCAATGTCTTGTTTTTACAGTCAAAACTATAGCGTGCTTAAAATAGTTATTCTGTTCACCAGGTGATCGCCCTTCTTTGAAATGTAGTAGATGCTGACAATTCAAGAGGTCCCTATCCTTAACTCTCCTTTCATTACTGAAAGGAGAGATAAGGATAGGGACCTGTTGAATTGAGAAAGTGAAAAAGATAGAGAGATGGACCGAAAAGCAAGGGGAAGAGAGAGGGAGAGAGAGAAAGTTCGATAAGGAGAGGAGCAAGCTAGACTTGATATTTTCATTTCAACTCGATTTCCGCGCGTGGTTTCTAACATCTGATTACTCTCTATACCTCCATTGTCTTCTTTCATTCCTAGTTTTTCTTCCCGAATCCATCACCTACACATCATTAGAGCTTCAACGCTAGAAATTCACCACTGGCGGCTCTACTACGATAGCTATTTTTAATATATTTTTCCGCCCATATTACTGTTTGAATTCTTTGAATCCAAACGCCTTTCTTGCTCGCTCACATTAGAATTACAGTAATTTGTTGTTGAATGCATCTCTCCAGGTTCATCCCTTGTAAACAATAAATTTTTTTCTCATGCATATTACCGTCGTAATTTGATACGCTTCTTTTCCATAAATAGTTTTCACAGCAGTGGATTTATCGAGGACAAAGAAGTCATTTGTGAATGTTAATCATTGCTTCCGAGCTGAAGGAAGAAGGCCGAGAGCAGGGAGTCGGTTCATTGTAAGATGAGCAGGAAGTCTGGAAAGAGAGGGAGAGAGAGAATGAGTGAGAGAGAAAGAAAGAGAGAGAGAGTTAGAGAAGGAGAGAGAGAAAGAAAGAAAGAGAGGAAGAGAGAGAGAGAGAGAGAGTGCGGCGGCTTTTTGGAACTAGTATTGCCAAAATTGAACATTCTTTTGAAATTCGAATATTTCAGCATATTTGATGGATGAATTATAGTAATAGAAATATTAAAACATAACAATTACCGTTGAGCAGCGTCGGCGGATTCTACATTTGCTCCTCCTTTGAAGAAGCATTTCAGGCATGGAATGATTATATCATAAAATAAAGTTTTAAAAAATATATTAGGAGAATATATTGTCTTTGTTGGAATGCGCAAAACCTTCGCAACAGTTCGGATTCGCGCTAGGGCAACAGTGGAATTCGTAGTCGAAGAGGCAGCACACCGTGCCCTTCTTGCAGTAAACCTCGTAGTTACAGAGAAGCTGAGCCGACGTCTGCCAGGGGGAAGAAGGGCGAGTATTGATTTGATTATATCATTATATCAATAATCGTCAATAAACTACTTTTCCTAGGAATCGTTTTTTTTGTTGTTGTTGAGACAATGTAAACTGACCGTGCCAACTACGAGAAGAAGAAGAAGAGAGATGGACGCTAGTCGATTGAACATTATTCCCCTGATGATTTATCTGATAGAGAGAGATTAGGACAGAGAAATAAGAAAAAGGTAGACGCTTTTATAAAGATAAACTCTTCACGAGGTGCTCATTGTCGGTCTGCGACCCATTTTATACCTTCCTTGCCAATTCATTTTCCTAATCTTTCATCAAAATTTACTGACAATAAGTTGAACTATTGGCATGCGGCGGACCAAAATTTTGTGGAATTCTCATTGAAGGTCATGCTCTACTATTTAGTTTGATGCACCAATTTAACTATCTTTCTTATTGTTGGATTGAGCCGCACGCTGGGCTGTCTTTCTTCGTTATTATACTGGAAACCAATTTTGTTTTCGTCTAATTTTTAACCTTTTCAATCGCCAAAGTGTCGGATTTCTTGGCGTAGTCGGAACCTTGGATGCTGACAATTCTTGCCCACGGAATGAAATGCCCACGCGTCATGTTCAGCGTGCTTCTTCCAAATCACTAAAGAATTTCTATTCACTAATAATTATGCAATCCACATCATTTGTAAGCATCACTGGCTATAAAGTTTGGAAGTCCAATCAAGCTGATTGTAATTCCAGCAAAAAAAATTAAGTGTTGGAATTGTTTTTTTTCTTCCTGAGATACTTTTTTATTGTCGGGAATTTTGGTACACTGTTTTTGAATGAAGGGTGTCCTTATCTCCGAAAACTCCTGTCTCTCTTTCCCTCACACCAAATCTCTTTTCTCTCTATTGTATTGTTCTTGACATCTCTCACCTCTCTTTGTCTCTTTATCACGCAATCTTTCTAGTTCCTTCGACATTTTGTTCAGAAGAGAAGGAAACAGAGCAAGAAAAGAAGGGACAAGAAGAGAAACAGGATCTCTCCGAAGTCGGCGGCGAGATATTCGAGGTTGCTGATCGTTTTGCTTTTTACAACGTATAGTTTTTTTCTTTTTTTCCACTAACATATGAAACTTGCCAATGAAGAAGGATTGAGCACAAAAATGAGAGCAATTATGTAGGAGAGCAATGAATTTGCGTGTCAACAACTTCTTGAAGTACTCCTTTGACTTCACAACTTCATTATTTCAGCATACGGACCGAAATAAAGGTTTCGACTACATAGTGAATGTACATGATTGCGTAAAGGTTATCGTCTTGTGTGAGCTGGAATGAATATAAAAATGATTATAGATTGTCTACCGGTTCCAAGCACGTTGTACGATTCCAAGCACGTTGTAGAGAATCGTCATTGTAACCTTCTGGTAAATAGTTAGTATCTAATATCCACAGTTCTCTCACTTCCCCTCACCCTTTCGCTTTCCCTCTCACAGTGACGAACTTCGATCTGCAGCTGCAGGTGAAAAGTAACAAACAAATTATACATTGAGTAAACTGCAATGTCTTGTTTTTACAGTCAAAACTATAGCGTGCTTAAAATAGTTATTCTGTTCACTAGGTGATCGCCCTTCTTTGAAATGTAGTACATATATGCAGAGGGAGAGGGAGAGAAAGGGTGGTTCGATAAGGAGAGGAGCAAGCTAGACTTGATATTTCCATTCCAACTCGGTTTCCACGCGTAGCTTCTGGCATTTGATTATTCTTTAAACCTTGATTTTCTTACTTCATTAATAATTATTCTTCCCGAATCCATCACCTACACATCATTAGAGCTGCAACGCTAGAAAACTGGCAGTTTTAATATGATAGCTCTTTTTAAATACATTTTTCAGCCCATGTTACTTTGAATCCAAACGCCTTTCTTGTTCGCTCACATTCGAATTACAGTAATTTGTTGTTGAATGTATTTCTCCAGGTTCATCCCTTGCAAACAATACATTTTTTCTCATGCATATTTACCGTCGTAATTTGATACGCTTCTTTTCCATAAATAGATTTCACAGCAGTGGGTTTATCGTAGACAAAGAAGTCATTTGTGAATGTTAATCATTGCTTCCGAGCTGAAGGAAAAAGGCCGAGAGCAGGGAGTCGGTTCATTGTAAGATGAGCAGGAAGTCTGGAAAGAGAGAGAGAGGGAGAGAGAGGGCGAGAGAGAGAGAGAGAGGGCGAGAGAGAGGGCGAGAGAGAGAGAGAGAGGGAAAGAGGGAGAGAGAGAGGGAGAGGGAGAGAGGGGGAGAGAGAGAGTGCGGCGGCTTTTTGGAACTAGTATTGCAAAAATTAAGCTTTTTAAAATTTGAATATTTGAGCATATATGATGAATTATAATAATAGAAAATAACAATTACCGTTGAGCAGCGTCGGCGGATTCTATATTTGCTCCTCCTATAAAGAAGCATTTCAGGCATTGAATAATAATGTTATAAAATAAATTTTTTTTTTAAATATTAGGAAAATATATTGTCTTTGTTGGATTGCGCAAAACCTTTGCAGCAGTCCGGATTCGCGCTAGGGCAACAATAGTAGTGGTAGGTGACAAGGCAGCACACCGTGCCCTTCTCGCACCACGTTTCGTAGGAGCAGAGACGCTGAGCCGACGACTGCCAAGGGAAGGAGGGCAAGTATTCATTTGTTTATTTAATGTAATTTATCAATCCAACTGATAAAGTTTGTCGTCAATAAACTAATCATCTACTTTTTGTGAAATTTTTTCCCTAGTGAGACAGGGTTAACTGACCGTGCTAACTACGAGAAGAACAAGAAGAGAGATAAACGCTAGTCGATTAAACATTATTCCCTTACAATTAATGATTGATGTGATAGCGAGAGATTAGGAGAGAGAAATAAAAAGGCTCGTGGTGTTCATTGGCGGTCTGCTTCCCATTTTATACCTTCCTCGTCACTCCATCTTCCTAGTCTCTCATCAAGATTTACTGATAATAAGTTGAACTATTGGCAGGCGGCCGATCAAAATTTTGTGGAATTTTCATTGATAGTCATGCATAGTCATGCTCTACTATATAGTTTGATGAACCAATTGAACATCTCTCATTTCTGGATTGAGTCTCACATTGGATGGCTTTCTTCTTTATTGTACTGGAATTGTTTTCGTCTAATTTTTAACATTCTCTATCGCCAAAGTGTCTGATTTCTTGACGAAGACAGAACCTTGGATGCTGACAATTCTTGCTGACGGAATCATGTTCAGCGTACTTCTTCCAAATCACCAAAGAATTTCCATTCACTAATAATTACGCAATCCACATCATTTGTATGCAACGAACGAAATATAAAGCATCTCTCCTTAGATTTTCGGCTCTATTACTCTCTCTCCGTCTCTTTCTCTTGCTGTACTCCGTCTCTCCCTCTCTCTCTCAATCTCTCTTTTCCCGTACATCCATTCTCGATGTGTGCTGCGCGTGCATTCTGACTATTCCACGTTCTTCGCATGCTTGCTGGCGGTTGCTCGAGACAAGAGCTGTTCTGGTACGTCGCAGAGGAGAATCCTTCCACGAGGTCGAAAGAGAGACATTTCCTTCTCGTTGCTCTCGCATCTTTCTCTGCTCTCTCTCTCTCTCTCTCTCTAATTCTCTCCCTTTCCCTTCTCCTCTTTTACTCTCTTACACTGAACATCCTTCTCTGAGAGGTTGCCAAGTCCGAAGAGTCTGTTCATTTTGGCCGCGTTCGCCTTAATCTTGATCTGGACTTCGAGGTAGAGGAGCCGAGCCTTTTCATAGTTCAGCTGCTCAGTCCGCCAACTCTCCTCTTGGAGCACCCTGAAGAAGAATGAGAGCTAAAGAAGGAGAGAAAGAAAAAGAGAGAGAGAGAGAGAAAGAGAGAGAGAGAAAGAAAAAGAGAGAGAAAGAGAGAGAAAGGATAGAGGGAGAGAAGAGACAGAGAAAGAGAGAAAGGAGAGAGAAGGAGGGAGAGAGGGAGAGAGAGAGAATGCAAAGGGTGAAGCAGCCGACGATCGTAGCCGTGCCCAGAAGCTGCCCCTTCCACGTCGTCCAGACCATGCTCTTTCTGGAGATGGGCAGTGAAGTCGTCACTCCTTCCCGTCCACACTGACTCCCTTCATCTCCATTCTCCTTCGTTGCTCTTCCCAACCACAATTTCCATAGAAACTATGAAATGCTCCACATCAAATGGTACCTCAGAACAAGATGATGTCCTCAAGACACAATAAATTATCAGCCGCTGCTTACCCTATTATCATCTCCCATCTGAGCCTCTTTTTCCTTTTGTTACTATGCAGTTTCGACCAGAATAGAAAACTTCAAAATTTATTTAATTACCACGTATAAGATTGAAAGGACACGTGTAATTAACAAAAAAAAAGTTACTCAAACAGATAAGATAACAGGCAATTCAACAATTTAGTTAATAAACAACAACATGTCTGGAATAATACTGAATTACTCGAAAAAACAGAAGTCTAACATAAGCGTGGGGAGAAACGACAGAAAGATATCTATGTCAACAAATTAAAAGAACTGTCAATCAATATTATAAAATTAATAATTAAGCCGTTCAAAATAACAATGGCCTCACAAAAGCCTTGGTGATACGACGAAGGTACAAAGTTGCAAGGACCACCGGCATAAGTGCCTTAGTCATTGAGAGCAGGGCATTCGAAGCGAGCTCTCTCACTTTTGCCAGCACCGAACTTCAGTTGAGGCATCTCGATCTTGGTCCAGTTTGTCGGATGGCCCTGTATAATAAATTTATTACTACTATTTTATGTTTCCTTTTTAAACACAAAATTTCAAGCCATTGAAATTGTTATCTAACTTTAAATAAGTTTACTACTGAATAAAATGGATCTGACTGACCGGGAAGGTGCTCTCGTCTGTCCTCATGCACTGCATGTTGAGGGGAGAAACGGCGAAGAGTTCTGCCAGATCGCGGACATTCTCTACGTCCCACTCTACGGCCCGGTACTTTTCAGCGATCGACAGGGAAGACGTTTTCACCCCTCTGCAAAAAAAGCTCTTTAATAATCTTACTTACAATAACAAATTAAAGAGTTGAACTAGGTTTCATTTTGAAAAAAATTTACTTGTTTTTTTAAAGTTATTTTCGAGAGTTCCTATCCACGAAATTGTTTTGCAAATTCCTAGATTCATTTAACTAGTATCAAAACAATCAAATAATTAATATAATAGTTTTAATCAATATATTTCAGTTACTAACTCGAGGTCGATGGCCGGGTAGTAGTAAGTGAACGCCACGTACATCTCGTCCATGATTCCGTAACCGCCCTGAAGAAACCATTCTTTTTTTAGTATCCAAGAATCAAAAAAAATTCTACTGCTGATTAAGCTAATAAGAAATACGCCGATTTTTTATATGTTTATTTATTTTCACCAACCAAAACAACATCGGAGCGCTTGGTCGTGTCAAAAAGGCACGTCGTCGTGATCACATCTCCCTGTAATAAATACAATATTATACATCAATTTATTAGCTTTAAAAAGATATTACTAATTGTAAAGGCTTCCTATTAGTTCAACTTTTTGTTACCACTTCAATCAAATATCTAATTTAACATATCGATTTTCCTGTCAGCATAAGCAACTGACCGGCATGAACTTGATGACGGGTTTCATGGTGTCGAGATGTTGCCAGTGCTCCGAGTAGTGGTTGTCACGGTTGATCTCGCGAACTCGCACGCCGTCTCTGAAGAAATCAGTGGGTTCTTACAATTACTTCGATTTCTTAAATCTTAGGCAGCTTAGTGTACTTTAAATCTAAAGCAGCTTAATGTAAAATCTTATGTAGCTTAGTGTAAAAGCGAATAAAGCTAGACCGATAGAGAGACTGCCACATCTTGCGCGTCGTGAGATGACTGTGCAGCTGCGACTTGAACACGTTCAGGCCAGACTCGGGCAACTGAGAAGGCAATCAGATTCATTTTGCTAATTTGCATCTCTTTCTCTACGAAAATTTTTCCAACAATTTCCCCCTGGATAAGAGAAATATTCGCAGAAAGTAGAATAAGAAAATCCATTTCATCCGCGACAGGATACAAGCCAATCCCACTTATTATTGAGAATCCATTCATCGATGAGGAAAATGGAGAATAATGAAGCTGTACCACGCCAGCATACGCCCCGTGACTCTTTATTGCCACTGAAATATATGGGGTCAGAACACGCCCCACAGCGGGGCCGTAAAACTCCCCCAGGTACTGTAGCTGCCACACTGACATATGCGGTGCAGTCGGCCGTGCAGTATCCGCTCATCGCAAATCGCTTCTGATTCGGCGGAATTGAGTTCGCATCTCCGAAGATCATTCCAATCTCGAGGATTCCCGCGTCGTTCGGGCTGCAAGTTATTGCTATATTTATTGCCTTTTTATTATATCTTAGCAGTCCACAAAATATTTACTACCTGCAATTTTAATGTCTTTGTTTCACAATTTTTTAAGGAATTGTTTTATAAGAACAGACGCACAATGTTCATTGTTGTCAATTAATAATATAATTTAAATTCCTACCGTAGTTTGGGCGTGACGATCACATCAAATCCCGAACTGTCCACGAGTCCCGCAGTCTTGGCGACGTTGTTGTAGTGAATCTCCAGCATGACCCACGGATTGAAGTCGGGCCCTCCAAAGGGGAAGCCATCCTCTTCCGGGTAGATTACGGCCTGAAAGGACATTTACTTTTAATATCTATTATTCTAATATATTTCCTACGCCATAATCAAAATCAATCTAATAGAATCTATATACTTCTAGTATTTCTACCCTGGTACTTCACATTCATGCTTCGTCATGATTGCTATAGCCAGTGGGAAGAGAGAAAGAGGAGAGAGACGGAAAGTGTAGAGAATGAGAGGAACAGAGGGAGGGAGGGAGGAAGCAAGCGAGAGAGAGAGAGAGAGAGAGGAGAGAGAGAGAGGAGAGAGAGAGAGAGAGAGAGAGAGAGAGAGAGAGCATTCTGACCCCTCCGCCCATGGTGACCAGGCCAATGGACTTCGAGCACTTCTTGGCCTCTGCCGGCTTCATCGGATCGTTACAGCTGCCGCTGAACTCCTGTAAATAAGGCTCAACTTTAATGGCAAGGAATAATTCGCATAATGTAAATTATCTTTAAGAAGATATTGAATTAATTCAGTGCTTCAAAACGAATCAAAGTATTTTTCGGTCTAAGAAAGAGAAGATGAAAGGAAAAGGAAGTAGCTTCTCGTGCCTTCTGCTCTCCGGCCGGGCAATGAATCAGAATGATATGGTGCACGAGATGCTCGTTGCCGGGTGTCACGTGGGGCCACACCTCAAGAAGATTTTATTTATCGATATTATTATATTGTTATATTTTCCTTTATCCAAAAACACTAGGATAGCACCCTTAACCGCATACTTAAAAAAAGGTTAATTACGCAGTAACAAATTACAAAAGAACCGAGATGATGTGATGTTTCTTGTGGATGATGGAAGAGTTGAGCCGCTGAATCACGCACCACCAAGTTGTTACTTGGGAGGGGACCTGCAAAAACCATCGCTTCTTTTCATTCTAATTTTCAGTTACTCTGGATCAAAAGAAGATATCTTTGGGCAATTCTGCAGTTTATATCAGAAGAAGAAGAAGAAGAAGTAAGACACGGCAATGGTGATATCCATTCGGGAGATTTGGGAATATAATTCTGGCATATTATTTGCACCTGGACATTCTTGGCCGTGATGTGGAGGGTAAAGGACTCAGGAGAATGGTGAGCGGCGAGGCTCGAAGCATCGCGTGCAAGGAGTCGAGTGAACATCTTGTCGGTGAACACGGAGGGGGACGAGAAGTTCGAGGTGGGCATCTCGCTGCGGGACACGAACATCTGAGAGGTGCCTCCCTGCAAGACAGAAGGTCAGAGGATTTCGCAACTTGTTCCCATAAGATGGAACTGGGCTTTGTTTTACAACGGGTTAAAGATTTCAAACAACAGTATTTTACCTTATATTCTACCTATTTAGGAACATGTTAACTTTTCAATGGATTAATTAAAAGCTGGAGCTATTCTCGCGATCTTTGAAAACGATAGCTTTCGTGGAAAAGGCAATTGCAAGAAACCGCGCGCTCTCTTAGACAGCCATGTGGATAGCAAGGTTCACGGCGCTCGGATTCCACAAAAAAAGCTCGAATTCTACACATCTATTTCATTTGACATCCATTCAACTCGGCCAACATGCTTGCCTCGTCCATCCATTCATATAGAGCAAGAACAAATGCTCCGACACATGAATAGGACAACTTCAAAAACTTCCTAAATCCAAGCCCGTCCATTGCCTCCATGGCAAAATGATCACGTTCCAAGGGAAAAGGCTAACAACTTCAAAGCTTCAAATATATCAGAAACACTTGGCCCACTCGCAACCTCCAGCACATACTCTTTTTTCCACATCTGGAAGCTCTGGACATTTCTTCGAAGCTTCAAATAGCTTCTCCTTTACCTCCATTGCAAAGTCCTTAGGGTCGCAAGTGTGGAAGCGGCGACGGAAAGAGAAGGAAGTGTCGTCCGCGCGGATGAATCCGCAGTCCTGCTGGCGATCTCGCGACAGGCGCGAGTTGATGAAGCCATCCCGGAAACAAAATATTAATCAATCAATCAAAAAACCGTTAACCCATACCCTTGAAAATGGAACAAGAATAAGGAATTTCAAAATGTCTCGCTTAATTTCAGTGTTACCGTAAACGAACAATTCTTTCATTCACAAACGACGCATCCTGCACTTCAGCAACCTACCCAAAGCACCCCAGATTCGACGTCGAAGAGGCAGAAGTCGGAGACGTTGAACTCGCCGTGGTCGGAGAAGCCGAGGAGAACCCAGCTGTTGTTCTCGTGGAGAGGGGCGCGCACCGTGAAGAGGATCGTCTCGGAGGGGAAGTCCACCAGCCACTCCACGCCAATCTGGAAGAGAAAGGTGAGTTTTGATGGGAGAGAGAGGGAGGGAGAGATAGAGAGATGGAGAGAAAGAGGGAAAGTGAGAGAGGGGGAGAGAGGGAGATAGAGAAGAAAGTAACCTCTTGCCCGGCAAGAACCACCGAAGCAGCTCCTCCAGACGCGTGGGCCGCTCGTAGAATGGCGAACGAGAGGAGCAGCGAATGCAACTCAAGGAAGATAAAACTTCATTATTCAAATTTTTATGTATTCCACCAGCAAAATTATGCTAGAATAAGTATCAAATAAGCCGAATTCCACACCAAAAATATATAAGTATTCGAAAACAAAGCGGAGTGAAGGGTCGAAACCAGAAGGAAGGTGGTCAAACAGGAAGAAAAGGGGGGGAAAGGGTCAAACCAAGATTAAGGGGGTCTAACCAGACTAAAGCAGTGGCCAAATGCCATGGTGCCTCCTAGATGCTTCTAGAAGAGCAAGAGAGGTGAAGAAGGAAGAGAGCAGAAGAGGGTCAACCGCTCGCCGAGGGAAGTTTATGAAACAATGACTGACAGGGGGAGGGGTTGGGGCGCCTCTCCCCAAACCTCTCGCGCGCAGGAGGCATTTCTCATGCAAATTATCATGCTACCAACGTGACATTCTGCTCCCTTCATGACTCCAATTCTTCTTCCTTCTTACCATTCCCATTTCCTCACCCTTTTCTAATATCTTTTTACATTTTTCTCCAAATTCACCAACCACTACGCACTTTATTTTATAAACAAAGGGGGGGGGGACAATGGCGAGGGAACGAGAAGTTGTGTGAGCTGGCTAGGCTCTCTCTCTCAGCCTCTTGTCATCCGTCTTGTAATTCAATTTTTAATTTCTATATCTTTATGGATAGAAAAACTTTTTCCCTTTAAAATTTTTCCCAAGGTTTCCTATGTACTTTTAGTATTAAATAATATTACTTTCCTGTTTATTTAATGTTTAAAAAGTATACCTAGCATCGGATGCATCTTCTTTCTTCTCTGCTACTTAAGTTTTCGCTTCTTCTCAGCCGACTGGTTCGACTTGGCCGCTGAAGTCTTTGACTTCTTCGACGTTTCTTTCTTCTGAAACCATGCATTTTAATTCGTTTATTTCGATATTTTTTAAACTTTAATAATCAATCGATTAATGTTGTTATGAAAAATCCATGTTATAAATTGGCAGTGTCTGCACGAATCCCATCGACAGACTTCTTTCTCAAGAATGCCGACCTTGCCGTCGATGTCTTGAGTTTGGCTCATGACATTCCTGCACCGTTCCTCTCACTGTGACCATCAGGAGGATTGACAATATAATAGAAGCGATGCTCATGCAAAAGAGGAACGAGGAGAGAATCTGGAAAGAGAGAAAGAGAGAGAGAGAGAGAGTGAGAGAGTGAGAGAGAGAGAGAGAAGCTCCACTGTCAAAGAAATTTGTCCCAGACAATCGAGAAAATGTAGTCAATTCAGTGAAATTTACTTATAAAATAAATTTTAATTGCAGATATTCATCAATGTTTTCTTGATCATAGCAGCGGCTGACCACGGTGACATCAAAGAAATCGTAGGAGTATTTTGGGACTTTGTCCTCGAGGGCGCTTGCGACAAGAGCAAGGAAGAGCGTGGGAAGGAGAGCGCCGAGAGGGCCGACCATTCCGGATGAGGAAGCTGCGTAGAAGTGACGGAAAGCTGCTCCTTTCTCCCCTTTTATTCTCTATTTTTACATACGACTTGCCCTTTTTGCTATTGCAAGTGCTAAATGCAATTTTTGATCTCATCAACTGCAAATAATTTAATGTTAACTGCTAATAAACACATATGCGTGTTACCTTTTAATAATCGTAAAAAGTATTCATTAAAAGTATTTCATAGGTAAAATTAGCTAAAAGCTGCTCTTTAAACCATTCCTATCGTCAGCAGCCTCGGCGGGTGGTTGCCTCCTCCTCCGCTGCTTCTCGCTCTCCCTCTCACTTTCCCACTCACCCTTCCTCTCACTCGATGACTTCTCCAGCAGAAGCACCCAGCTACTTTGAGGAAAGGAGAGCAGTTGAGGTTAATAACAAATCAGTAACGAATATTTTTTAGCTTTCAAAGAAAAAATAAAATTAAAACGGAAACGTTTTATATGATATTATACATGCAAGTGGAAATGACGATACATACGCTTGAAGAATTTTTTTTCTAAATAGTGAATTAATAGAGGGAAACAATAAGATAAAATAAACAAGTTCATAAATATGGTATCTTTCTCTCATTATCAGCCGGAAGTTCTGCCGCAACTGGTCGACCGAATCATTGCGCGCATTGAGAAGCACAAAACGGTCGAGGGCTTCACGAATGCCCAGATCGGACTCATCATTGACACGGTTAGAGAGGAAGGGAAGGAGAGGGCCAGAGAAAGAGAGGGGAGGGAGGGGGGGGGGGGGGGAGGGAGAGAGAGAGGTAGAGAGAGAGGGAGAGAGGGAGGGGGGAGAGAGGAAGGGAGAGATGAGAGAAGGGAAAGGAGAGGGTCAGAGAAAGAGAAGAGAGGGAGGGAGGGAGGGAGAGAGAAATTAGAAAGGGGGAAAGGAGAGGTTCAGAGAAAGAGAGGAGAGAGAGGGAGAGAGGGAGAGATTAGCGAGGTGGAGGGGAGAGGGTCAGAGAAAGAGAGGAGAGGAAGGGAGGGAGAGAGGGTGAAAGGAGAGGGTCAGAAAAGGGGAGGAGAGGTAGGGAGCGAGAGAGAGTGAGAGAGGGGGAAGGGAGAGGGTCAGAAAAGGAGAGAAGAGAGAGAGATAAATCAAGAGAGGGAGAGAGAGATACAGAGATAGAGAGAGTCTCCTGTTTGAGGCGCACGCCCTCGTCGCTCCTTTGCCCGCTCTCCTCGAGATCACAGCTCCCGTCGTTGTCTTCGGAGACGTTCACGGACAGCTCAACGATCTTCTCCGGTCAGACTTCTCTCCTTCTCTCCCCGGTTCTCTGCTTCAACCCCCTTTTCACTACCCTCTCAACTCCTAGCTCGTTTCTCCCTCTTTCTCTCTCTCACACAGCTTCTCATTCTCCCTCTCTCTCTCACTCTTCTTTCATATCTCTCTCAACTCTCCAGCTTCTTGGCGCTCTCCGGCCGCCCTCCGACGGCGCAGTGGCTCTTCCTCGGAGACTACGTGGATCGTGGAAAGAAGGGACTCGAGGTTGAAGCTCTATCATTTTCTCTCTCCCTCTCTTTCTCTCTTTCTCTCTCTCCTCTCTCTTTCAATCAAAAAACCTCAACGATTCCAGGTGATCCTCTTCCTGCTTTGCCACAAGATCAAGTATCCGGACCGTGTTCATCTTCTTCGGTAAGAAAACTGCATCAATTCGAAATTCCCAAATTCAAATTTTATTCTTTCTTCTCGTCCTGAAAAAGTTTTTGAATTTCCCGCCGTTTCCAGCGGGAATCACGAGTGCCAGAAGACTAACCGGGGCTACGGCTTCCACCGCGAGGTCACACTGAAGCGGTCGCTCGCACTTTGGCTCACAATCAACAGGAAGGCCAGCAAGATAAAGGGGGAGGAGAGGGGAGACAAGAAAGGAAAGGAGGGGAGAGAGCCTAAAGGGAACTGCTTATACTGGAATGATAAAGGGAGAGGAATACGGAAATGAAAGGAAAGTCTGCACTTATTAGAATTCATACTCTAACTCGCTCAATCTCTTCTCGCTATGCTCTATCTCATTTTATCTCTCTTTCTTTCTCTTTCTCTCTCTATATTTCATTCTCTCTCTCACTTTCCCTCTCTCTCTCTCACTTTAACTCTCTCTCTCACTTTCCCTCTCTCTCTCACTTTCCCTCTCTCTCTCTCACTTTCCCTCTCTCTCTCTCACTTTCCCTCTCTCTCTCACTTTCTCTCTCTCTCTCTTACTTTCCCTCTCTCTCTCACTTTCTCTCTCTCTCTCTCACTTTCTATCTCTCTCACTTTCCCTCTCTCTCTCACTTTCCCTCTCTCTCTCACTTTCCCTCTCTCTCTCAATTTCCCTCTCTCTCTCACTTTCCCTCTCTCTCTCACTTTCCCTCTCTCTCTCTTTCTCTCTCACTTTCCCTCTCTCTCTCACTTTCCCTCTCTCTCTCTCACTTTCCCTCTCTCTCTCACACTTTCCCTCTCTCTCTCTCTCACTTTCCCTCTCTCTCTCTCACTTTCCCTCTCTCTCTCTCTCTCTTTCCCTCTCTCTCTCACTTTCCCTCTCTCTCTCTCTCACTTTCCCTCTCTCTCTCACTTTCCCTCTCTCGTTCTCTATCACTTTCCCTCTCTCTCTCTCACTTTCCCTCTCTCTCTCACTTTCCCTCTCTCTCTCACTTTCCCTCTCTCTCTCACTTTCCCTCTCTCTCTCACTTTCCCTCTCTCTCTTACTTTCCCTCTCTCTCTCACTTTCCCTCTCTCTCTTACTTTCCCTCTCTCTCTTACTTTCCCTCTCTCTCTCACTTTCCCTCTCTCTCTCACTTTCCCTCTCTCTCTCTCACTTTCCCTCTCTCTCTCACTTTCCCTTTCTCTCTCTCACTTTCCCTCTCTCACTTTCCCTCTCTCTCAGATCTTCGCCGAGCTTCCCCTCTGCGCCTCGATCGGCAGTCGGATGCTCTGCATGCACGGCGGCATTTCGGCAGAAATCAAGTCATGGCAGGCGCTGCGAGAACTCAAGGTTCAGTCGCACTGAAAGATCCGTCAATTGCTACGGTTGTCTCACTAAAATTATTTGAGTATGTAAAATAAGGCTAGGCCTAATTGTAAGCACACTAAAATTAGATTTCTGCGATTTGCCATTACTTTCAATCTTCAGAAGCCGGCATCGGTAGTCGGCTGCGACAGCGGAATTGCCCTCGACCTCATGTGGGCCGATCCGTGCGACGGAGACGTCAGGTTCAAGCCGAACCTGGTAATGATATTCTCTCTCGTCTCTTCACCCTCACTCTCTCTCCATTTCTCTCTCTTCCTCTATTCTCCCTGCGTAGTTCTCTCCCTCGCTTTCTCCATCTCGAACTGGCCCTCTCACACTCCGCTCTCTTCTTCTTCCTCTCTCTCTCTCTTTCTCTCTCTCTCTCTCTCTCTCTCTCTCTCTTCTTCTTCTTCTTCTCTCTCTAACTCTCTTTTTCTCTCTCCTCTTCCTCTCCAATTTCAGCAGCGTTCCACTTCGGTTCAGTTCGGCCGCCGCGCCATCCACGAACTCTGCGTCGCCCTCGGCATCTCTCTGGTCGTGCGCGCCCACGAAGTGGAAGCGGTCATTCTCTTTCTCTCCCTCTCCCTCTCTCTCTCCCTCTCTCTCTCCCTCTCTCTCTCCCTTTCCCTCACTCCATTCCAATCTCCTTCATCTTCCTTCAGAAAGGCTTCCGCTTCCAACACCGCCATCGCCTCGTGACGATCTTCTCTGCTCCCAACTACTGCGGCACCGATGGCAACTCAGGCTCGGTGCGTATATTTTAGTTGTATAATATCCATAAAATGATTAAATTAAATTAATTTAATTAAATATTGATTAATCAAATTATCTTTAGATGGAAAGTAATATTAAATGCACCTCTTAAAAAAGAAGCCTTCAGATCATGCACGTCAACGACACGAACGCCATCTATTTCACGACACTCACTCCGATCGCAGGTCTTTCTTCCCTCCCTCTCTCTTTCTTTCTTTCCCTCTCTCACTCTCTCCCTCTCTCTCTCTCTTCTATCTATGTCTTCTCTCTCTCTCTTCTCTCTATGTCTCTCTCTCTTTCTCTCTCTCTCTCTCTCTTTCTCTCTCTTTTCAGACGAGTCGGCCCTTCCGCCAGAGCTGCGAGCCATCCTCGCGAGTCAGCGCGCCAGCTCCGATGCAAAGACGCCGCAGCTGGCACGCGACCCGGGTTAGGAGGGGCAGAGAAGGAGAGAGATTGTTAGAGAGTGAGAGAGAGAGAGAAGGAGAGAGAGCGACGGAGAGAGAGGGAGTGGGAGACAGTGATTAAGAGAAAAAAAAATTTGAGAGGGGGAGAGTGAGAAGAAGAGAAGAGAGCAAGCGAGAATGAGAGAGAGAGTGGAAGAGAGGTAAAGACATGAGATGGATAGAGAGAACAAGAAAGAGAGACCGGCTAGGAGTGAAGAAGAGAGGCGGGGAAGCTAGAAAAACATGATTAGATCGTTCTCTTTTATCAGTTTCTGACTCGCCGATCGACCTTCTCGCTGGCGGCGCGATGAGGCTAGAAATTATTCTAATTATTATTTTATTCTATTTTTGTTAATGTCTAATGAATTCTAACAGAATTACTGTAATATATAGCATACGGTACTAATGATAAATGTAATTTTAAAATAAATAAAATTCACATTTATATTGCAGCGCTCTGCTGTAGACGGCTCTCTCCACAACGCACACTCTCTCCATGCGAGTCGTCTCGTTTCTCTAGCGTCTCTACACAACGCACAGTCTCTCTCTCCTCTTACTCGCTTGTCTGCGTCTCTTGTCAAAGGATGCTTCCTTCATCTCTGGGCAAATAGCAGATAAAGAGCTATTATAATTTCGTTCTTTTGCACTGTATTTGGTATTAAAAAATTATTTGGACATACTTGACAGAAAAAAATGCGATAAAAAACTAAATAAGATTGTGATGGTTGAAAGATGCGGTTTAAAAATGCAGTGAGTTGCATTATCATAAGACTTATTGCTGGAGTCATAATTAAAGATTTCGAACTCACAATCAGTCTTTTCAACACAAATTTATCATGAAACAGGTTTAGAAATCTTGTGCGAGGGATGGTGGTTAGAAGTATTAAAATGGAAAACATGGAGAGGAAGAGCGAAACAAGGACAGCGATGGCACGAGAGAGTGAGAAAGAGATAAAGAGAGAGAGAGAAAGTAGAGAGAATAAGAGAGAGATTGTTAGAGAGATAGAGATAGAGAGAGAGAGAGGACAGTGATAGACAAAGATATCTCTGTCAGCGTCAAGTGATCCTTCACTTCTTGAGAGCACAGTGGTTGAAGGTGAAGAAATCAGAAGTAGCAAGCTATGGGATGACACGGAAAGAGAGAACAATAAGAGCCGAGGGGAGATGGAGAAGGTTAGAGGGATAAGGGGCAGAGAGGAAGCGAGAGAGTGACAGAGATACAAAGAATAAGAGAGATCTACTTGAGAGTGTGGGTGAAAGAGATATAGACAACTGTAGACTGTGAAAGAGGCAGAGATTCACAAACATAGAACGAAAGACGGAGGAAAGCTAGAGAGGGCGAACGGAAGAATGATGAGGATATCGTAAGAGAGAGAGGGAGAGATCATGAGAGTGAGAGAGAGATCGTAAGAGAGAGAGAGAGAGAGAGAAATGGAGAGAGCGCGCGAGAAAGAGATCGTGAGGAGAGGAAAGATAAGATGGCTGAACAGATATCGGCTGCATATCCTCCAGAATATGCTGGAGTGTTGTTCTTGGCTATACCAGGGTTGTTTCGCTTCATATAAGTTTGTATTGTATGATCTGTCTATTTCGAGATGAGCAATGTTTTTTTCTGCATTAAAAAGAGCAACTATTTTTCTCTGTTTTATCAGTAAATATCAGTATGTAAATTTTCTAAAATATATATGCGAGTTGTGAAGGCTTCTTTCGAGTCTATTACTTATCTTTGGCATGCGACTTGTGAAGAGTATATATGCCAGCCTGCTTCCTGTGAAGGCACCCCAAAGCGCTTCAGTAGTCTCATGAGACCACTTGGGACTGACCAGAGAGTGTGATCCATGTGAGGGAGAGAGAGAACGAAAGTGCGTGCACTTAAAGTAAGAGACAGAAAAAGAGGAAGAGAGATAAAGAGAGAGAAAGAGACCGAGAAAGAGAAAGAAAGAAACAGAGAGAGAAACAGAGAGAGAGGGAGAGAGAGAAACAGAGAGAGAATGGGCATTCGGCATCATCAACCGAATCTCTGAACTGAGATAGCGAATACAGGAAAGGGAAGAATGGCCGTCTCCAATGATGTTGTTGATGATTACAAATATCCCATTTCGGGAAGACGCTCATTTGCAGGGAGATACATATCTCCTTCTTCATTCCCTTGTTTATCTCTCCCTCTTTTCTCTGACCCTCTTATTTTCCCATGCTCTCTCCCCATACCTCACCTCAGGGATTTTATCGCGCGCTCTTGTTCTCACTCTCACTCTTAGTCTGGTTTAATTCCTTTTATGTGCCTTCTTCCTTCCATCACTGTATGCCTATTCGTCTCTATCATTTCACGATTCCTCTCCTTCTGTTCCTGTCTCTTAATATCGCCGATCTTTCTCCATCTCCCTCTTTCCCATCTCTCCTTCTCACTCTGTCTCTTTTATTTCTCTTTGTATTTCTCTCTCTCTCTTCCTCTCTCCTGTTTGTATCATCTTCCCCTTCTCTCTCTACTTCTCTCTCTCTCTCCTCTCCCACCGGTCATTCCCACCTCCGCTCTCCAGATGTCTACTGATCCCATCATTCGTCCCACTCCCTGACCAAGGCGCTTTCATTCCTTTTCTATCCACGATGCGTTTTAAATCAAGGAGAGGTCTCCTTTTAAATGTGAAAGAGCATCTGAAAGAGAGAGAGACACCGACTTGTTGCTGTCTTCATCTCTTTCTCTCTCTCTCACTCTCTCTATCTCTCTTTCTTACTCTCTCACTTTCTCTCTCCTCCTTTCACTCTCCCTACATACTTTTCTCTACTTCTTTGTCTCTCCTTCTCTTTTCTTTTGCTCCCCTCTCTCTCTCTTTCTCATCCTTGCCTAAGCCTTGTTTGGCAAGCGGTTCCCCGAGTGCTTCGCTGGCCTGTGTATTGCTCTATCATAAATATTGTGTCTTATTCCGGACAGAATTTGTCTAAGGATTTCCCGAATGCCTTGTTTCTTTTTGACCGAAGAGAGGAGTGAATCGTGCTCTGATTCTCCTTCTTCTTCACAATTTATTTCAAACATTCGTATTCAGAGGTTTTGTGATTTTGTGTCTGCACTGCGCAAGTTGCATATGCGCATACTGATTTACCTACTTTCTTCAAACAAATTGTTCACACTCTTACGTTCGATATTTATATTAATTGTTAACTCTATCCCCTTAACCTCTTCACTCTCCCCCCTCTCTCTGCCTTCTCTTTCTCTTTCTCTCTCTCTCTGTCTCTTTGTCTCTGTCTCTGTCTCTCTGTCTCTCTCTCTCTCTTCTCGCCTGCTTATCCTCCTTATCTGATTAGCGCCTCTGCCTTCATTGGCCGATCCAAGATCACGACAAGCCGAGTCTGACGTGTCTCTGTCTTAATACGATGCAGAGGTTATCAGTGCACCAGAACAATGTTCTTTCTTCCCTTTCTTATATAATGGCTATCCAGATCCCCCCATGAATCCTCCTTCTCTCCTTCTCCCTCTTATCTCTATCTCCCTCTCACTCTCTATATCTCTCTCTCTATCTCTCTCTCTATCTCGATCTCTCTCTCTATCTCTCTCTCTATCTCTCTCTCTATCTCTATCTCTCTCTCTATCTCTCTCTCTATCTCTCTCTCTATCTCTATCTCTCTCTCTATCTCTCTCTCTATCTCTCTCTCTATCTCTCTCTCTATCTCTCTCTCTATCTCTATCTCTCTCTATATCTCTCTCTCTATCTCTCTCTCTATCTCTATCTCTCTCTCTATCTCTCTCTCTATCTCTCTCTCTATCTCCCTCTCACTCTCTATATCTCTCTCTCTAACTCTCTCTCTATCTCTATCTCTCTCTATATCTCTCTCTCTCTATCTCTCTCTCTCTATCTCTATCTCTCTCTATCTCTCTCTCTTTATCTCTCTCTCTATCTCTCTCTCTATCTCTATCTCTCTCTCTCTATCTCTCTCTCTATCTCTCTCTCTCTATCTCTATCTCTCTCTATATCTCTCTCTCTATCTCTCTCTCTATCTCTATCTCTCTCTATCTCCCTCTCACTCTCTATATATCTCTCTCTATCTCTCTCTATATCTCTCTCTCTATCTCTCTCTTTATCTCTATCTCTCTCTATCTCTCTCTCTATCTCTCTCTTTATCTCTATCTCTCTCTATCTCTCTCTCTATCTCTCTCTCTATCTCTCTCTCTATCTCTATCTCTCTCTCTATCTCTCTCCCTATCTCTATCTCTCTCTCTATCTCTCTCTCTCTATCTCTCTCTCTATCTCTCTCTCTCTCTATCTCTCTCTCTATCTCTCTCTCTATCTCTCTCTATCTCCCTCTCACTCCCTATATATCTCTCTCTCTCTATCTCTCTCTCTATCTCTCTCTCTATCTCTCTCTATCTCTCTCTCTCTATCTCTCTTTCCCTCTATCTCTCTCTATCTCCCTCTCACTCTCTATATATCTCTCTCTATCTCTCTCTATCTCTATCTCTCTCTATATCTCTCTCTCTATCTCTCTCTTTATCTCTATCTCTCTCTCTATCTCTCTCTATCTCTCTCTCTATCTCTCTCTCTATCTCTATCTCTCTCTCTATCTCTCTCCCTATCTCTATCTCTCTCTCTATCTCTCTCTCTCTCTATCTCTCTCTCTATCTCTCTCTCTCTCTATCTCTCTCTCTATCTCTCTCTCTATCTCCCTCTCACTCCCTATATATATCTCTCTCTCTCTATCTCTCTCTCTATCTCTCTCTCTATCTCTCTCTCTATCTCTCTCTCTATCTCTCTCTCCCTCTATCTCTCTCTCGTTCCACACCATAAAAGGCTAGTCATGTCCAAGGTCCTACTAGAAAGGGGGAGAGATGAAAGCACACTCGGCTATTCATCCGCGAGAGAATGGAGAAAGGGAAGTATGAGCTTCTTCCCAGCCTCTCCTCAGCTTCTCCCCCTCGGGGAGGCATACCTCACCCGCGCGCGCGCACCTAAGCCCCTTTCTGTGTTCGCTGCTTCTCACTGTCGTCAGCTGGAGACAATCTCTTCTTCTCTCGTCCTCACCCCCCAGCCCGGATCAGCGCTAAAGTCACTTTCCACGGGGAACTCCAGAGTGACACAACTATCCTTCCTAACGTCCTTTTAGAGCTTCTGATTCTGAGAACATTCCCTACATTCTTTAAGCGACTATTTCACGAAGCAATATCCATGCCATGCTTATTTTTCCTTTGAAATACTTGTGTTGTCTATGTACCTTACAGTAGGCAATTTTTTGGCAGAAGTAGAAGCAAAAGACGACAGCATTGCCAAGCGATCCTTTTCAGCATGCATACAGTTTGTGCTCTCTTCTGGCACACTGCAAGTGAAGCTTCCTTTCTTTCTTTTCTGTCTCCTCCTCATCCCTTGTCTCTCATGGCATACAAATGTTCTCTCTCTCTCTTCTCTCTCGCTCTCCTCTGTCTGATTCTCTCCTACTCTTGTAATCTTTCGCGATTTCCTTTAGTTTTTCTTTTCAAAGCGCTTTGCTGTATAGCTGAGGACTGCGAAACCGAAGACTGCTACCGGTTATTCGCATAAACGCACCATTTTCCTCGTCTTCCTTTTTTCTCGCATCGCCAGTTCGTCTCTCTGTTTCTCTCTCTCTCTCTCACTCTTTCTCTCTCTAGTTTACATCTCTCTTTCTCTATGCCCTTCTATACCCTTTTCTAAATTTCTCGTTTATTTTCTACCCTCGGAGTGTCTCGGGATAGATTTTGCACATTCTGTATATTCCGTTTGTATAAAATGCTAAATTTAAATAGACATAAATAAATAAATAATTTGTTTTCTGGTGAATCAATCCTGGGCAGAGAGTATATGTAGAGTGATTGGCTACTTTAGCTGCCTCGTTGTGTTTCCTGCCAACAGCCCTTCAGGGAATAAGCCAGCCACTTTGGAGGTGGAGGTCCTCACAAGGCAACAAAAAGCAAGTTGTGCCATCTCTCTCTCTCTTTCTTTCTCTCTCTTTCTCTCTCGCTCTCTTGCCCCCCCCTCTCTCTCTGTTATTCTTCCGCTTTTCTCTTAATTTAGTCAAGCAGCCGTTTCCTCTCATATATTTATGCAGATGCCTCAAGGACCTTTTTTTACTTCCAACACCGTTGAATTGAATTCTTATTAGAATGAAGTGATTCTTATTTCTTCTGCAGATTCATATGTTCATCGTTGAATATCATGTTTATGAGTTGAATATCATGTTTATGAGTTGAATATCATCAAAAGATCCCGTCCACGCCTGGCGATTTCAAATTGCTTTAAAAGCTTCAAGAAAAAAAATGGTATACAATGTGGATTCTCCAATACATCAATACATCAGCATGGCGGGTCATTTTAACACTAAATGCTTTGGTAGTTGTGACTTATGAGCTGTCCTTTTATCACTTTATTCACTCCCTGTCTTTCTCTTACTCCATCTCTCTCTCTCTCTGTCTAGCTCATTTTCGCACTGTCTCCTCACAATCAGTACTCTCCTGCTCTCAGCCCTCTTCCGCTCTCTCTCTCTCCAACTCTCTCTCTCTCTCTTTCTCTCTGTCTCCCCGCTTTCCCACATCCCAGAGGCAAGGGTCAGGTGGACACTGAAACATGGCGCGAGATGTCGAGAGGTGAAAATGAAAGAAGAGCGAATCTCTGAAATGCGATGAGCGGTACTGATTTCAGATGGAACGAGACAATAAGAAGTGTGATAGGGATGTGAGAGAGAGAGAGAGAAAGTCAAAAAGAATGAGAGATTCAGAGAGTCGGAGAGAGAGAGGGATAGAGAGAGAGAGAGAGAGAGAGAGAGAGAGAGAGTAAGAAGGGAGAGGAAAGAAGTAAAAGAAATCCGAGACCTGCTTTTGGATACCTGACGAACGATCCCCTTAGGATCGCATGCATCTTCGGTAGTTCTTTCTGCCGAATCGGGGAGTCCGAAAAACATTTAAATCGGGGGAGGAGGAGTGAATAGAGCGTGAAGAGAGAGAGAGAGAGAGAGAGAGAGAGAGAGAGAGAGAGAAATAATGGGGAATAGTGTAAGAGTGACAAAGAATTCAGAGAATGGAGAGAGGTAAAAATAGAATAGCACAGAGCCATTGGACAGCAAAGGGACCAAAAGAGAAGAAAAAGGTAGACTTCGGAAGCACATGAAATATTCAGAGTGGAGTAAAAACAAGGAGTAAATCAACTCCTGAGGAGGGAAAGGTCTAACTGTAACCATTTATATGAGGGCTTTCTCTTCTAGAAAACCACAATTCGTTGCAATCCATCACCTTACGGATAGACCATTCGATTGAATTCATAATATTTAAGATTTTTTCATCTAGAAATATGTAGATATTTTGATTTTTTAAACGTAGAAATAGATATTCACCAGACCCACTGCTTTAATCTATTGACTGATTCTCTGCCAGTTGAATGTCTTTTACCGATTACTTTCCCGAAGTTAATCAGCGATTTAATCTGTTATCGATGGCGGGCGTCTTATTTTTCTTCCCTAGTTTGTCATTCTTCTCTTTCCCTTTCTCTCGTTCTCATTATCTCTACTCGCAATCTCTATCTCTCTCTCTCTCTTTCTCCCAACCTCTCTCTCTCCATTTGTCTCGCCGTTTCTCTCTCTACCTCCTTCTCCCTTCTCTATCTCTCTCTCTATTTCTGTTCCTCATTTCCAAAAGCTTCCAAAAAGTTATCAGTCGAAGCATATGTATGTGCCACAATTAACGCTCCTGTTTGTAAAAAAAGGCATAAGGAATTGGTGAGTATGGAAAACTATACATTTTCATGTGCCCTTCTTCCCTCTGATCTCGTGCCTTCATTTCAAAAATGAAAAATGACTTGAATTGAACCGAGGGAGATGAATATGGTCTTCCTTAGATTGATTCTGAGGCCCCATCTCAATGACCATGCATGTACACAGTCCAAGGATCGCTGAAAGATAACTCTTTCTCTCTGTTCTCCTCACTTTTCATGCCTGGCCTCTGTCATGCCCTCGCTCCCACGTGCTCACTTTGTTCCGACGACACAACGAGAGAAGAAAGAGAGGGACTGAGAGAGGGAGAAAGAGAATGATAGAGAACGGCAGGGAAAAGAAGGAGAGAGATAAAGAGAGAGAGAGAGAGATATCGAGAGAAAGAGAGAGAGAGATATCGAGAGAAAGAGAGAGAGAGATATCGAGAGAAAGAGAGAGAGAGAGAGAACGAGGTGTTGTCGCCCGAGGACAAGGGATCGCACCGGTGGAAGAGTGGGAGGGGTTTGGAGAAGAAGCTGAAGCTGATCCCCTTCGCTCTCTTCTTCCGGTTGCCCTGCTGACCGCGCGGACGGCATCGTATCTGTAACTCTCTTGACATCTATTTCTGCTCTCTCCCTCTCCCTCTCTTTCCCTATTCTCTCGCTAGCCCCTTTCCTCTCTCTCTCTCTCTCTCTCTCCCTCTCTCTCTCTCTTTATCTCTCTCTCTCTCTCTCTCTCTCTCTCTCTCTTCTCTCCTTCTCTTCATTTTCTTTCTCTCTCTGCACGTCTTTCTCCGTGGTGCCTTTCCACTTTTCTTTGCCATTGCTATTTTCTAAGCATTTGCTCAACGCATTTTAGCTTTCTCCCCTCGTTGCCTGCTTCTGTAACTTCCGCCCTCTCTCTCTCTGTCTCTCTTTCTCTCAGTCTCTCTGACTCTCTAACTTTCTCTTGCTCGCTCTCCCTATCTCTGCATTGTGTCACGTCCGTCCGCCTGGGTAGCACTGGACGTCAATGAGCTTATCGGCTCAAGCCTGCCAGTGGAAAGAAACTGTTGACTCTTCTTCTCTCTCACTCTCCCTCTCTCTCTCTCTCTCTTCCTCTTTCTCTCTATTTCCACCTGTTCTCTTTCTCTCTCTCTCTCTCTCTCTCTCTCTCTCTGTATCGTTTAACTCTCCGCGAGTCCTGTAGCCCTGATCCAATCGTCGCTATCCTCTCTGGCAACATACTAATTTTCACGCCTATTTTCTTATCGTAGGAAAACACGCTTGCGCGGATTCGTTAGTGGCGACCGATTTTGAACGGAGAGCTGCCAGAATCTTCGTCCTCTCCCTTGTCCTCACGTTCCCATCATATTCCTCTTGCACAATATTATTGGTAACTATTTCGAAATGCCCGGTGGATTTGCTCATAACACATCTCTGAAAAATTTATGCGCGTCTCTTAATAATATCATTTTTTTCTCTACTTCTCTCTCTTTCTCCCGCCCCTCTCTATTTCACTCTATTTCCCTCTCTCTTTCTCTCTGCCAATTTATCTCTCTCTCTCTCTCTCTCTGTCTCTCGCTCCGTCATTTCTCTCGATTGCGCTATTAAATTATATGTTGAATGGAAATATTACCGATTTCTTACAGCGAACGACGCCGGCTCTGCCGCCGCAAGAAGAAGAAGATCGGGAAAGAAAGCGGCGGTGAAAGAGCGGGCAAAAGAAGGATAAACTTACGAGAAATCATCAGTCAATCAACAGAATCAACAGAATCACTCGGCCTTCTCTACCAGAGAGAAGCAGCAATTTTAAGGCCTTAGCACTAAGGACTTAATCGTAAGTAACTAAGGTTACTAAGGTCGCAGACCTCGAAGCAGAAGCTCTCATATCTGAGAGCGATCAGGTATCTCTCAAAGAAAGAGATAGAAATGGCCCACGATCTTCCGACGCTCGCTTTCGTGCGCGACAATCCATTCTTCAAGGTTAACCATAATTTCTCGTTTTCTTGAAATGATCAGATTGAAACCAATTCGAAGCAATATTTATCTTGGGCACGCATGAGAAGACCACCGGGTTTCGATTTAGCAGCCATGCAAACTTCAGCAATACCTCAATTTCCATTTGATCTCATACATGCTTCCTCGCTTCTCTATCTCTCTCTCTCTCTCTCTCTATCACTCCAGCTAACTCTCTCCCTCTTTCTTTCTCTCCTTTGCGCTTTTTATTTTCCGTTCTCTCTCATTTCTATCTCTTACTCTCCTTTTCTCTTTCCTTCTCTATTTCTCTCTCTCTCCCTCTCCCTCCCTCTCCATACTCCATCTGCAGAAGGATGCTGCTCGTGGTGCTGGTGCCACTGCTCTCCAACCACCAGCAGCTCCTTGCCCTCCCCGTCCTCTGCCAGGCCTGATGGCGACATCTAGAGGCGTCGCCGGTGGCTCGATCCCGAACATGACGGGTGTCGGCTGTGGCGGCGGCGGCCACCCTCCACTCCTCCCTCCACAGCCACCGCCAAAGACGCCAGCAGGTATATTATACAGCATTATTAATGAAAACTAAATCAAAATTGTCCATATTTTTTTTTAAAAGAAAATATATATATATAGAATTTCAATTATTAAAAGATAGAAAGCAAGTATTTTTTTATATATCTGCGCGAAATGGAAACCATTTGTATTATATCATTTTCAAAAGAATCATGTGTATAAATATGCAATATGCGGAAGATACTTATATACATATGTACGTATGTACATATGTAGATAGACCGCCGGGTATGTAGTTTTATTTTATTTTTTATTCTTGTTTCTGGCTAAAATGAATATGTCTTGTTGTCATCATCTGTTGTCCTCTGTCATGAGCAAGACCCCTCCCTCTCTGCACGTCATGTTCCATACGTGTCGCCTCATAAAAAACGCCCTTTATCTTTGGCTTTTCTACTTTTTCTGTTGTTCTCCGCGATACTGTTTGATTCCACCTTTTCACACTCTTCACCTCTATCTCTTTCTTCCTCTCCATCTCTCACTCTCATATGTCTTCAGGCTCTTTATCTATGTCGTCTCTCTGTCTCTCTCTCCCCTCTCATTCACTCGCTCTTCCTATTCTCTTTCTCCTACTCTCTCTCTCTCTCTCTCTCTCTCTCTCTCTGCTGATCTCTCTCTCTCTCGCTGACTCTCTCTCCCACTCTCTCTCCCTCTCTCTCTCGCTCACTCTCTTTCTCTCCATCTCCTTTTATCGCTTTCCTTTATCAATGGCAGTCAGGGCGGCGCCATCCTCCTCTCCATCTTCATGCTCACTCGAACATTTCGCCCTTTTAAGCATCGACTTCCGCACTTATCCTTCCCAAATATGAGAAATAAATTAGTTAACTTAGTTTTAAGATATATATTTATGTTTGTATGTATGTACATACATAGTTTTCTTCTACATACATATTTGTTTGCCTCTGAAATATTTATCCAATTTCCGAATAACATCCAACTGTTCGTCATGCATTAGCAAATACAGGTGGTTTAGTGGAAGGGGCAATATTTATAGTGGCTGCCGCCTTGGAACTTGTGCTATTATGGTGTTTCTAGGCTAAACCAATTTATTGTGTTATTCCACAAATTTCGAACTAGAAACTTTTGTAGCTGTTACTTTTTCTTTTTATATAGCCTTTTTTGTGTGAATAACTATCGAATTTTCACATTGCTCTTCTCCAACAACTGATTGATCCGAATTATAGGCTGTCAAGCTTTGTCACTTATCTATTCTTCCGCCATATTTTTTTTGCGAGACCTTTTTTCCTGTTTCTTAACAACCTCGCTTCCTTTGTTTTACTGGAAGTTCTTGCTCCCTTTGTCAAGCTTTATCTTCTTCTGCGTTTGTCCCTTTAGCCTCCATTTTCTCTCTCTCTCTCTTTCTTTCTCTCCCTCTCTCCCTATTGCTCTAATGCTCGCCCGTTATTTCTGTCTCCCTCCCTCTCTCTCTCCCCATTCTTCCAGCCGGATAACCATTTAGCCACTCCCAATGGGCACACACTCAAATGAATGCACCGATGACCCCTCGAGAATTTCTCTTTCTTCTGTTATCTCCTCTAACTTTTGGCCGATATTTACTCTCTCTCTCTCTCTCTCTCTCTCTCGCTCTCTTTCTTCACTCTCTCTCTCTCACTCGGTATTTCTCTCTGCTCCCTCCCCTCTCTTCTCTCTCTCTCTCTCTTTGACTTTCTCTCCAAGCTAGCTGCGCTGTATTGTACTAAGCGTCCTACTTATGGATAGACTGTTTCTCCAGTGGATGAAGCAGCCTCTTCACCAGTAAGGAGCATTGTTGAAGTATGGAATATACCCCGTTCTACTTCATCAAAACTCCGACTTTACGTGAAGTCACCAATTTTTGTTCCTTGATTGTAATCTTCATGGCTAAAATTTTTCTTATATTCTTATAATACTTACTGCAATATTTTTCTTCCTAAATATTCGACGACTTTATTACCACTTTGCTTATTCCCTGGCGGGTGTTTGTATGATGGCGAAATTCTTATATTTTGAGCACTGCAATGCCTTCCACCGGGATGGGTTTAATCGTTTCTGTGCATCGGTTTCTCTGTAGCAGACATTTTTTATTACGCTAATTACTATTTTAGTCTGGTTAAAAACTGTTGTTCGTTTATCGTACGAATGTGATGATTGTATGCCTATCTCATGGAAAGTGGCGGGGCAGTCTTATTCTGAAGTGCAAACCTTGTACAAAAATTCTTTTCATAAAAGTTTGAGCTTCTTTTCGGGATTATTATGTTGCTAATAAAAATTCCCGCCTGTTCTCCTGCAGCGCTTCTCGGCCGCAGCCGCTCCGTTGCACAGCTCGACATCATGGAGCCGACAGAAGATGTAGCAGCAGCCGATCCGATCCGGATTCGGTCGACGGCGGTGCGGCGTGGCGCGGACGAGTGCGATGGGGCACGACGGGAGACTGTAGACGTCCTGCTGCTCGAGATGAGAGAAGACGGCGCGAGGGCGGCCGGGCGAGAGGCAACCGCGGGAGAAGAGAAGCGCGCGAGTGTCTCCAGCGGATCAGGTTAATAAATATATAAATTAATCAATAGATTTTTTATTTATTTACTTTTATTATTTTTATTTACTTTATTTCATTTACTTTGCAACACTGAAAAAAAATTAATATTTTTACGAGAGTCGGTGGTTTTAAAGTGAATATGCAGTTGATAAGTAGCAACAAACCTTTCGAAAATGATTTCACCAGAGATTGGGATGAAGATTGGTATATCTATTTCTTTCTAATATATTTGACATTTTTATTGTCTTTCAGTGCATATTAGCTTACTTTGTTGTCGCATTATATAAAAGTGCATCCTTGAATGCAGAGATCCTTCAATGTTTTCGAGACAGCACGCTGCATTGGACTGAAAGCACTTGTCGATTCTTTTTTCTCTTTCTATCTCGGCTTCTTCTTCATGACTGTCTGAATAGACTGATAAAAGTGCTGCAGCGATTAGTACACGAGCGAGAGTTGGAATGCTGCCGGCATTCTTTTTCTCTTTCTTATCTTTCCTTCAATCTCTCTCTATCTTTCTCTCTCTCTCTCTCTCTTTCTCTCTCTTTTCACTCTCACTCTCTCTATTCTCTCATTCGAACTCCTCCGTTTCTCTCTCTCACCTTGCTCATCCATCTGCGCTCTCTGAATATCTTGCTTATTTTCGGGTCTCTAAATAACCGTATCACTTCCGCATATTGTCTCTCTCTCTTTCTCTTTCTTTCTCTATCTATCTTTCTCTCTTTCTCTCTCTATTTCTCCCCTTGCTCCATCTCCATTTTATCAGCTTCCTCGCTCTCTCCCATGTTCCTCTAGCTGTCTAATCTCTCTCCCTATCAACGGGCATTCACAAGTGCCCCAGGCCGATGCATCACGCGTCATCATCTCTGATTACCGCACCGGCGTAAGAAGTCGAATTATCGGGCTATCAAACCGACAACTGTCTTTCTCTCTAATCCGTGAGATCTCTCTCTCTCATTCCCTTCTGCTCTTTTCCCCTCTCTCCCCCTTCTCTCTGTGCCTCGCTCTCTCTCTCTGGTCAAGAGAGAATACGAGAATGCACTGGACTTATACAGTCTTAAGGTCAATCCGCTTTGGCTGTCACCAAGAATGGAGGAAGATATCACTGACAGATACATTTGATTGCCGGTATGACACATCCAAGGAACGAAAGAGATCATGGGGGCAATTTGGCACTTTGATCTAATAAGATTATAAAAAATTATATGAAGAATTTTTTAACGGCGTGCATATATTTAAAAGTATGCTTCCTTTCTACCAATTAAAAAAACAATATAATTAATTATAATTACCTCGTACTTGTTTAGAAAACGTCTGTGCGGTGAGGAAAAAATCGAAGCAATTTTTTGTACGTTTAATGGTTAAGCTTTTGCTCAACAAAATCATGACGCATACATTCATGGCGAGATCATGACAGTTTTGTGTTGATCAAAGAGAGTGTGAGAGATTGAAACAGAAAGAAATGAGAGAGAGAGAGAGATAGAAAGAGAAGTGAGAGAACAATAATGTGAGAGAGATGAAGGGGAAGGAGGTAAAGGATTTTTTTTTTACTAAGGAAAAGCCTGCCCGGGCAACTCCACAGGTCCTTCCGGCTCACCTTCAGACCATCTCACTTGCTCTTTCTCTCTCTCCCTCTCTCTGTCTCTTTCACCCTCTCTCTGTCTCTCTATCTCTTTCTCTCATGTTTGCACTCCTGGAATGAGAAAGTGCTTGATTGTGAGAGAAGCGAGGTGTATGGAGAAAACTAGAGACAAAGACAGAGACAGAGAAAAAAAAACAGAAAACACCCTGTGGCGGAAAATTACAGAAGAGATACCTGCTTGAGATGCGCAGGGGATACTTTGGAGGAGGCAGTGGCATTTTCATTCATTCGTCATCAGTGAGAGGGGAAGCAGAGCAGAGACAATGCAAGGAATGTGGATTCCGATGTTTGTTATGAGAGCCTGTCGTAATCGGACGGTGGAGAGAGAAAGATTGAAAGAGAGAGAGAGAGAGGGAGACAGAAAGAGAGAGAGAGAGAGAGAAAACAAGGATTCCACGAGGGAATGATCTTACGGCATCTTCTGTTGTTCTCTGAACATTTACCTTTTGCTTTTAACACGGTGCTAATATTTAATTCCGTGTAAAAACCTTTATCCAATTTTTTGCAATGAGATCAAAATTTACTTTTTTACACCAACTGCGATAATCTTTTTTAAAGAACCTTTACGGTTTATATGTATCTCTCTTGCCCTATCGTTCTCTGCTTAGACATGAAATGCAAATGAGAGAGCACTGTGGACATCTCATGTTTACTGGTCATCAATCTATGGAGGAAGAACAAACACGGGTGGCCATAAAAAGTGAGTGACAGAGAGAGAGAGAGAGAGAGAGAGAGAGAGAGAGAGAGTAATTGAGAATATAGAGGAAAGAGAAATAAAACTGCCAGGTTACCCATCTCAACCGATTCGTTTCAGGAGCTTCTAATTGTCTTTGGGGAAAAGTGCCAATTTTTCCTCTCCGGACCTGTTCCCTTCTCTCTCTCTCTCTCGCTCTCTCTCTCTCTCACTTTCTCTCCCCTCTTTATCTCTCTCTCTCTCACTCCCTACCTCTGTCTTACATGACTATATATCGCAGCTTGATAGCAGAGAGCGTCTGAAGTGGCCAACCTGGAATGGCTTTTGCACAACGACGTGGGAGGAGTGGTTAGGAAAAGAAACAGAGATGAGAGAGAAGAACAGCTAAGAGGGTAGACAGAGCAAGTCGGAGAGAAAGAAAGGTAGGGAGAGAGGGAGTGTTAGCTAGAGAGTGTGACGGATAGTGATACAGAAAGAGAGAGAAAACCAGAGAGAGTGAGAGAGAGAAAGAGAGAGAGACATCTCAAATTGCACCCAAGCAACACACCTTAGATGGCGGCGAACGGCGCACACTTTGTGAAAGTCATTCTGACACCCACTTCAGACTGACAAGCCCGAAACATTTTCTGCCTCTCTCTTTCTCTCACTATCTCTGGTTCTCTCACTCTCCCTGCATCTCTCTTTTGACCTCTTTCTCTCTCTCTCTCTCTCCCTTTATCACTCTTTCTCTCCCTCTCTCTGCTTTCAGTTTCCTTGCTTTCTCCCATAACCTTCCCCGCATTCACTTTCCTCTCGTTTCACTCTCCTCATTGGTTTTCAACTGCTCGATTGTGTATTGTGTTCTGGATCAAGTCGCACTTTAGGGCTTCATCTCTCTTTAGGTCTCCCCCTCTATTTCTCTCTCGCTCTCTCTCTCCCTTTCTTTGTCGCCCCCAACCCCTCCCCGCCTCTTCTCTGCCACCCTCTCAATTCCCTATCTGAAGAGGTTCCTGATGGAGAATGGAAATTGATGGATCAATGTGTCTTTCATGATATTCACGACTATATGACAATTTTTTGATAACAACCTTTTCATGCAGATATGTGCATGCTTCAATTTCATGACTACTTGCACCCTTCCTAATTGTGATCGGAGCTTTTCTTGGAATGAAATGCATTATATTCGCATACTTTTTCTTTTGCATGCTGCAGTATGATTGTTTTTTTTTCTTCAATAAGAATTCATGAGAATTATTCAAGAGTTGGCGAGAACGAGAGACAGAGATTGTGAGAAAGAGCTAGAGAGCATGGAATCGAGCGAGAGCGAGAGATTACGGAAAAAGCGAGCGAAAAAGTTAGCGATATCAGAAAGTGCCTTGATGTGCTCAGGTTAGAAAACCTTTCGTGGCGCGCGGCCGTGAAGGTCTTCTAACGATGTCGTCAATCTTTCTCTCTCTCTCTCTCTCTCTCTCTCTCTCTCTCTTCATCTCCTTCCTATCTGATGGTTCCTCAATGAAAGAGAAGAAGAAATGGCCTGTAACGAAGTTGCATCTTCAATGGCTTTCCATAATGGGATGGCTCGGGTCATGGGTTATGGTCGGGTTTGTAATGTCGTGCTTATTCATGGTGTCTTGTGTGCAGATCATCATGGGGATCGTCTGGGTAGAACGGAACTAAAGTTACGAAAAGTGAGCAAGAGAGAGAGAGGGAGAGAGTGAGAGGGATTGAGAGCGAAAGAGGGTGATTGAGAGGGAGTGTGAGAGAAAAGGAAGGAGAGTGAGAGAAGTGAGAGAGAGCGAGAGAGTGAGGGGAGGGAGAGGCAGTGAGAGAGAGAAGGAGAGTGAGAGGTGTGATTGTGAGGAAGAGAAAAATAGAGGGAGCAAGCAAAGAGAGAAAAGACGAGAAGTGAGTCCAGCGTATGCAGTACCTTACTCTAGGCGTGGCACACTGTATAAACTGATTGCCCCTCCGGTCCTGCTCGCTTCTTATGCTGAATGTATCATCATCTCCTGCTTCATGATGTGAGAGAGAGGCAGAGGGGATGAAAGAGTGTGCGACGAGAGGGAGAGCGAGAGTGAGAGAGTAAGTGAGTGAGAGAGAGAAAGAACAAGAGAGATAGAGAAAGAGATAGAGAGAGAGAGATAGAGAGAGAGAGAAAAAGAGAGCGAGAGAAAGACGTACACCGAATACGCAATAGTATAGCGCTTTTTTGTATAGCGCAACAGTGTGTCAGCGTAAAAGATCACCAGAGATGCAGAGAAAGATTGTTTTGCAGATTAGAGAGAGAGAGGAACCGAGGAAAAGGGATAGACAGAGAGAAAGAGAGAGAGAGTGAGAGAGAGAATAAGAGGGAAAAAGATAGAGAAATAGACGGGAAGGAAAGAGAAAGCGAGAGCGGGAAAGTGAAGCGGCAAGTGAAAGCAGTGTGCCCCGAAGGCACGGCGGTCTGTCCTTTGCCCTCGAAGAAGTTGGAGGGATAAAGGGTGAAGAGGGCAGGCCGCACCCTGTCGTACAGTTGCATTCTTCTCTCATCATAGTGCAACAACTCTAGACGTCCACGATTATCTGCGCTTTCCCAGATGTACAGTAACTCTCCGTTATGAACGCACAGATAATGGCCCGAAAGTGAAAACGAGTTACAGCCGCGCACGCTTGGAATTTCGCGTAGTTTCAATCATATCCTCGTTCCTTTTTTCATCCGTCTTTCTCGTTCTCGCGACCTATCCCTGTCTCTGTCTCTCTCTCTCTCTCTCTCTTCCTCTCTCTCTCACTTCCTCTCTGACTGTTTCTCTCTCTCTTTTCCATCATTATCAGTGATAAGCTCAATAGGACGATTCCACTGACCCATGTTCTCATGGTCAGAATTGGCCTGATGCCCTCTTCGGTCTCATTCATCCGTCAATCAAGAAGGATGTGACTTGCTCTTCTCATGCTCCTCTTCTGCCCACTCGAATATGACTCATTGCAACCGAGAATGGGCGTGTTCCTAATGCATTCTCTTAACGTACTAAATGATATGCCTTGTTAGAACGCGCATAGATACTTAGTACTTCTGCATGCGGTTTTGATGGCTTTCCTAATTAGGGCAATGAAACAGCCGTCGAGGCACTTCATTTTTACTTATTCATCTTTGCAGTTTACAAATTTCTCATTCGTAATTTGTAGGCATCTTTCCCTCCTTTCTTTTTTTCTTTCGTATAAACTCTTCTTCTTTCCCCTTTTGCTCTTCTTTCTCTCTACTCTTGCACACTGAGATTCGTCTTCTTCTGCTGTTCTTCACACGGCAGACACACGCAACGCCGTGTAGATGATCTGTTTGCTCTTGACACCTGGCTTCTCTCTCTCTTTCTCTCTCTCCCTCTCTCTCTTTCTCTCTCCCTCTCTCTCTCTCTCTCTCTCTTTCTTTGAACTCTCTTCTTTGCGAGTTCTCTTTGAACGTCTCCATCTCTGCACTCTATCGTGAGTTCGTGCTCTTTCTGTTCTTCTTTTTCTCTCTTCTCTCCTCATGTACTGCTGGCCGCCTTCTCATGTAATACCTGGTCGGTGTGACGTGTGGGGAAAGGATGCACCAGCCCCGGGGCATCGTCTCAAGCACACGCCACCGAACGACTAACAAAGCCGAGGAATACTGTTCTCTCTCTCACTCCCTCTCTCTCTATCTAACTCTCTCTCTCTCTCTCTCTCTCTTTCGTTCTTGTGTCTTCCTCTCTTTCTCTCTCTCTCTCTCTTTCTCTCTCTCTCTCTTTCTTTTTCTGTCTTCCTCTCTCTCTCTCCGGCTCATTCTCTTTCGCTTTTGCTCTTCTTTAAAGTTGGCTACTAGCAATCTACATAGTGAATATCACCACAATTATTCATTTCTCCTTGGTTTTATCTTCCTTTCTCTGTCTCTTACTCCCTCTTTTTCTCCTCTTTCTCACCATCACCATCTCTGTCTCTCTCTCTCTCTTTTTCTTTCTTTCTTTTTCTCCTGTTTGCCCGCTTCATCGCAACTAACAACTTTATTGTAATCGTGAAGTGCAAGCATAGTAATACCTGGAATCTAATTTAAGCCGCAATCGTTACCGACAGAATTTTTACGCCTTGGCCATCTGTGACCCTTTGGAAAATTCAGGCTATCGCCCTCAAGCGAACCTTCCCAGAAGTCGGTCCTCTATCTGGCTCGAACTCTCTCCATCTCCCTTATCTTTCCTCCTCCTTCTTTTCTTTCGCTGTCTCTCCGTCTTCTCCCTAGCCTATGCGAGAAGACGGCACTCGTCGGCACACCATAAATACTCATCACTACGATCCGCTCGCGCCGTCGCCTTCGCCATACTACGAGCCGTTCCACTGGCAGCAGCAGCAAGAACAGCGTGATGTTGCCTCGACGTCGACCGCGACGCGACCGCTGTCGCGTCGCGCAACCATGGCCGCGACACGTGTCTCTCGGCGCGACAGCAGCAGCAACACGGTCGACTCGTCGCTGAAGCGTCGTATTGTGCGGACGCAGAGCGAGAGGCGACGCGGCACGGTGGAAGATGCGGACGATGAGGAGATCCTCAGGAGACATGAGCATCCCCAACTTGGACGGGGGCAGGTCTCTTTCCATCAGTCAGAGACAGACATCTCCGGGGGAAGAAGCTGTGATCGAGAGAGGATTCGGAGGGATGCCGAGCAACTGAAGGCAGAGTTGGCGGCCCTTTCCCACTACGGAGCCCGTGTCCCCGACGAGTACGCCACCGTCGTCAGGCAGCAGCCGAGACGACCGTCCGAACCAGGAGGACATCGTGAGAGTGACGATTATTACTCGTGCTCCCCCATGAGAGCGCCGGGTGTCGGGCGAGGGCTACGGAGGTCGTATGCGTCTTCAGCCTACGACGACCACCCGGCATACTCATCCATTGACGATCACTTAATCGGGCAGGAGGCATTTTATGGAAATCAGAGACTTTATGCAAATTCGTCTCCTCATCGTTCCCGGCCCGAACAGCGCGTCCTTTGGCAGCCGCCACCCCCGCGCGAACCACTCGCAGACAACGAAAGCTTCCGGCCCGCTTTCGTGGTCGAGCAAGACGGACGAGCAGCTCGCGTCATGCTCATGTCGCCACGCGACGCGCGACGCGTCATGAGCGCGCTGAGAGCTGATACCGTCGCGTCGCGGTCATTGCCGCGCGACGCGGCCGCGTCGCGGTCAATACCGCGTGGCCGCCACAAGTCGCCCGAGGGACCGCTCATGCAGGCGGTGAGGAGTAGAAGGAATGCGGAGGAGCGACAGCCGAGAGAGAAGCAGCCGCGGAGGAGATCGCGTGGACTATTCGGCGGCCTGTTCAGCAAGAGTGGTGCGGTGGATGGAACGAAGATTAAAATATACTTTAAAAACATAATAAAAAATTTAGTCAATAAACAAATTATTATTGAATAAATCCATTTATTCTAGAAAATATTTTTTAAAGAAATAAAACAATTTTGTTTATTTGGCAGACTTGGAGTATGGACCGGGCATTGTGGAGAAGCTGCGCGCCAAGTTTGCAAGGATCACGAACGGAGAGCAGAAGGCGAGGAGGCAGATGGAGCAGCTCGCACTCGCAGAGAAACAGCAGATGCCCAAGGCGCAGGCGAAGAGGTGAGAGAGAGAGAGAGAGAGAGAGAAAGAGTGGGAGGGAGAGAAAGAGCGAGAGTGTGAAATGTAGGTTGAGAGGGAAGGGTTCGAGAGGGACGAGAGAGAGATAAAGAGAGAGATAGAGAGACAGGGAGGGGGAGATAGATGGAGATATGGGAAGAGAGGGGGTGAGATTAAAGAAAGGGAGAGAGAAAGACAGAGCGAGACAAGAGAGAGAGAGAGAGAGAGAGCGAAGGGAGATAGAGTGAAGCGTGGAGACAGAGAGATGAAAAAGATATTTATTAACTTAAATTTTTTTATAAAACAATTTATCGAGTCTACAAATTGAAGATACTGCTCCGTGGATGACATCCTAGCAGCACAAGATGAATGTGCCGAAATGCAAGAAAGGTACCGAAATAATAATCATATTTTTCTTTTGTTAATATGTTTTATTATGGTTCTCTATCATTTTCTTGCTCTGTTGTATTTATAATATTTTCTTGCCATCCGCACCTATTGTACGCAGACGCAAAACAAATTATTCGCCCATAATTTTTTTTTGTATCAAAACATAAATGGTATGAGAGAAGAATTACCATCACTTTAGCAGCAAGATTCCTTACGATGAATTTGCTCGTAACCTTCATCTCTCTCTCTCTCTACCTTCTTCCTCTCTCTCTCTCTCTCTCTCTCTCTCTCTCTCTCTCTCTTTCTCTTTCACTCTCGATCTCTGTCTTCTCTCTCATTTTTTCTTCTTTTCTTATTTCGTACATGCATCTGGCTTCCGGGACCCATATAGACGCGAAGCTTCTTCTCTATTCAATCCCCCCCCCCCCTCTTCCGGATTGTTGCTTATTCCCAGCATTTCTTCAGCTGACTCTTCTTGATAAGGAGATTCAGCTCTTTCTGTTTTTCAATTCGCTGTTCTTTTTTCACGATTTACGAACAATTGTATTCTGTTACGGTGCTGTGAAAAATTGTCCTTTTTCAATTGCAATGCTGATGTACTTCTCTCTGTTTGTCTCTCTTCTCTCTCCCTTTCTATCTATTTCAGTCTTTTATTACCCTCACACTCTCACCACCTCTGACGATCGGTATCTCTTGCCTTCTTTCTCTCATCCAGCACTTACATGCTTTGCTTTCTCTGGCACTGACCATATTTTTCTCTCTTTCTTTCTGTTTCTATCTCTCTCTCTCTCTGTCTCTGTTTCTGCCTCTCTCTCTCTCTCTCTCTCTCTAATCTCCAAGGTGCCAGTTTGCCTCTTCCCCCAAGTGATATTTCCCCTGCATATAACTTTCTAATCCTGTCGTCTCTCCCGCATGCCCCTCTCTTCCCCACCTCTAATTGTAGCCCGGCGAAGAATTGCCCCCCCCCCCAGGGCTGTTACAAGTCGGAAGTGTGGCCACTTCCAGTGTGAAGAAGGCAACTAGTCAGAACTTCGCCCATCCCACTTTTACTCTCAACATAGAATAAATAAAAGTTTGCTTTGCATTTCCCCTTATTTTTTATGTGCTATTGGAGAAGTAGTGTAACTATCCGCTTTTCTGCTGAAATTTTTTATTAATTAGTAATTTGTTCTCGTATTTCTGTTTTCTGCATGACACACTAAAATCAGAATTCTGCTGTTGTGTTTTGTTCTCTGGCTTTTCACTCTATTTTCACTCGTTTACCAGCTCCTTTTGTTGTTTGTAATCCAGAAAGCTGCTTTTACTTTTTTTTAAACTCATGTTTGATCCGGTTCCGATATCACCGTTTCGTTAGCACGGGGTTTCAACCCTGAAGAAACCTGGCGCTATGAAAACCGACATTGCCTAACAAATTCATCGATGCATATGGCTGCTAAATTTGCAAATAGGATCATTTTCAGATGATAACTTAAAAATAGATATAGCCCTAAAAACTGGGTCACAGTCCGTTAGTATGCGTGTTTGCTTATTGATTTGAACAAGTGTTTTTGTTGTTATTATTAGTAGCCTTGTATTACTACTTTATTAGTCAAAAGAAAATCTTTTGGTTTCCAGCGGCCCGGCGACCGCGACGCAGACGCTTGACCGGCAGCCGCGTCGCGTGCCTCCCTCGACCCTCTCGCGTCGCCACTCTCGCTCCATGGCAGACATCTCTGAGCAGCACGAGTTGACGCCGGCGCCTAGTGAAGACAACGCCGTGGCCAGCGCACCCGTAACCAGGTCAGATCTTTCCAGGCATACGCCCTTCAAAACTTTATATCTATTTTATTTAATTGTTCTATCTACATTTAGTTTAGTTATCTTTCTTGTTTTTCTTTATAGGCATTCCGTTAAAAACCACAGTTCAAACAAGCAACCAATCATTATTGCTATCCTTTTTCTACCTTTAAAGAAATATGGTGTAAATAAGTATTGTTTTTTCACAATGGTTATTTATGTCTAGCCTGGATATATTTACTGTTGCTTCCAATGCTTACAAGCCCTTGCATATCATGATGCACTATCAGCCTACAAGAAAAAAAATCGTTTAAAAGTACTATCAACCTAATGCTGTACGGGGCGGAAGAACATGCCTCGCGCCCCCTATTCCTTTATCCCCTGGCTTTTCAAGTTGCTTATCCTTGGTCTCCAGAGAGTGGTCGAGAAGAGAGATCTTCAGGGCGCGCGCTTGTCTTTCTTCGGAGACAATGGCCCATCCCCTCGGAGTCAAGAGAGCCGCTCTTTTTCCCCAAGGGCGACTAAGAGATAGGCAGCGAGATAGTGTGAGCTGAAGAAGGAGAAAGGAAATTAGAGAGAGAGAGAGAGAGAGAGAGAGCGAGAGAGAGAGAGAGCGGAGAGTGAGAGAGACAGTGACTTTATAAGGTAGATGATGATTATGCAAAGCGAGCAGAAATGTTCATGAGTTCATGAATAAGAATAAAAATATTAGCTCTTATTTTCCCTTTTTTTGGGAAGGTTTAGGATGCAGCAAATTATAGGATTCTGAGACGAGCTTTTGAAGAGGTCAAAAGATGAATGGACTGCAGTAGTTGCTAATGAAAAACCTTCTATTTATACAAAGCAAAAACCGGAAGAAGGAGCGAAAGAAGGGCAATTGTGGGCAGGTGGAGAGAAAGAACATTCAGAAGGTTGCAAGAGGAAAACATAGGTTGGTCAGTGCAAAAGGGAGAGTGAGAGGGGAAGGCGATAGCAAGGGCACGCTGGGAAAGAGGGTGTGAGAGAAGGGTCAGAGGGTGAGAGAGAGAGAGAGAGAGAGAGGGATGGAGTGGGTACGAGCTGTCAAGGAGGCTGCAACATCCATAGGCCGATGTGGTCATTTCGAGCGCAAAACCACCGCGCCTTCTCTGTGTTCGATTGCACCTTTCTGCGTTTCTTTTCCCTCGCTCTTCTCTCTACCTCTCTCTCTCTCTCTCTCTCTCTTTCTCTCTCTCTCTCTTTCTCTCTCTCTATCGTTGTCTCGTTTTCTCCCCCTCCCCTCCTTCGTCATCTCCCTTTCCCACTTTTCCAGCCCGGTGCCCTTTCTGTTTCACTGTTCTTTCTGCTGGGTTAATTTCTCAAGGTACAGCTGGTCGCTGAACTGCATTCAAGGTTCTACAACCTTCTACTTTCCCCCTTTTTGAAAGGAAGTTCGAAGCTGCCTGGGTATTGATGTGGTGTCGTTTTGTTTAGCATTTTATTCTGATGATTAAAGATGAAACCTCCTTTATGATCTACTGGCAAAAGATTAGCACGCGCAACATCCGCGACTCTGACCTTCTTTTGCAAGAAATCACTCCACTCGGTTTGGTGTACGGGTTGTAAGCATCTCTTCTCTCGTGCACCCCTTCACCTTACTTGAATCCCTGTGCAACCTTGTTTCTCCACCGGTTATTCCCGTGTAATCTAACCAATGTAAGACCATGAGAAGTATCATATAGGCCACTTTTTGTCTACAATAATGCACTTCATAACTTCTGTTAGAGGTTTTGAAGGCTGTCTGATGCTCCCGATGTTGCAGTCCGATGATAAGCACAAAAGTGCTGACCACCTTATTCCTCGGCTTCCAGTATCCATCTCTCCCCCTCTTCCCTTTCTACCTCCCTCTTTATTTCTCTCTATCCCTCTCATTCTCCCTCTCTCTCCCATCTCTCTCCCTCTGTCTCTCTGTCGTTCTCTCTAGATCTCTATCTCTCGCTCAAGTTCTCTCTCTCCCTGTTACCATAACACTCCGACCATCCTGTTCTATTGTATGACTTGCTCCTAGTACGTGCTCCCCTCTTCTCCTTTATCTCGTACTCGTCATCCAGTCTTCTTTTCATCTGCTTATCCTACGTGCGACACCTTTTCAAGTCAAGGATCTCTTCGTGAGACTCTCTCTTTCAATGATTCTACTTTTCTCTCTCTCTCTCTCTCTCTCTCACTCACTCGCTCCCTTTCTCTCTTTCGTATCTCTCCAAGTCACTCCATCTCTCTAATCTCTCCCATTCTCTCTCTTTCTCTCTCATCTCTCCCGTTCTCTCTCTCTCTCTCTCTCTCTCTCTCTCTCCCTTCCAATTCAAGCGTGTGCACGCCCGCATTCACTCTGTGGTGCACCTCACCCCAACCCCCCTCCCCCTCCTGCCCCCGCCTACTTCGTATTCGTGTTCGTGTCTTTCTTATTGTTAAGGCCTCCCCCCTCCCACCTCAAGTCCCTATTACTAGTCAGTCAAGCGAGACTGGTCCACATCAAGGCCTGTGTGTAACCTCCGGACAATGAGCTCCAGGCACATTCCCTTCCCATCCTTCCACCCACTGCGCTATCAACATGGGAGAGAGAGAGAGAGAGAGTGAGAGATAGAGGGAGAAATAGAGAGAGAGAGAGATAGAGGGAGAAAGAGAGAGAGAGAGAGATAGAGGGAGAAAGAGAGAGAGAGAGGCTACAGCATTTACTTCCAGCGTACCACCAGTCATCTCCTGGCATTATACTGCCTTGCCATTTATTGCATTTGAATTATAATTGAATATATGTAAGAGATGGGGAACACGAATATAAATTTTTTAGTTTGCCCCCCCCTCACCCCGTCTAGAATTGCAGCACCTTTTTAACTGCCTCGTGCTTGATAGTCGCATGATTCCGCAAGTCGTGTGAATCATGCAATTGTTTGCCTTTATGTCAGAGTGCGAATGTTCTTTTACCAGGCTATCTCTCTCTCTTTCTCTCTCTCCTCTCTCTTCTCTCCCTCTCTCCATTGTTCTTTTATGTTTGAACAGAACGCGTACTCCTTGTAGTCACCTAGGAGATGATTGCATATGGGAGTGGGCAGCCGTTTTCCCGGGGGCGCCGGCTGTTGCTTATGCTTTTTGAGCTTGGAAATTGCTGGAATTTAATTTTTTTTCTACGCGAGCTTATCAATGTAACTCCACTGTTTCCAATAGTCTACTTTTAATTTTAACGTAAAAATGTCTAGACAGATTTATTTAATGATTTAATAGCTATTAATTATAAAATAAGTTATTATAAAATTAGTTGTTATAAAACAAATTAATTTTCTCCAATTCCAGCAGCGCCCGCCCCTTTGTCGTGCACCGCGAACTCATCCGTCGTGAGAGAGAGCAGCAGCCTGCCGTTTCTCTGCGTCCTTTGGCAGAGTGCCAACAGAGACAGGCCCCTTCCTCTCAGCCCCGCCCACTTTCCGCTTCGGTGACTTCACTCGTGGACGCGGACGGAGATATGGTAAGGTGTTTATTAATTAATTAAAAAAATTGTTTTTATCATTATTTTTCAAAATACTAAAACAATAAGGAGAATAAAAGAGAGTTAGTAAAAAGAAAGATTTCCAGGTTGACATCAAGCAGCTCCGTCGCATGTTCGACCGGCCGTCCGACACGCCGCCATTGCCGAGTCTGGTACGGTATTCGGGCCAAGTCATTTGGATTCCACACCTCTAGATCTACTTCTAACACCCATTCATTTTCCGGGGCTGTTGTGAAGGCAACCAGTAATGACACTCCGATCTAAGCATTATCTCTTTTTTTGCCTCGCTGTATATTTCCTTCTTTTCCCGGTTGCGTATCTCCTGATTCGGCAGATTATTAGCTAACATAAGGTATCATGTGTAATTGAAGGAGCGTTCCCGTCGTGAGCGATTCCTGGAGCGTGGCCGGATCCATGCGAACGTGCCACCGCCGTCTGAAATGACCCAGTCCATGCACGCCGCTCAGACTGGGGGTCCATTCGATGTGGACAAAAGGTAGAGTCTACTGGGTTTTTGTTGTGATTAACATTTTATTTAATATAAAAGAGGCTATATTTGGTAATTCAATTATTTATTTCACAGAGCCTGGATTTTTTTGCGCATATTTTCATCTATCTATTTTAGAAATATGTGAAAATAGTTAAACACTGGCCTGATTAAAATTTTTGTATTACTTCAATCAATTGTCAAGTGCTTCTATTCAAGGCGCGATGCACCCCCACCCAAAGAGTTGCGACTCTCTGCACCACCGCCAGTCAGGAACGAGGGAACAACGGAACGCGGAGAGGTTAGAGATGGAGAGAGAGAGGGAGAGAAGGAGAGTGAGAACGAGAGGGCGAGAAGGGAGAGAGAGATATTTGGGAAAAGAGGCGATGCAGAGATAGGCCATCCAAAAAACAATCGAATTTGTGGTTTGCATAAGTGTGAAGATAACAATAGAAATGGAATTATATAAATCGTTGCTGTGATGGCTTAATGGTTGATTACTTATGATGGAATGAATTTAATGTCTTCTTATGTTAACCTACAGTGTTTATTAATTTAAATTAATTCAGTTGTATAAGGAATTTTTCCTCCCATCCAGAGACGACTGTCCGTGTACGCGGCGTTGTCAGGAGAAGGAGATGACGTCATTCGCTCGAGTGCAGAGCCAGAGTTCATCCGAATCGGAAGAAGACTTCGTCGATCTGTCAATGACCTCAGGGGCCGCGAAACTCATGACGACGCGAAATGTCAGATTTATTTGTTGATTATTTTTTTAACTTTAATTAAATTAAATTAATTATTTATCATAGTTGATAATAATGTCCGCGGAGCAGTTGCTTTTACCTGCAACTTCCAGACCGGCAATATTGTAATTAGACTAGCTAAATCAAATTACCGAAATTGAACGTTTCTGCAAGTAAAAGTTAGAGTTGTTGAATTAGCGATGCGCGTATTTTGGCCGCATTTCTCAATAGTGAAAACTAGTGTATAAAACTATAACTTGCAGCAATAATTGCCTGGCTATTTCCATAAATATTTTAGGCTATTGATCGATTTATTCACAAGGTTCATACTTTCGAACAAGTAATTAACAAGGTGCAATTTTTAGTAATCGAAGCTCGCTACCAGTCCGAGCAAGAAGATGAGACGAACGGAGCAAATGGTCAGCTGATGACTTCGCCACCGGATCCGCATCCTGCGTTAGTATTAATGTTCTTTTTATAAAAAGATAATCAAAACTATATATTCAGGCCTTAAAAATTATTATTTTTCTTTTTAGGATATAAAACAAATTCGATAATTTTTTACAAATATATTTTTGTACCTCTTATATAAAAAAAATCTTTTAAGGGATTCTTAGATTGTAAAAAAAATATAGTAACTTATTGCAGGGAACACAGCGCTAGAGGGGCAAACGAGCCATCCTCTGCCAGGCGCCTCGGCTTTGAGAGACAACCACTCTCTTCTCATGCCAATCATCCCGGCCCACCTCCCACAGATTCGAGCCCCCCGCCAGAAGAGCCTCTTCCACCAATGGTGCCTTTTATTTATAGGGTTTTCTTCTTTTTAATTACGGTAGGTATGGTGATGGGGAAGTTCTTGTGTTGTACACTTGATAAGTTTTTTTAAAGAATTACATTTTCTATATGATATATACGAGAACAGCGGGGGGTTTTTTCGGTACAAACAATTCTCCTCTCAGATTCTGGATGAAAGCAGTGACACGATGACACGAAAAACGAGCAAGTCCGGAGCTGCTCGCTTGCCTTCCCGGCAACAACAGTCGCACGGATCGACTCCGGTGCTTGGTGTGTCTGCCGTTTCCCATTCGTCGACGTCGAACAACACCAACGAGAGCCTCTCTTCTTCAACCATTGCTGCTCCCTCCTTGGGGCCCCTGCCGTTCCCGAAGATTCTGCCCAAGCAGAATGGTCAGTTCTTTTCTGATTTCGTTGCATAGATTCACTGTTTTCATGCCCAACTACCATATGATTTCTCCCTTCATGAAGAACCCTTTACTGATCTAAGTTGAATAATGAATACTTTTCTAGTACTTCTTATGCCTTGAGAACAAACGATATGGTCCTTTTTTTTAGCGAATATACTATAACTTAATGAGCAACTTTTTCTTATTCAGATGACAGTGGAGTCGGCGAAATGCAGCGTCTTCTCTCACGGTTCCGTAGTCGCGAGAGAGAGGAGGAGGAAGAGAAAGCAGAGAAAGAGAAGGAGACAGCGGAGGGAGTAGAGAAGCAGAGTGATGAGAGAAAGGCGCAGAAGAAGGCATCTCAGCCGGACCAGCATCCAGTGGTGGACAAGGTTACTGAACATATTTATTTATGTTTAATAGAATTCGTTTAAACTGTTTTATGTTATCACTAAAAACGTATTCAAAAGTTTCTTACGCATGGATGGCATATAATTTTTATGTAGCCTTTGAAGGTTCCTGTCACCTTGGAGTACTTAAAAAAAAGAATTATTTCTATGAAACATGCCATAAGATGGTACATTTCATGTTTCATGCTCTTCATTGATATCAGAATCGCTTCGTGCCTACCGTGGTTGGCGTGCGCTCCTCTGACGGCTCTCTCCTCCGCACCTCCTCTTCCGTGGCTCCGCCCACTTCTGACGTCATCTCCGCTCAAGCCCCGCCCCCTCCGATTCGTCCGAATGTCGTCTCGATCTCCGTGAGAGACGACGCATCCACCCCATCGGTGATCTACACGAATCAACGACGATGTGAGTGTGACTGGTACAGTAGTAGTAGCCAACTATGTAGTCACTACGGTAACTGGACGACCCCTAGGTATGCGGTACCCATTGGAACCATTCCAAGGTACTGGGACCACTCCATAGGTATGATGCACCCAAGCTCTCTCGAATGGGGTCCAGGTGATGGTTGTAACAAAAATGACACATGGACATATAGAGGAGCAGGGCACGGAAGCAGATCAACCGACGTTGCTAAACACAGAAACGAGAAGAGAGTGGATTACGGTACCTCGGAATACGGTACTCGGCCAGTTTGGCGGCAGAGTGCGCAGCTGGTGTCCACTTCACCCGCTGCATGTCTTCGGAGGAATAAAACAGACGAGAGTTCAAAGGGGTCAAAGAGAGTTGCATGGGATGACATTGGTGTTGCGGGTACTGTAGCGTTTGATGAAGCGGGGAGTAACGCGAACAATATCCACGTCAAGGATAATGTCGTTTTGATTAAGATATGATTTGAACGTTTTTATTGTGTTGGGTCGAAAGGTATTGGATTTACTACATTGGAGGAAGAAAAAAGTGTTTCCTTAACTAAAAGGCCGACAAAGTTAGCTTTTCCGCTCTAAAATGTTTGCCTAACACGAGAAGTTCTAACCGCACATTCAGCTCAGCTTCAGTGCACTTTCTTTCGCATAATTAGTATTAACAGCTGCAATTTCAAATGGCATAATTTATTTCCAAAATTCTGCAAGCTTTATTCTGCCCCAGTAATTTAAACCGCCTGTTACTTTTATCGCATGTTATTAGCTCAAATTAATATTCCCCCCGAATGAATCTCTGACATGTGCTTGCATTTATTGTGAAAGAAAGTGAATTGCGTAAAAGTTTTATTTGCATGCTAGTTTTCGTCAGTGAAGAACAGTTGACTTGGTCGGCCGGGTATTAAACAGTAAAATTTGATGTTGTGAAGATGTAGAAACACGAGGGACTCTCTCTTTGTTGCTCGAATATAGTAATGCCATTCCTTTCTACTGACTCGGCTTACGTGGGCAGTGTTATCGGTAGAGCATGACGTGGGCCCATTTCCATTGGTCTTCTTCCTATTTCCACTGCCGCTCAGAGCCTTTCCCTGACATTTCCTCTGTCAGATTACTGTATTTAATCGGATTAGTTCAAGTCTTTGAAGCGGGAAAAAGGTTAATCTTCGGTGGAAAAGGCAACTGACTGCGAGAGTAATACGCATAAAAATTGGTAGCTTTTTTATTTACTAAAACCAGAAGATGAGTTAGTATTGAAGCGTCCTATTGTTTGCATTGTGTGCCTATGCCTAGCAATTCCTTCCTCCGAACCAATCATGTTATCAGCCAGGGCGTAGACTTGCAAAGTTTTAATAGCTAATTAAGTAGTAGGACATGAAGTGATTAGGAAACAAGCAGCTAACAGATCACAGTACTTCAGTGCACCCTGCAGACTGTCTTATCTGTAAGCTACTGCTATTTGTGTTGCTACGTTTCTACGACGCTTTTCTGTTTATTTCTCTCTCTCTCTCTCCTGCCCCTTCCTCTCTTTCTTTCTCTCTCTCTCTCTCTCTCTCTCTCTCTCTCTCTCTGTTTCGCTGACTTCATCTCTGCTCCCCTCTCCGGTACTCTCCTGCAAGGTACTCCCGTGCACGGTGTGCTCCCCAATGAATATGCAAACAGTACGTGTACATATTCATAGCCTCTCCCAATTGCACCCCCTCCCAGTGTTATGGCCCTGAACTGTGAAAGTATTAATCGATGCACAGAATGATAGTCGAATCTGTATTTAGTTGCAATATCTTTGATTTCGATTCCTTTCCTGATCTATCACTCTCCCCTTTACGCTTATTGCCAAGCCTTCAGTGACAGAGACTGATCAGAATATTTAAGTGTCAGATGAGAGGGTACCCTTAACATAATCATTATCGCCAGGCTCTTATCATCACTTCCTATTTTGATTCCTGCTCGATTGATGTCCATCCACTTCACACTTAATGTAAAGTGCCTCTCTCCCTAATCATAACCAGGGCATTCTTGAGATCGCACTCATCAACCCATATAGTAGCGTACAATGAATTCCCAACTATTTCAACGATTTCTTTAACGTTCATATGACCATGTTATTCGGTAGACTTACAACAGTTTTATTGCCTAGGATTTATATTTTTATTTCATATTTTATAAGTTAGCATTTAGCAATCAGAAAGGGGGGATGCTGATATATGTACGCGTAAGTTCATTTTAGCTGTTGTGAGGCAACCGACCAGCATTGAGTATTGTATTGAAGGGCTCGTGCCTGTGTCCTCATAACTTATTATGAAGAGGGGGAAGAGAAAGGGAAAGAGGCAGCGAGTGATTGAAAGCAGAGAGAAACAGATACTCGACGCCTTTCTTTTGAACTATCTCTCTCTCTCTCTCTCTCTCTGCATCTCTGCATCTCTTTGTCCTCTCTTCTGTCCTACACTCCTTCGCTGTTACTGATCCAACTCCTGTCAAGGCATCCGTCCTCTGCCGGCTGGCTGTCCCACTTGTGAATGCTGCTGCTCTCTCTCTCTCTCTCTCTCTCTCTCTCTCTCTCTCTCTCTCTGATTCCCCTCTTCCCTCGCCATAATTATATCTGCCTCTCTTTGTGCCTGTCATCTCCCTTCCTCCTATATTCTCTTCTCTTTATCCTAATCTGCTTACTCTCGCCGCTCTCTGGAAGCTGCTTTCCTCCCTCCTTTCTTCTTCCTCAGGAAGCCATATGCGAGTGCCTAAGGCCGTGGCTTGGTCGGGTGGAGAGGGGGCAGCACAGATTTCCTCATCCTCAAGTGGCCCGTGTCATTGGCTCGCAAGGCTGACTTTCGTTAATGCGGCACTGGCTTCTTCGAATACAGCTGCCACATTTCTTAATTTCTAGCCAGCATCTCTCTCTCTCTCCATCTCTCTCTCTCTCTCTCACTGCTCCCTCGCTTTCTCTCTGCCCTCTCGCTTCACCTATTTACTTCTCCACCGAACTTCCTGTCATTATCTCTTTCATTCAGGCCCCTCACCCGTTCGCTTTCTTCTTTGCCCCGATGTCTCCGCTGTTCGCATTGTCTATTCCTAGTATTTCAGCTTGGAGAGATCCATCGAATCAGTTGATTGGGGTATTGGATTGCGGCATCCTCTGGCTGTTCCAAAAGAAGAGGCTCATCAGTGAGAGTTGCAACTCCCGTTCTCTCTCTCTCTCACCATCCCTCTCTCTCTCTCCATGTTGTACTTCTCATCTCTCTCTCTCACACTCTCTCTATCTCACTCTCTCTCTCTCTCTCCACCGCTTAAGAATTCTTCTCATCCACGCGCTCATCATGTTTTAACAGGCCACATGACTAATCAGTCATGCCGACTTTTCTCTGTTGTCTCGCTTCCTCCTGTTTATCGTTATGACAAATAGTAGTCATACGACGTAGCGTGTGAATCAAACGCTATGCCGGAAGCTCTAGAGCCGCAGAGAGAGAGAGAGAGAGAGAGAGAGATAAATGTCTATTCACTCTCATAACACATTGTTCACTACAAAGGATATTTAGAATCGCCCTCTGTAGTTTATATCAAGACTAGAGGAGGGATTCTTTGCAGTGAAACGTTTGACAATTTTTTTCCAGTTATAAGAGAGATTACTATTTCTATGGCCTTGACTCAATTACTCTTTGGCGGCCCTCCAAGCGAATTTTTCCTTCTCTTTCTCTCTCTCTCTCTCTCTCCGGTAGTGGTAGTGTACGAGAGACACCACAAGGAAGGTCATAATACTCCACTATTCTTTTCTCCTTTCACCCCGCGGTCGGCCTCCGGGCACCACAAAATAAGAGTATTTTGGTGGCGCCTTTTGTCTCGAGACTAGTCCATCATTTACCGAATTACACAACAACAACAGTCAGGCACTTTTCTCTCTTTCAGTCGACCTCTAAACGTGACGTTGTTTCTCGGAATGGAACCGGCACTTTTAAGCGAATGCTTTCCAATAAGGGGATTTCTCTGTCTGCGCTTCCGTATCCATTCCACTCTTATATATTTAGCTCCCAAATCAAATTTGTTGACTTGACATCCAGGTTTTTACCCAAAAATCCGGTTTCGGTTTCTGTATTTGCAGCCAATCCTGGGAGGCTCAAGTTCAATCACGAATTTATGCTAATTCGCATCCACATTTCCGCTATAATTAGCATCCCCTCCCCTGATCCATCACAAATATTCTGCCCGGGGTATATGATTGCGGGCCTTATGCGCTCTCTCTCTCTCTCTCTCTCTCTCTCTCTCTCTCTTTCTCTCTTTCTCTCTTGCTCTCTTTCTCTCTTTCTCTCTTTCTCTCTTTCTCTCTTTCTCTCTTTCTCTCTTTCTCTCTTTCTCTCTTTCTCTCTTTCTCTCTTTCTCTCTTTCTCTCTTTCTCTCTTTCTCTCTTTCTCTCTTTCTCTCTTTCTCTCTTTCTCTCTTTCTCTCTTTCTCTCTTTCTCTCTTTCTCTCTTTCTCTCTTTCTTTCTTTCTCTCTTTCTCTCTTTCTCTCTTTCTCTCTTTCTCTCTTTCTCTCTTTCTCTCTTTCTCTCTCTCTCTCTCTCTCTCTCTCTCTCTCTCTCTCTCTCTTTCTTCCTCTGTTCTCTTTCCTCTCTCTCCTTCCCAACCCCCTCTAATTTCCTGCCGATCTCTGCGCCCTACCCTCTAACTCCATCTCTTCTGCCTCCCGAGTGATTGCCGCATGCAATTTACATTATTCAGCCCATTGCGAGACGGGCCTGCCTGCCATTTTATGTTGGACTGAATGTCAAGTATTTGATATATTTTTTAATTGACTTAATGGTATTTTAACAAGTCTGCTGAAACAATATTGTAAAAAAAATTGTTATTCGAAGTCGATCATGTAGCGCTAAGCCCATTCGGCTAAAGTCTTTGAAAGTTTGCTCTTTTCACGTAACCGTCCGGCGTACAAATAAATAGTTGCCCCATCTTAGTTTACATTTGGCCATTTGAGAGAAAGTCGTGAGAGTGGGAAATGGAAAACAAGCGGCAGAGTGTGATAGAGAAAGATGATTAAAGAAAAAAGTAGCTACAATGAAATAGAATAGAATGAAAGAGAGAGAGAGAGGAAGATAGAGAGAGAGAGAGAAAGAGAGAGAGAGAGAGGAGCCCGCTGCTTTTGTGTTCGTTTACGTATCTCGTGAGCCTTTTCCCTCCGCCCAGTCCTCGCCACAATGCGAGCAGCTTATACGTGTGTATCTCCGATCATCATTGCTTCAGTCATCGACTTTGTTCTTTAGGCCCTTTTTCTCTTCTTTTTTTTCTCTCATATGTTTCTCAATATCTCTGTCTTTCTCTCTCTCCCTCTCTCTATACTACTCCCCTCTTTTCTCCTCTAGTCCTTTTTCCACACAGCCACTCTTCTGCCTGCATTCGACCTTCGCCCTGCTATGTCAGATAATTCACCATAGAATACGAGCTAATGTCTGCAGCTCCTCTCTCTCTCTCTCTCTCTCGCTCTCTCTCTTTCTCGCTGGCTCTCTCTCTCCGTAGCCCATTTTCCAGAAAATTAATTTAGTATGTTTCACTATCGCTATTCACAATCGAGAAGATGGTATGAGTCCTTCCGATGTTTGATAAAGGGAAATGACAATATGAGACACGAATTGGTCGTGTTCTGGTTATTGTTTGCTTTCTCCTATTGTGTATCCTTAGAAGGGAGTTTTGCGAGTGTTCCCTCTTGGAATTCATTCCCAAATACGCGCAGCATGTGTGTATGTGATTATGTAAACGGGTGAGATTTCTCAAATTGCTTTAATTTGAGTCTTATTATAAGTATCTTCTCACTAACGCTTCCTCTATTCCTACTAAAAATGGCGCTAGTCGGAAATGTGGAAATTCCTGACTAGTCTATTTTATGCGCCAATCTGTCATGCAAACGAACGTTCTTTTCTTGACAGAAAAAGTCTCACCAACTTTTTTCCCGTCATTCTTTCTTTACAGGACTTTGCATGTTCCCATCGTTCCGCGACGCGCCGTGGAATGGGTGATCTTGATCTCATTCTCATTCTCATTCCCGCTTTCTTCCTGAGGCGTGCGCATTCCTCTCTCGCTTGAGTGCGATCAATGTTTCCAGCTTTTTCTCAGCTATGTCTCTTTAGACGGATTGAGATCGTGTTCACTTCTGCATGAGCAGAGAGAGATCTAAAAAAGGAAGAGGATATAGATATCGCCCTTGAAATGAGGGGAGGGAAAGGGTGACTGGAGGGTCTGAGAGAGAGAGAGAGAGAGAGAGAGAGAGAGAGAGAGAGAGATAGAACGACCACCACACATACAACTTTGTATGGAGTGGTCAAGATAACGAGTGTGGAACGAGCCTAGGACGATGTTTCAAGTGATAAGGGGATGATGACTAGGCTGAAGAGTCAAAAACAAGAGACGGAGATTGCTGAGTGACCGGAACATTTGAACCGCCCGAATGACCGGAGTAACAGGACTGGCTGTGCTGTATGACGCATCTGGTGGATACGTCATTGTGACAAACCGTTTTACCTCTCTCCCTTTCTGTCTTTCGTTCTCTCTTCGTCTTTCTCCATCCCCTGTCTCTCTCTAGCTTATTCTCTCTCCCCCTCTCTCTCCATCCTCTCTCTCCTCTCTCTCTCTCTCTCTCTCTCTCTCGCTCTAGATCACTCTCTCGCTATGTTTTTACTCACTCACACCTGCTCTATTTTCCTTCTCTCTTTCTCTCGGTTTCTACGTGTTGTCCACCTCTTTCTTTGCATATCTCTCCTCTGCTTCTCTCTCTATCTCTTTCTCTCTCTCTCTCCTTCCCTCTGTCTCTCTCCCACCCTACCTTCTAGAAGATCTCAATCACTCTTCAGCTCGAGCGCACCGCTGTGCCGACGGTGACCTTTTTGCGCACTCTGCTATACTTTCTGTCTGTTCTCCTTTCAAAAATGAAGCTGCCCGTTTGTTCAAACCCCTTGCTGTGATTCCCCGCCAAGCACACCACACAATAGATGCCACCCTCGATGGCAATTGCAGCAATTCAAATAATGCCACTGATCGAAAGTCTGTCTATCTATCTCAATTCTTCTCCAACACTCCCACCCGTTTCCAGTTTTTGTTCGCTTTCTCTAACCATTTTAAGGCTCTCGACTAGCTTTTATTGGCTACTCTTACCTGTGGACCACCGCAACCGCTTCCTTTAATTTGGAATGTGCTTCAACTAAGGCCAAGCCATTTTTGAAAGCCTCGTTCTGAAATGTCGCTTCACGATTCTGCATGTGACTTGCGTAATATGGCGCCCCCTTCACAGTAACCGGTGTTGTTTTATCTTTCTCTCTCTCTCTCTCTCTCTCTCTCTCTCTCTTCTCTTTCTCCTCTTTTTGTTCCTCGAGCCCCATTCCATCTCTGTACCATTTCTCCCTCTCTCCTCATTCTTGATGACAATTCATTGTCAGTCAACTATTTTTTAATGTCAAGACGTCTCGGGTCTTCTCTTCTTGCTTGAATGAATTGAATATGAATGAGCGCACCCCTCCACATAGTCTTTGGCTGAACACCTTGAAAGAGGATGAGAGATGGTGAGAAGATGGGAGACGAGAGTGACGAAGGAAGAGAGAGTGAGAATAAGAGACAAATCGGAGATGGATAGCGAAGAGAGAAAGAAAGAGAGAGGGAGAGCAAGCTGTGCTGTATGCCAAAGGAGAGTAGGGGATGCGCTGTTAGGCGGAGGTAAGTCTAAGAGAAGGGCAGGTTCGCCTCGTCTTCTCTACTTCTCTACCCCTCTCACCACTCTACTCTCACTCCTTCTCTTGCACCATCTCTCTCTCTCTCTCTCTCTCGCCCGCTCTAGCTCCTGTTCATCCCCCTCTTCACTCCTCCCGAAGATACACAACACACAGCAGCTGAGGGATGCTAAGACCCCTCACAATCACTCCCGCTGCACTCCCACTTAAACCTGCGTTCCCGCAGTTTGCATGGTGATTTTATAGCAGAGGAAAGTTGTACAGAGAAAGCGAAAGAGAGAGAGAGAGAGGGAAGAGAGAAAATAGAGAGACAGAGAGAGAGAGAGAAAGAGAGCGATGAACTTTGAATTTCTCTTACTTCATCAATTCCGATGACTTGTTGTAAAGTATTGCAATATTGCATTCTGAAGTCCGTTTGAGCTAACAGAGGATGAAGACAACGATGTCGCACATTTCCATAAGCAGATTATTACTGTTGCGCAGCGCTTTATTAAATTTGCAGGGCATACTAACATGAATATTAAGCAACAACCCTAGGCAACAGCAGAATTATGCAAATCCGTACTCAGCGGGTCCGCTGAAGAAGGATGTAGAGAGGAATGGACTCTGAATTTAGGAGAAAGAAAATCGGTTCTTGTAGACTTCGTTGCAACTACTAATGCTATCCGTGATTTATTTCTCTGCTTAACAATATTAAAGCAATTCATAGGGCACACAGGATCGTTATAGAGCGGAGAAATCATTGATTAGTTAGATCCTGATCGTATTGCAACGAAATTCAAATGCATGTAATTTTTTTTCTGCCAAGACGTAGATATATTTTTGACTCCTGTGCCCTTTTCGTGTACCGCCAGCCACACTTGCTGTCAATAACAGTAGCCGGTAATCAGCTGTCCTTTCTTTCAAGTAGTTTACTTGAGAGTTTACAACCCTCCTCTGTCACCTTTGTCTTCAGATGTATTTTTTGTCTCTCTCTGCGACAGTAGATAGCTCCTTTTGTTGAATGGTCCGATTATTAGAAGGGGCTACCTGCTAGTGATAACAAGGAGATGATGGAGTGTGTGACTTCGTCTCAGTCTCTCTCTCTCACTCTCACTCTCTCTATTTCTTTCTTTCTCTCTCTCTCTCACTTTGTCACTTTCTCCATTCCCCGAATGTCATAACCATGTAACGTGAACTGCGTGAGTGATCTTGTTGGGAGAGTCACCCGCCCACACAGACACCAACTTTCTGTCTGTCTGTCATTGAACATCTTATCATGTTGCCTACTAGTTGATTGGGATTGGTCTGGAGGACGTGACCAATCTGATATCGGATACAGGGATTGAGAGAGATGGAGAAAGAGAGAGAGAGAGAGGCTGAGCGTATAAGAGAGACAGAACGAGAGAGAGAGAGAAAGAGAGAGAGAGAGAAAGAGAAAGGGAGAGAGAGAAAGAGAAAGGGAGAGAGAGGCTGAGAGTGCCTAAATGCCGTGCATTGACTGTTAGCCAGAGTCTCTTCTTTCCGCTTTTCTGACCTTTCTGCCATTAGCAAATACTCCATTAGCGCACTGGAAGAGTTGACTCCTCCTCAATCCTCTTAGAGGACTGAGAAGGAGTAAACTTTTGCCGTGCGAGAGTAAAGGGTGATGAGGGGTGAGGAGTGCGCGGAAAGATAAAAGCTCTACACTTGGGAAGGGATTAACGCTGATCTCTCTCTCTCTCTCTCTCTCTCTCTCTCTCTCTCGCTCTCTCTCTCTCTCTCTCTCTCTCTCTCTCTCTCTCTCTACCCCCTCTCACCCTCTCTCTCTACCCCCCCCCCTCCTCACTCACTATCTCTCTCTCTCGCTCTCTCTCTCTCTCTCACACCACCCCAATAGTTCCATCCCTCCTTATCTCATCTTCCTGTCTGTTTCAGTGCCCTCCTCCACGCGCACAGGAACTGTAGCGTTAATCCGGCATTGTCCGCCAAAAATGCTGTCGCCAACCTTCACTGTCTTTGTTATTTCGATTCTAACTGTCATGTTCTATTTTGTCTCCATGTCTGCTTTTCTCTATCTTCCTTTTAATCCTTCTCTGTTTCTCTGCTTCTCTCGCTCGCTTGCTCTCTCTCTCACTCTCTCTCTCACTCTCTCTCTCTCTCTCTCTCTCTCTCTCTCTCTGTGTCTCTCGTACTCACTCTCTCACACGTGATGCCCACACGCATCAAGAGAATCTCTATTGAAGCAGCCTTGCGAGCTAATCTTCCCACGCGTTTTCGGCTTTTGAAGATAGGACATGCTTTGCCGTTCTCCTTTATTTCTCTATTTCTCTTGCTCTTTAATTTTCTTTCTCTCTCTCTTCTCTCTCTCTCTCTCTCTCTCTCTCTCTCTCTCTGGTACTATGTTGTGCCTCTTTTTAATACCAGGAAAGCTCCCGATCAAAACCGCAACCATCATACAGTTAGAGATCGTTGGCTCTTTTTTAGCCTTCACGATTCTGGATTCTTTTGGCGGAATTACTGAGCCCCTTTCCGTTCCTCTTCTGGACTGTGTTTATGAAGCATGACCCATATATGAGAAGATGAAGGGATGATGTGAAAGAGGAAAAAGTGAAGGGGAAATGGGAAGGAGAGAGTGAGTGAAGTGGTGCGAATAAATAATTGCTGGAGATTTTCGGGAATTTGAATGCACGTGAGAGCCTCGCGTCATTTCCATAGTTTGGCCAATTTTGAGGTTGTTGTTGTCAAAAATAACCTCATTGTTAGTCATTCTTTGTGCAGAGTGGGGGGATCGAATCCAACGTAGTTATTGTACTAAATTTACAAAGTGATATATTTTGCAACCGCTGTTGTAAACATATTTCGCAGTGTCCATGACTATGTTCAAGTTAGTCCTGTCTGGCTGAATCCAGATCAGGACTTGTATTTCGCCACCCGGTTAAGCTCCTTTATACCTTAGTCCGTGCCGCCATTCTGTCTCTCAGCATCTAGGGCGATAATGATCTACACGAGGAAAGTGATGTGTAGATAGAATGAAAGGGGAATGGAAAGTGAATTTAAGAAAGATGAGAGAGACAAAAAGAGTGAGAAATAGAGAGAACGATACAAACAGCGAGAGAGAGCGCGCGAGAGAGAGAGAGAGCCGGAGCTAGAGAGAAGAGAGTGAGAGAGAGAGAGACAGTGAAAGGGGTCCGAGTAAGTGCGGGCCGAGTGCCGCTGTTCCCATGCATACTGAACGAGCTCGACACACTCTCCATCAACTATTTCCATCTATGCAGAGAGAGAGAGAGAGAGGGAGAGAGAAAGCCTCAATTGATTCCCAAACATGTCTGGTACCTTCTGTGTTTGCTGGTTGCAATGCACATATTTTTTATTACCTTGTATTTTAGTAATGGATACGTGGAATCCTCTCTGAATCATTGATTAAAATTGTTATCTACACGTGCAACATTGGTTGAGATTAAGAAACATGGTTTCTCTCTCTTTCATTTTTGTTTCTTTTCTCCACTTCCTCGGGTGTAATAATCCTCTTTCTCTCCCTTTCTCTCTCACTCATACTGTATTTTAATCAACCAAACAATAATATAGGTTTGCCACAGCGTCAGCGGTCGCTTCCAACGTTGTTTTCTTCAGCGCTTCAACCATCTTTGCAAACCGTTCATCTTCATGCCATTGCATGTTTCAACATGGCATCTCGCCATGCATGTTTCCGTCTCCTCACCCGCAGCAAGATTAAGGAGGTCAATCTCTCTCTCTCTTTCTCTCTCTCTCTCTCTCTCTGCTTCTCTCTATCACTTTCTCTGGTGTTTCTCTCATTCTGTCTCTCCCTCTCTCTGCTTCTCTCTCTCTCTCTCTCTTTCTTCCTTCCTTCCTTCCTTTCTCTTCCTTATCACGCCGCTTGTCACATTAGCAAGTAGTGATAAAAGCTTGGCACCCCCGCCTTCTCCCAAAGACCACTTGCGATAGTTGTGCATACGAAGTGACAGGAATAGTTTCTCCTCCTTTTTTACAAGAGTCCATTAAGAAGGGAGTGTCCCTTCTGTCCCTTATCATCCCTCCTTTCATGTTCTCATTGTTCACAGCTGTTATCATCATGAACACTGATCACGGATAGTTCATATGGTTTACCAGATTAGAGCCGTTCGGAGTATTGTTTGTTTGCCTTTTAAGTCTTTCTCCTCTCTCTTTCTCTCCCCTCTCTCTCTCTCTCTCTCTCTTGCCCGCTTTAATCACAATTCGATGAGAACGTTGTTTGTAAGCGCCTTCGATCTGGTATTGTTCCACCTGTGATTCTCCTGCACTGGCTAGCGAGAGATGACTGGCCATTCTCAGATAGTCCGTGACCTCGACAATAAATTCGCCAGCAGCACCCCCGATCAAGATGTTCGATCTGGATGAGGATGACCATGAGTACGGCGGCAGTCTAAGACCAGCCCCTATCTTTGGCGCCCCTGCCGGCCGCCGTCCCGAATTCCGCTTCCACTGGGTGTCCAGTGCACTAAGATCTTTCAGTTGTGAGGAATAAGGAAATTGGGGGATTGGTTATATATTTCCCTCCCGGTGGATTAATTGCGAAAGTAATGATGATTTGGGGGGGGGGATTTTTTGTTAATTTGAAAAAGAAGATTTATTATGACTCATGGCTTAATAATTAAATAATAAGCTACTACATTCTTAATTTGTTTTATTTAATTGTAAGAAATTGGATTAGTCAATAATTACTCTTCTATTTTTCAGCTGATGACACGAACTCGGATTCGGACGCGTCTCAGAAGATGCTGGGCTCATCTCCGCCGACCCCAGCCAAGACTTCGGCCACCACGAAATCCACGGTCATTACGTCATCGATCGATGAAGCTGCTAGTGGAAGCAGCAGCTCGGATGAGGGATGCGTCTGCGATGACGGAGGAGTTCTCTCGTCTAGCCCGGAAGGAACAACTACAGTACCTACGAGGTTACTGTAGAGAGAGGGGAGAGAGAGAGAGATAGGAGAAGAGAGTAAAGAGACGGGTAGAGAGAGTGGAAAATGTAATTCAACTCTAACAATAGCCTTTAACCATTTTCTCTTTTGCAGATCAGCAGTGCCAGTCGCAAAGACCGATGCAACGACAGTCCCAAACAATGAAATGGTTCGGTTTTTATAATAATTTTTTTTGTTAGAGATTACAAATGGAAAAATTTTCGCGTAATAAGAATTACAATTTTCTGACATAGGAAAAACATTTTTATTGGATTAAATTTTTGGGACATTCATGTGAAAGCTACTTACCATTAGTAGTTCTGAGTTGTTAAATTTAGGGAATATATAATGTATATCATACTATTCGCAGACATCTCCTCGCAAGAGCCTCTCTGCGAAGTATCTGGAAGAGAAGGCCAAGGCATCTCCTCAGCCAGCTGCTCCCCCAGCTGTCCCTGCCAGGAATGGAACGACTCTTCGATCGAAACCTTACGGAGACGACGCCATCGCGGTACGGTATTGTTTTCCACTTGGGACCAACTCTTTATTTTAAATTTGTATTCAGCTGGTATTGAGGTTTAAACCGTAATCCTTGCGCTTGCAAAATGACACACAAAATTATAGAGGTCTCTAACCAATTTAAGCTTTATTTCTTTTAAACGTTGAATCAATAGTCTGTTGTGAATTTACTTAGTACTCACCAAGTATAATCCAGTTTGAAGGAAACACTGACGCTAGCATCGAAATTCATTGCTGAACGAGTGACGTGATTCTTTCGCTCTAACAGATTATTAACCAGGGAAACATAACTTATGAGGCTTAAGCTTCTTCTTTTTTGCTGCAGACGCTGCACTTTCCTGATAAAGGGGCGATTTAGTTAATCCGTACTACAGTCCGTAGTGATAAATATTAGTAGCAGCTACATGCTGTACATTTTCTTAAATAAATAAATACATCAAAATTAGCAGTAACTTTAGGCATTTGCTCGTTTTCCGTATTCATTCGTGAGGATTTTAATATTAGTCATGAATTTGTGATCGTCAAATGATAGCCCTCATAAAGGGAAAGGCGCGAATTTATCGCCTTCCATGTGACGCAAGCACCAATCATTTACGTCTTCATTTAATAGGCAGTCAATGACAGCGCAATTTTATTGTATTGCGCGATTATGAGGTGGAAGGAGGGAGAAAGAGAAAGGAGGAGAAATAGAGAGGGAAAGAGATAGAAGAGACAGCGACTGGAAAGAAAACGAGATTGAGAGTGAAAGAGAGGGAGAGAAAGAGAGAGAGAAAGGTGAAGAAGTGATGGAAAGAGAGGAGGAATGATTTGGGAGCACATCGGTTTACCTGTCGCTATCTGTTTCATTTAATTCAACAACGAATGCGTGCTCAATCAAAAGCTTTGATTTCCGGGCGCGATAAGGAATTTTAGTGCAAATTTAAGCTGCTTTTATTGCGCGCGCTCAGACGATATCTGATTGTGAGGTGTTTAGTGCGGTACAGATTGCGATGAGGTGACCTCCGAAGAAAAAATAGCGTTATATAGAAAAAATTGTTAGTTATTTTAATCGAGTTTGCCTAAAAAAATTTCTAATATGTAAAGGAAAATGCAAAAAGACGCAAGCTAGAGCTAACGTGATATTTACACGATTTATTGTTGTGTGCTCTCGTAGGCTTAAGCCACGCTTGCAGGATGCCGAAGTGGCCGCTGCAGTTGAGCAGAAGAGTGCCACTCCTGAGACCCAGCTCGAGAAGGAGACCGAGAGTCGGCCACCGCCGTCGCCGCCCAGGCCGGAACGGCCCGCCGCACCACCACCCGCTCTGCCAACGAAGAAGGTCGGAGAGGAGGAGGAGACCGAGCAAGATACTGAGCATGAGCATGAGACCGAGCTAGAGACTGAGCATGAGACCGAGCTAGAGACTGAGCATGAGACCGAGCTAGAGACTGAGCTTCATTCCCCTGTGCTGTCTGATCTTTCGTTGCATTCCCCTCCCTCTATGCATGACATCTCAAGAGATGATGATGATAGCTGGCTATTTGTGGAGGAAGCGTCAACTGATGACGTCTTTTCTTCAAAAGGGGGTCGCCCAGAAGAACTATCGCCCTCTCATCTTCCGTCCGAGAGTACTGTAGCACTAGAATCAGAAGACGTGCAGAGAGCAGCAGACACCTGCGGAAGTGTCTCACCATCTCCATTAAACGAGCCGGCTGGAGACATCAAAGAGACCGAGGAACCACGTGACCTGGCGTGCCTTGATTCGGCTGTTATTGAAGCAGCGGACGAGAGAGTGTCTATGGAAAGAGAGAGCAGAGAAGAGAGAGAAGAATTCAACGAGGACGCCATCGATGACGTCATTAAGAGAATGCAGAAGGAGATATTTGGAGAGGATCTGAGTGAGGACGAAGAGGAGAGGAGAGACGAAGGGCAGCTGAATTCGGTGCAGGCATGGAATCTTTTCTTTTCGTTTGTTCAGTTGGCTACCCTTGCATGCTCTTTTATGTTGCAAGTGGAGTGAGAGTTAATATTTATGTTATTTATATTCCCTTTGTTACTTTTCCGCATGCTTCTCTCCCTCTCTCCTTTGTTCGTTTACTCTCTTCAATCCTCGCATGTCTATATCGTATTATTTTCTGGGTTTGTTTAGATTAAGAGTTGGCTTTAGTGCATAGCGTTCAATGATAAGGTGACATAATGAACCTTAGCCCTAGCCTTAAGATAAGTCTTCTTTAGTTCGACACGAGTGAAGACGAACCGGAAGAGGAGGACGACGGCGGAAGCAGCGCTGATGAGATCGCGACCAGACATCTCAGACTCTCGCTCTCTGCACTGGTCGGTTATTCTCTCTCTCTTCCTCTCTCTCTCTCTCTCTCTCTCTCTCTCCCTCTCTCTCTCGCTCTCTCTCTCTCTCCTCTCTCTCCTCTCTCTCTCTCTCTCTCTCTCTCTCTCCTCTCTCTCTCCCTCTCCTCTCTCTCTCTCTCTCTCTCTCTCTCTCTCTCTCTCTCTCTCTCTCTTTCTAGTCTCTATCCCACCTGTTTACGGTATCGTCTGTCACGCGGAGATTAATTCTCCCAATCAATCATGCCCCAGTTTTGATACTGATAAGACTTGAAAATGGAATTGGTGGCAAACATACTGATTCGACCGCAAAGCTCACCTTTTGTTAACATTATTTAAAAATTGTTTTTTTTTGTGTAGTCACAAAAATAAATGCATAAATAATACTTCTCTCTCTCTATCTTCCATGCAGACACCCTTCGCCTCTTCAATGATCGCGGGGGATGGAAACCCCGTCCGCCACTCGCTCCTCCACTTGGCCATGGAAGAGGATGTCCCGCTGCTTCTCGAGGCCATGTCTGAGACCGTGGGTTTTTGTTTAGATTCTGTTGCCCTAAATTTCTTAATTAATACTTTAAAAAAAGAATGAAATGTTATCCTAACTAACACTTATTTAAAACGTGTAAAGTAAAGGAAACAAAATTATATGTTAAAGTAAACATAAAAAGATTTCCTATAAATCTCAGTTTCAGTACACCTTCGTGTTCGAAGATCTGGAGCGAGCTTCAACGTCTTCTTCAGGGGCTTCCTCGATCATGAGAAGCAGCAGCGGAGAGAGGAAGCAGAAGGTGGAGTTCATTCAGTTCATTTATTTATTTTGTTTATTTCATTTCTTTATTTAAAAATATGAAATACATTGCAGTTTGGAGTCGTTTACATAAACATGGATTGTAGTTATCGATATAAACACTGATGGCTTATGGTTTCTGCTGCAGGCATATCTTTAAATTGTAGTATTTATTGAAAGAGTAAGTTATATTATGCGTATACATATGCACGTTAATAATGATTTGGGCTTAGTTTTTCGTTATGTACAAAATAAATGTAATTTTTTGCAGTCCGGCGGTGGCATTTCCTTCGAGCCAATCGCAACGGGAGTCTACACTTACTTGGATGAGTCGAGTGCAGCAGAAGAAACGGAGTGGCCAGAGGGAGCGGCCGTCAGCTATAAAGTAGAGAGAGAGGGAGAGAGGTAGCAGGGTGATAGAGAGGAGAGCGAGGGAGGGGAGAGCGGGGGGTAGAGATGAGTTAGAGCTAGAAGTGTTCTTGGCAGGTGTACCAGGAGATGGTGGCGGCTGCCGATGCAGAAGAGTACGCGCGAGGCATGGCCGAGTTGGCCAGGTGGAATGCGGCTATTCAGGTGGGCGCAATTCATTATTATGCATTTATTCGACGAATTAATAAATAAATAAATTACCAAGCGGTAATAGAAGAAAACGTTGTTGTTTTGTTAATTTGGTTTTTAACAGCTTATATTTTACTTCTCATCGGTCACCAGAAGGTGTAATATAAGTTACTTTATTATGGATTTGAAGAATATTGATATATGCATAAAATAAAATTTTATAGCAACAGCAGTCGTCGTCGGGAGGAGCAGAAGTGGACTCTCGTCTTCTTCGTGAACTCGCGGCCGCCGCTGCTAATGGCCGTCCGCCCGCGCCGGCTGTTTTGTTAGTTTTTTTTTAAATTTTAGCAATTTTATGTAAAATTATTCTAATACATCAGTAGAACTTAATTCTTTTTCTTTAAAATATCTGTAAGATAAACGAAGAAGAAAAATAGGAAGAATGTGAACGAATAAGAAGGTGTATGTGCTCTTCTTTCAGCTCGTAAATGAAAAGATGGCTGCTCGCTCTCTCTCCGGATGTTTCTCTCCTGCGCCCTCCTCTCTCCACACAATCCATCTCTCTCTCCTCCATTCTCCTCCTCCCATGCCGAGTGATCTCAGAAATCAGAAAACTGTTGATTGACGAAGAAGTAGATGGACTCGTCATGTATATCTCCGTTGCTCAAAACACGCAAACCCCATTCCCCCTTTTTATGCTGGGCCTCTAATTGCCCAAGAATAGCAGCTTCCCCAATTAGCCAACTTACAGTAAGATACCCGAGATTAGCTAATTGCAAGCATACATTACTCGTTTTACTTTTTGAATCAGCATTGCTAGAATCGATAGGGAGCCAGCCAGTCCACGGCTGAATGCTTATATCTTTGATTATATTAGATAGCAGCGCATCTTGTATGAGCTATGCACAACCTGTAACATGCTATTTTATCACGAGGGTTAATCCCCTGATATTGTAAGATTATGTTTTTACTGTATACATCATCAAATCCACCTAGCAGCACACATAGCCTAATAAGCAGTGCTAGCAACTCTCTTCTCTCTCGCTCTCCGCCATTGTCCGCTAATGCTTTCGCAAACCTGTGATCGCAGAGTTGTCTGTAAATTGTGAATAAACGGAGATTCAGGATTCTGTGCATTCTGGAATAGTTACTTTTGCACTGTAAAGAAAAGAGACGGGTCACTGAGTTGAATTGCTAGATCGCAGAGGTCCGGGTCGTATAACAAGTTCAGAGAAGTACTGTCGCCAATGTGATAGTAAAAACAAGAAAACGAGAGTAGATCCTTGGAATATTGGAAAGAAGGTACAGTAAGTATTCCTGACAGAACGAGCGCTGCCAATTATATCTGCTTCACAGTTGATTGTGCGTGTAATAAGTGGATCTCTATTCTCTGCATTGTGACTTCAGAAAGAACATCTCTCGTTTATGGCCGGACCGACAATGGTATGAATGAACTTTCTCTCACTCTTGATTTCTCCTCAATTTGTCTCGCTCCACTCTCTTCTTCAATAATTGTCCTGTCCATGTCTCGCTAGCCCTTTTTTTCTTTCCCTCTCTTCTCTTCCTCTATCAATTTCATTTGCATCTGTCGCTACTTCTCTTTTTGCACAATTTGTATGTGTGCTTGAAATGTTTGTTCTCCCAAATAATGTACAACTATCCACTTACATGGCCATGTTACGTTACGGTGAAACATTTATGCGCATCGTTTATTTGCATAAGAAAGCAGAGAGAGAGAGGGAGAACAATTGAAGCGATCACCTTATCGTACGCCGAAAAGAGAGAGTTCGAGAGTCAGAGCACGAACCGAGAGTAAGAGAGAGTGGGAGCTGCGAGAGAAGCAGAGAAAATTGGTGAAGGGAGGGTGAACCCCGGCGGAGATGCCCCTTCGCCAGCTACAGAAAGAGCCTGCTCAGCCGATGCGCATACATTCAAGCAAGGCAGCCAAAGTACCGCGCGGCGAGCGACTCAAGCGCCGGTGAAGTTTACCATATAAGAGCATCTCGCCCTCAGGCCTCCTCTAAATTACGGCCCTTTTGAAAATCTCTAAAATACGTTCCCACTTCTAATTTACGGCACTCGGTGATCTACGTTTAACCGGGTCCTAAATGTTTGTGCGTATGTATACGTGACGTGCTGCTATTTCTTGCTGAACATAATAAAATACGAACCAAGATGCTCTAGAAGCAATGCAAAAAGAAAAGAGAGAGTGTGGTGTGTACAACGTGTCAGTGTGGCTTCAGAGTGTGGTGGTGTGTGGTGCAGAATTCAGTTTGGTGGTCTACATAATTAGGTGTTGATATTGAATGGCGGTAGTGGCAGACTTTTTCGAGGATACAACTGGGAGAGCAGGCGAACTGAGGCAACAAAAATGGAAAAAAATGGAAAGTGCGAGAATAATCAGAGTATGTTTTTGGTGTGTCTTCTTTTTGGTGCAATTCTGCAATTTCCTATTTTTCAGCGGGCGCGGGAGCGGCGCGCGCGCGTGATCGAATGCGCACGAGATTGGTCTCGGCCGCGTCCGCGCGCTCCTCCGCGTTCTCGAGTGCCATCTGCACCGTCTTGTACTTGTTCAGGTTGCCGGTCGCTTGCTCCTCCTGTAATGAAAAATAATATTGTCTTCGTTCATACAAAATGCAAATTGGCGGGAAGTATAAATGTCAAAGAGAAAAATAACTTACAGCCTCCTCGAGCGCCTTCTTCTGTCCCTTTAGCTTGACGTGCAGCTTCTCGACGAGCTCTTGCAGCTTGTCGTAGTTCTTTCTGTCCTCGGCGACCTAAAATATTGACCGTAACATATTTAAAATATGACGATTTAAATTCCCGCTCTTTTTTTATAGAATTGGTCCCACCTGGAAGTCGAGCTCACGCACGCGGCGATCGGCACGCGACAGCGCCTTGTTCGTCTCTATCGAGCGGCGCGTCTCGTTCTCGTAGTCGACCTTGATAAAAAAATTCAAATTGTTTGCTAAAATATTTATTATTCTATTACAAAAGAATTATTGATTTTCTAATAAAAAAGAAAAATAAAATTTTTTTGCGAATACGCTACGCACCTGGAGGGACTTGAGTCTGGCCTCCGCCTTGAGCACTGCCTTCTGGCCGCCCTTGATAACGGCTGCCTCAGCGACGTCGGCGCGTTCTTGCAGGTCCTGCACGGAATTTATATGTACATATTTGTTAAGAGTACTGTATGTAGTTGAGGCTATTTTAGTCGCTTTGACATTTCATTGATCTTCTTTCCACGTTGAAAATGGCGATCTACCTTGACTTGACTATCGAGCTGCTTCTTGAATCGTTCGAGTTGCTGGGCGCGTTCCTGCTCGTGTCGGAGGTCGTCGGCGAGCTGCAAGTGAATTCTTAATTGTTTTGTTTTAGGTTGATCAATTTGTTCTCACTGATCAGCTGAATGAATTTTTTCGTTCACGTTAATAAGGAGCGAATTTTAAATATGGATAAAGAAAAGAGAGAATTCTCTTGGCCAACCTTGGCAGCCTCGACGATGGCGCGGCGGCCGCGTTCCTCGGAGCCGGCCAGTTCGACTTGCGCCTCCGAGATGTCGGACTGAGAGAAAATGTTAAAGTATTTTTTTTTACTCTTAAAGGAGGTCTCCAGCTTACGAAAAATGTTTGATTTTTTTGTCTAATTTCCGCATTATTAAGTTCAAATGTTAAAAAAAAACCAAATGTCTTAATAAAAACCCCAGAAATGCCAACCTTGAGCAGGTTGATCTCGCTGTCGAGCTGGTTCTTGGCTGCGGTGAGCGCGACGTTCTGCGCGTTCAGCTCGTTGTTGTGCTCCTGCGCCTCGTGTGCGTTCGACTCGTGCTGACGGCGGGAGCGCTCGAGCTGGAGAGAGCGAGAGGGTTAGAGAGTGAAAGAAAGAGGAGAGAGTGAGAGAGAGAGGGTTAGAGAAAGAGAGGAGAGAGAAAGAGAGAGAGAGAGAGAAAGAGAGAGAGAGAGAGAGAAAGAGAGAGAGAGAGAGAGAGAGAGAGAGAGAGAAACCGACCGCATCCAGCTTGGTGATGAGATCCTCCTGCTCGCTCTTGGCCGCTGCCAGCTTCCTCTCGGTCTGCGCGTACAACTCGCGGAACTCTTCGCATCTCTTGTGCTCCTCCTCTGCGGCTGCCTAGAAGGGAATAGCAAAACATTTATTATTGATTGCCATCACGACAAGATCAAAAGCGCCGACCTCCTATTACTTATCGTAAAACCGTAGTACAAAACCGTTTTATTCAACGCCTTTTTTCCGCAACAAAATCGCTTCTCTCTGCAAAGTCGAACCTGAAGCTCGCGAATCTGGTCGAGATGTCGCTTGATGTTCTTCTGCGCGTCCTCGTTCGCTTGGTTTGCGTGGTCGAGGCCGATCTCGAGCTCCTGTATATTTTATTAAATAATTTTTTTGTATTTAATTTATTTTATTTTTCAATGTCAAACAATCAATTTAATTCTTTGAATAAGAATTATTTTTTTAATTATTTTCTCTTCATAGAAATATCGCGTACGCTGATGTCGGACTCGAGCTTCTTCTTGATGCGCAGGAGGTCGTTCTTCATCTTGGACTCCGAGTCCAGTGTCATCTAAAAGCCAACATTTTGATGCTTACGAGAAATTCAAATTTCGCGCCAGATGAAAGAGATCTACAGTACCTGAATGCCTTCCATGTGATTCTGGTGTGCCTTGCGCGCGTTCTCGAACTCCTCCTCCTTTTCGGAGATGCGCTTCTCGATCTCTTGACGAATCTGCGCGATCTCGATCTGGCAGCGATTCGCCTGGAAAGCAGGGAGCTTCTGATCTGACTCCGGTCAATAACTTTCGTCGCATTCCCAGTACATACATCATTTATATTGATGCCAGTGATGTCTGACAAAACCCCGGCCGCAATGAGAGTGGGCCTGAGTGGGCCTGCTTTTGGACTTCTGATGCTCTTTTCCAATAGATTCTCATCGTGGCTGTCCCATCCACTGACCTTGGACTCCTCCGCCTCTAGCGCGGCCTCCGCCTCGTCGAGTGCCCTCTGCAGCTCATCCTTGTCCACCTCGAGTCTCCTCATGTGCTTCTGCAGAGCGTGCGCCTGGCGGCCGCCGTCTCCGAGCGTCTCCGTCATGTCGCGGATCTCGTCCGTCAGCGACTTCAAAGATGGGATTCGCATTTCTGTTCAGGTTTCTTTTTCGAACTGTTCAGGGTGAACTCTCTCCCTTTCTCTAACTCTCTGTCTCTCTCTCACCCTCTCTCCCTGACCTTGTTCTCTCTCTTGAGTCCCTCGCTCTGATCGGCGAGCGCGTCATGCTGTCCGCGCAGCTTGTGCGCCTCTCCGGAGGCAGCGCGCGAGTCGCGTTGCGCGTTGTCCAGCTCGATGTAGAGGTCGTCCACCTGGAGGAAATTTGATTAAAAAATATATATATATTTTTGAAAAGTCTACCTTCTTCTTCCACTCGTCGATGACCTTGTCGAATGCCTTCTGCTTCTTCTCCAGCGAAGCCGCAGCCGTCGCGTGGTGTTCGGCTTCTTGACTGAAAGCCACGACTTAACTCTCCATCAGCCGAGTTCATGAGAACCCCACATATTTTTGTTTCAAATAGCGTTATGTAGTTTAGTGATTGAGACAATAATGGAGTCAAGAAGAGTTCACGATGCTCCGCATCATAAGCGGCGTCTCTATGAACACAAAATATGCTGAATGCGTTTGTGGAAATGTTGTTCTTTTCTTCGATGTCGCCACTGATCAACGGCTTTCCTTGACTCCTTCTTCATTGATATACCGACCGATTGGCGTCTGCCTCGGCCGAGAGGCGCGTCTTCGAGTTCTCGAGCTGAACAATCTTGGCGTTCGCGGCGTCCAGCGCGTCCTGCAGCTCGACGACCTTGGCGTTCTGCCTGAAAACGATTGAATTATTCTACAATATTTAGTAATATAAATATACTTACAATTAATTCAGTCTGTATGAAATTAACTAATGGCTTGAGGAGCGCGATCACCAAAAAGCTGGTATGATACTACAGAATGTCATGTATGAATCTAATCAAATCGAGTAGACCGATAGCCACTTTAAACATTAAAAAGCTTGAAATTGCCATATAAACCAGAGGTATTCACTCGAAAGTACTACTAAAGTTGTCTGATAGTTGTGGACTTGCATATCACAACTATCAGGAAAGTTTGTTTACAGAAAAACTGGTGCATGTCACTTTTCATCTGCAGGAGTAGATTAAAACAATTTCACTTTTCAGTAGATGAAATGCGCCTACCCATAAACCCAAAATGTTCACATCCAACTTTCTCACAGAATGCTAGAACATGAATTATTAATTTAATAGTAGGAAAAGAATAATAATTTGTTTAACAAATCACTGGCCTTCTGCGCACTTCGTCGAACTCGTCGGCGCCGATGAGTCCCTCGCTCTCGAACTTGCTCTTCCAGATCTCGAGCTCGTTCTGGGCTCGCGACAGATGACGCGTCGCCTCGCCCTTCAATTCATGTTAATTTTATTTAAATTTAATTTAATATAACAAAATTAGTTCGATAAAATGGCCACCACTACAGACATAAATAATGAACCTTGGCGGCGATCTCGTCCTCGACCGACTCTTTGAGGTGGTCGAGATCGCGCTGAAGATTGCGTGAGAGATTCGACAGATTCTGTCGCTCACGCGATTCGTCGTCGGCCAGGCGCTTCGACTGAAATTTCAATTCTTTATTCATCTTTAAAAAATCTTTCTTTATAAATCAGCAAAAATAAGCTCCTTTTCATCGTTCGAATGATATAACTTGAGGAACCTCATCTAGCTGGTTGCTCAGCATGATCTTCGTCTTGCTCAGCGACAGAATCTGGTGGTCGAACTCGCTGACCTGTCGATATGTTAGATTTAAATAGCTTTTTTTTTCGTACTTCTTCTCAAGAACTACATATCTGACAATAAGCACATATTTCTGCTATATTTTTATATTTTTAATGTAAGACTCTTTGCTACAGTATAAGACGAGTGTGTTAACCTGTCGCGCCAGCTCGGAGTTCTCGTTTCCGAGTCGGCCCTTGGAGGAGATGAGCTCGGTGAGCATGCGGCTCTGCTCGTCGGCGCGAAGGCGCAGCTCGAGCAGGCGCACCTGGCAATTGTCATTATTATTTTTAATATATTTTAATTTCGCGCCAATTGTTTTTTCAAATGTATGCCATTCTGAAATATTCAAGCTGAAGCAGTAGCCAACAGCGAAACCCTACCTCGTGGTTCTTGACGACTTTCTCCTGCTCGGAGCGCGCCTTGGACTCGATGTCGAGTGCCTGGCTCGCCTCCTCGAATTCGCGCTGCAGCTGCGCCTTCTCCTTCTCCAGACGGTTCTTGTTCTTTTGCACCTGAGGAATTTGAGGCGGTTATTGTCGTCTTCTTTTAATTACTCTCAATTTTTTTAAAGACTAAACGCTAAATCAAGTTCTAAAAAAGACTTGAAATGTGTGCAACAAAGTGATTGAGAATGGTGTGCTTCAAAGATGAGTGAAATGCCTCTGACCTGCTCGATCTGGTCGTTCATCTCCATCGCTCCGTCCTGGCCCTTCTTCTTGAGTGCCGAGAGAGCCTCGTTGAACTTGATGGCGCCTTCTTCGTTGTCGCGGCGCAGCTTCGCCAGCTCGCCGTCCTTCTTTTTCGAGAACTCGATCTGGCAGAATTGGCTCTCGATTTTTTCATTCCCTTCGAACACTTTGAGTGTTGGTTAATTCTAAAATTCGCTCATCATAATCTTTATTGGCAATTGTGACTAACGAACATGCGATTTTTTTTTATATTTCAGTTGGTTTCCTTTCCTGAAAAAGTGTGCCTAATAACTATTAATTTTAATAAAAATAATAAATAAAGAATAAAAAAGAAATACCTGCGTGGCGAGCGCCCGCTGCTGCTCGTCGAGGGTGTCGGCGGTCTCGTCGAACTCGGTCTGCAGCTCTTGGCGAGAGCGATCCGAACGACCGCGCGCCTCCTTCTCCTCGGCGAGCTGGCCGAGGAGGTCCTGAGTCAAAATGTCTTTATTTATTTTTGTCTATTTGTTTATTTACATTTTAGTTATTTCAAAGTACTAAAAAATGAATAGGATTTTTTTTATGATACAGTATCCTACGCAAGCTGACATTCAGACGCGCGTCGTCCTCCTTGAGCGATCGCTGTAGCTTGGAGACGCCGGACTGCTCGTCCTCGAGCTTCATGCCCAGGTTGTGAAGGTCGTTCTCTTTCCTGTGCAATTTAATACTTATTTACTTGTCAGCACTTTACTTTTAAATTCATCGAATCTGATTGAAGCTTCGAAAGTTCAACACAGAAGTACTCTATATAAATCCGCTATTCTCACCTGCGAAGCGCGTTCTCGAGGTCGGCCTTCTGCTTCGAGAGCTCTTCGAATGTCTCTTGAGCAATCTTCATCTCGCCTTCGGCCTTGCGGCGGGCCTGAAGAATTTTATATTCCTTCATAACTTTTTTCTTTGTATCTGAATAATTAAACTGTGCGTTTGTAAGCAAATTGGAAGTAATTATCAGTGAGAGTTGTTGCCACTTTAATTGATTATTTTAGCTAAAGTAACGTAAAGCGACCTTGTCGGCATCGGCGCGGTTGCGCTTTTCCCGGTCGAGATTCTGCTCGACATCCTCGATGGTCTGCGCCAGTCGCTGTCTCAGCTTCTGGTTGGCGAGGTTCGCCTCTTCGGCCGAGTGCAGGTCTTCCTGTTGACATTATCACCATTTAAAACATGATCTCTTAAAATTGCTTCAAGTTATTTAGGAATTTACTATTTCAAGAATTAAATTGTGAGGGTGGTTTGAGAAAACAAGTCTGGAATAATTAATCTCGCCCTACCTGCAACTTCTTGTTCGCTTCCTCCTGAGCCTTGCGCTCCTTCGACAGCTTCGAGATGGACTCATCCTATAAATGTCATTGTCTTCTCTCTCTCTTTTACTCTCTCTCTCTATCACTCCCTTTCTCTCTCTCATCTCTCTACCTCTTATCTCTTTCTCTCACTCTCACTCTCTGTCTCCAACCTGCTGCTTCATCTCTTCATGGAGTGCGCGAATGTTGTTGTCTCTGGCGATCTTCTCTGCCTCTGCCTTCTTGAGTGAGAGATCGAGTTCTTGCGCCGCCTTCTTGACCTCGGCACACTCGGCCTCGACGCGCTGGAGGAACGTCATTTTAATTGATTTAATTTTAATTTTGAAAATTAGTTTTTCTTTCTTCATATTCACATGAAAACATTAAGTTTTCATTGCTAAAATTAACAGTTTAATGCTTGATTATATTTTCTTCTTAAATTAGATTTATTTTTCTTTAGAAACGATTTGACCTTCTTGGACTGCAGGATCTCCTGCGCGACCTGCTCCTCGTACTCGAGTCGCTGGTTCGCATCAGACACTCGGCTCTCGAGCGCGGACTGAGAAAACATTCAAATAATAATTATTATTACTCTTGTTATTTAATATTATCGTTTTTCCTGCACCGTGAAAAAGAAAACATAAAAAAATGAAATTTGTCCGTTTAAACCGTTGACTGGTCGAGTTGCTGGATGCGTTCTTCGATGTCTTTGTTCGAGCCGAACTGCTTTTCGAGTTGAGACTGAAATGGGATTCTTCGATTTTATTTCTTTTTCTAATATCTTTTATGTTAATTAATTATTTTATTTGAAAATATCTTTGTTTGAGTTAACTTTATTATTTTTGTCTTAATATTTAAATTAGAAAAAAGAGAACGCACGCTGAGATCGGCAATCTCCTTGGACATTCGCTCGGCTCCGTCCTTGAGCTGCTTCTTGTCCTCGCTCGCCTGCAGCAGCTGATCCTTCCACGCCGTGACCTGGTCGCCGAGCTGGTCGAGCTGCTCCTGCACCTTGCCCTCCTTCACCATCGGCTGCACCTGCAACAGGAGAGACGGCTGCTGTTGGTGGTGTCAAGGAATTTGAGCAATTTGAGAATTGGTCCGCAACCACGAAGACGAACTCTCATAAAGCTGCGTGTCTTTTCTTTTTCTTTTTCTTTCATAATATACGCAGCTATTTCTTATCAGCTCTCTCTTTCCAAAGCAAGCATATTTCTGATTAAATTGATATGGAGCCGAAAACGTGCCTTTCCGTAGAGCTTGTACCACGCCCACTGGCGGAGGAAACCCCACTGGCGGATGTTGCGTTGAATGACGAGGAAAGCGTCCTTCTTCTTCTCGTTCCTCTTCTTCTCGATCTGAACAAAACCATTCTCAGTTGCAAAGTGTTATTCATTCTTCATATATCATTGACATTCTTCATTTATTAAATTTACTAAACCAAATTTCAGTAAAAGCACCTGCTGGTAGCTCCAGCGGACTTGCGCCTGAAGACCAGTGATAAGAGTGGAAAGACGCTGGTCTCGGTAGTCCTCGAGGTGGGCGACAATTCCGGCCTGGAAGAATGTTCTGTGATCTCTCTTTCTCTCTCTTCTCTTCTCTCTCCCCAGCTTCTCTCTCTCTCATTGCAAGAGTGGCTTACCTTGAAGAAGACCTTGGTGAGTCCGACTCTGAAGTTGTCCTCAACGAGTACCTTGTCCCTGATGAGTCGTTTCGCCATTTCATCGGCCGCCTTCTTCGAATCCGCTTTGTTTTTCGCCGCCTAAACATGCTGCATTATTGAATGAACAAAGATTGCTTTTCCTCTCCTTTTCAAACTGACATTGTTTTAATGGTTAAAAAATTTTCCGCTTTAAAATTCGGTCAAAAAGTGTGATTCAAAATTTCTTCTCTTTTTTTTTAAATATGTCTTTGCCTCGTCCGCAGCGAGAATGGCGTATCGCTGGACAAAGTCGGGATGGAGCATTCTGTTCGGGAAGCCCTTGCGACAGATTCGGATGCCCTCGAGCACTCCGTTACACGTCAACTGGTTCAGCACGAGCGAGGCGTCGATCATGCCTGCGCATGGGGAACTTTGCTCTTTTTCCTCTTTGGCACATCTTGATCATTTTGCTTACATAAATCTGAATTGAATCATTGATTCGGATATAAATGAATAGAAGAATAGTCTCAAAATCCTTTCTTCTGACCAGAAGTCTTCTTCTCGTTAGGGATGATGCAACGGATGAAGTGGGGGTGCGTCGTGTGAAGCATGCCCATGAGCTTGTTCAGCGACTCGCGATACAACATCGAGACTGTCATGAACGAGCCGGACTTGCCCTGAATGGAAGTTAAGTGGTTTTTAAACATTTTTTTATTCAGTTTGTTATTATTGATTACCTACATATATGTGTTACAGTTAATTTTACGCCTTATCATTCAAAATACGCCTTGGAGCATTCCTTTTTTCTTTTCAAATAAAAATAAATAAGAATAACTGCCTTCTTCTTGCCGCCTCCAGCAGCGCCTCCCTTCTTTTCGAGCGCCGCGGCTTCCTCCTGAAATTAGTGATAATTTTTTTAAAGAAGAATACAATTGTCTCACAGTTTTAACTGTTCTTTTTGTTGAAAATATTAAATTAAGTGATTAAAATTAAATAAAAGTATAGTAAAGAGTTGCCTGCGTCGTGTAGTCCTGCCACACTTCGACGAGGAGCTCATTCGCCTTGGACGCCTTCATGACGGAGACGACGGTGTCGTTCAGGGGGTCCTTGTTCTTCTCCAGCCAGTTCGACACGTTGTAGCGCACGGTGCCGGCGTAATGCTTCCTGGGAGAAAGCTCTCTTTCTCTCTCTCTCTCTCTCTCTCTCTCTCTCTCTCTCCTCTCTACTCTTTCCTTTCTCTCTATCTCTCAGCTCTCTCTCGCACCATCTCTCACCATCAACTCCCTCCCCTCTCTCTCCTCTTTATCTCTCCCCTCTCTCTTCCTTCACTCTCTCTCCTCTCTCTCTCACTCTACTCTCCCTCTCTCCCCCTCCTTGCTTACATGGCAAAGTGTGCTTCGGCCTGCTTGCCCTTGGGTGGGCCAGGCTTGACGAAGTTGGGATGCTTGCCGAGATGAGTGTCCACGAGCTTGGCCGCGAGCGTGGCGTCGGATGCCTTCGGCACGATGCACTCCTCGTCGAGCATAGAGATGATGCCCATGGGCTAAGACGGCATATCGTTACTTACTTATGTATGTACTTTTATTTAATAAATTAATTATTTAAAGTAGCCAAACATTTATAGACTAACTTACATAGCCCTATCTTCAACAGTTTCCATACCTTCTCAATGAGCTCAATGCAAGCCTGGAGATCGAGACCGAAGTCAATGAAAACCCAGTCGATGCCTTCGCGCTTGTACTCCTGAGAGCAGCAAATATGATTATTTACATAGTTAAATTATCATTTTCTCATTATTATCAGTATGCTTAGAGTGAAAGAAAGAATAAAAGAAAGAACTGACCTCCTGCTCGAGGACGAACATGTGATGGTTGAAGAACTGCTGAAGCTTCTCGTTCACAAAGTTGATCCAGAGCTGCTCGAACGAGTTGAACTGAAAGACAGAATTTACTACTTTGTTTTTACTTCTCTATTATATTTTGTCTCACTCATCTCTCTCACGGAATGAAAAATTAAATTTTTATTTTTATTTCAACAACTCTTATCATGCTGCTCTGTAAAAAGTGAAAGTGCGCCGCCTGACATCGAAGATCTCGAATCCGGCGATGTCGAGCACTCCGATGAAGAAGTCACGGGAGATGCCCTTTTGGTCAAGAGTCTGGTTGCATCTGCAAGCGTCAACAATAAACCATCAATTTAAGCATAGATATAAGTCCCGTAATTACATTGGTTTTTCTTCTCGTTTTTGATTATAAATTTCTAAATCTAAATAATTCGAATACACACTTCTTGACGAGCCAGTTGAAGATTCGCGAGTAGAGACCCTTCGCCATGGCGCCGACAGACCAGTTCACCTTGAACAGAAGATTTTTCTTTCTCTTTCTCTCTCCTTCTCTCTTCCATTTCTTCTCTCTCTGTGTCTCTTTCCTATCTCTCTTCTCTCTTTCTCATTCTCTCTCTCTCTCTCTCTCTCTCTCTCTCTCTTCATCACGAGACAAGAGTTCGCTGGCTGACCTGCTCCATGTTCTGTCCCTTGTTGACCCACTCGGTGCCGACCTTGACGCGTGGCTTGAGCATCGCCTTCATGAACTCCTCCGGGTCGATGCCGTACATCGCCGATGCCTTTTCAGCCTCTGAAAACCGAGAGAGATTACTCATTGTCCGATCGATAACATACGAATCATGTTCTTCAAATTGTGCGTATACTTTTCATAAGCCTACAGTGAGAAAAACGTGTCTTTTTAATAGACAAATTTTGCGCTTGAAATATTTACGGTGTTACCGTACTCCTTCCTCTACCAACCGTCGGTGCCATCGGCCTCGGCCTGCTCCTCGCGCGGGCGCTGCTTGAACTTCATGTTGCCCATGTGCATGAGTGCAGACATGCACTTGTAGCAGTCCATCTTCTCTTGCGGCGAGAACTTGAGAATGTCGAAGGCCTGAAGGAGAAAGGGATCAAGGCGGGCTCTGCACGGTCTCATTCATCGAGGTGTTTTTATTAAACTTTTTTCTCGGAATTAATCTTTTCTACATAGCTCCTCATGTGGTGTAGAGCTGATAGACATGCAGTTACTTCCGAACATAATGTTGCTTTCCAAATAATATTGTTGTCGTTAAATGAAAATAAGTCTGCCTCGTCGGTGAGCTGGAACTCCTCGGTGTCGTTGATGCCGTCGATAGTCAGCTCGGCCTGCGCCACGAACCAGTAGTCCTTGATCGGCAGGTCGAGCAGGAGTTCCTGAATTATTTATGTACTATGTTACATACTTATAATGATCAAAATATAAATATTAAAAAAAGACTATGTTATTTTTAAACTAAGTTAAAAATGTTGTTTGTGTTCTATCTTTTTTTAATTCCGTAAGAGAACGACCTTCTTGAGCTCGGGCTTGTAGTCGGAGTAGATCTGGTAGAAGATGTGATAGCAGCGCTCGCCCGGTGCTTGGCGGATGACACGCGACTTCTCGAGCAGGTCTAAAGAGACATTTTAAATATTACAGCAATTATTAATCAGTAGCGTATTTACTTATTTTGATGATTAAAACAGAATTTTGCAGTAATAGTTTTGTTCTATTTATCGTCCGCCGATTTCTAACATCAACGGTATCTTGAAGAGGCAAATGAATGCCAATGAACTAAGAAAAAGCTGACAATGCTCAATGTCACAAGACGCGAGTCTTCCCTGCTTCGAGAAGTGGATTCGGATGAACTTTCCGAAGCGAGAGGAGTTGTTGTTACGCACCGTCTTTGCATTTCCTGCATGGAAATCATTTCTCTCCTTCACCGGTCATTGCCATTCATTGTGAGGCGCCCTTTTTTTAGGTAGCCATTGGTTATCATACAAAATGAAATGACGTTAATAAATCTCGGAGAACCGACCGAAAGCCTCGAGCACAGGGTTCGTCTGCACGATCTGGTCTTCCAGTGTCACCTGAAAAGAGATCGTTTTAACCACTACAATCTCACCCAGCGAGGGGATCGTGAGTTATAATAATAAAAAAGCTTCTCACCTTGGATACTCTCGACTCTCTCTCTCTCTCTCTCTCTCTCTCTCTTTCTCTCTGTCTCTCTCTTTCTCTCTGTCTCTCTCTTTCTCTCTGTCTCTCTCTTTCACTCTCTCTCTCTCTCTCTGTCTTTCAATCTCTCTCTCTCTCTTTCTCTCCCTCTCTCTTTCTCTCACTCTCTTCTTTTCTCTCCCTTTCACCCTCTATCTCTCTTTCTCTCTCACATTCACTCTCTCTCTCTCATTCTCTCTCCCTTTCAATCTCTCTCTTGCTCTCTGTCTCTTTGACTCTCTCTCCTCCTCTGTCGCTCTCTTTCACTCTCTCTCCTTCCCACTCTTTCTCTCTCTCTATCCTAACCTTCTTCTCCTTGCTCTCTACAGCTGGCTTGTTGGCATCAGCCGCCTCCTGCTGACTCGCACCAACAGATGCGAAGTAGGCAATAACCTGCATTGAGTAATAATAATAGCAGTAATCCTCCTTATTATTATTAGTTATAGAGCACACTTTTGTTTTTTTTGTTGCAGATTTCCTGAATGATTTCCAAATAATGCATTAATTTTTTTATGCTTCCGATACTGACCTTCTTGGTGTTCTCGGTCTTGCCAGCGCCGGACTCTCCGGTGATGAGCATCGACTGGTTCTCGTGATCCTGAATTCTCGCTCTGTCTCTTCCGTTCTCTCAATCTCTTTCTCTCTGTTTCCCTCCAATTTCCTCTCTCCTTCTATCGCTTTCTCACACTTCCTTTCTCACTCTTTCTCACACTATCTCTCCCTCTATCTCTCTTCCCTCTCTTTTTCTCTCTCTCCTAACCTGGAGCATATTACGGTAGGCCTCGTCGGAGACGGCGAAGAGATGCGGCGGCATCTCCGTTCGTCGCTTTCCCATGTAGAAACGGGCGACCTAGGGTGTCGAATATTACGGTAATGGAGTTTACGGTAATGGAATAGGAAATATATGCCTTGACTTTGTCGATTACTACAACTTATCTAATCTTCACTTATGACAGATTGAATATACATACTCATTAATAGAAGCCCTAAAAAAGAACTATTTGTATATTGTACCGAGTCGGTGTAGATCGGCAGACGCTTGTACGGGTTGATGACGACGCAGAAGAGACCGGAGTACGTCTGCAATTATTGATTGATCTACTATCGCTTTATGATCTACAACACGGTTACGTTCGTACATGTTTATCTTGTTCTTTGTTTCATTAAATCTCTTTGTTTTCTTGTATTGCTATTCCTGTTCAGTCATCCAAATGGCTGTTATGCCTGATGTCGTATGAAGGATGCGTTGATTCCTCCCGATATTTCGAACCCCCCACCCCCCCCCCCCCATCTACAAAAAGAAATCAGGTTTGCTAGAGGTCAGATACACACTCTGTCGATCTGTAGGAAAGAACTGAAGCTGCGCGAGTGCGTAGGTGGATTGAGACGCTTGAAGACTTTCGAGAATAGAGGGGGATGGAGAGAGAAAGAGAGAGAGAAAGAGAGAGAGAGAGAGTGAGAAAGAAAGAGAGAAAGAGAGAGAGAGAGAAAGAGAGAGAGAGAGACGAGAGAACGACTGGAAGATGGAGAAAGGGATATCAGAAAAGTTGTAAGGGAGTTGAGAGAGTGCGAAAAGAAGAGGGCACAGATTTGAGGAAAATAGTGAGAGAGTAAAAAGAGAGAGGATGGGAAAAGAGAAAGAGAGAAAGGTGAACGGGAGGCGTAACAGACAGAAACTGAGAGAGAGAGAGAGAGAGAGAGAGAGAGAGTGAGATACGATATGACGATGACGGGAAGAGAGGGGTGAGAGAGGGGAGAGAAAGAGAGATACGCTGCCGAAATTTTTACAACGCTGCGCGAGCGGCTTCAGCTTCTTCTACTCCTTCTGTTCGGACGAAGGGGAAGAAGAGTGGAAAGAAAGACTGATGGAGAGATCAATGAGAGAGATTGTCGAGATAAATTTTCCACAGTTTGAGAGATGCAAGCAAGTGGAAAGGAAATTACCAAGGATTCACAAACATTAAAATATTGATCAGGGCAAAGGCAAACTAACGAGAGATTTAGATAACAAAAGGAAGAAGGAATGGATGAGAAAAAAGTACTAGCAAGAGAATTTTGGGAGAACTCAAATGCGAACGGTTTCCTTTTTATTATCAATCACAGCTAATCATGTGAGCCATAATGTTCCATGCGCTATGTCTGGCTTAAAATTAGCTGAGATCTTTCTTCTTCTCACATTGTTCTAGTCTGTGCGAAGATGAGAATTTCCTCTTCTCCTTCATCTCCGCCATATCGCAATAGCAGTATTCCAAGAAACCCGCAACGCTCTTTGCTAGCAAGGAAATATCTTTCTCTCTCTCTCTCTCTCTCTCTCTTAACTATCTCTCTGTCTTCTCCCTCTCCTACTCTCTCGCTTGCTATCGTCCTTTACTCTCTTCTTAAACTCTCCTTCTCCCTCTCCCATCTCTCATCTCTCTTTCTCCCAATCATTGCTTTCCTTCCGGCTTGAACTAATCGTGGCAGAGTATACGGTAAATAGATTCCGAGACAGAGCAACAGAGGAAATGCCATTCTCCTTTAAGCAAGAGATCATGCAAGATAGAGAGAGTACAGAGAAGCCAGAACAATTCTGGGAATCAAAGGGATAGGACCCAAGGTGCGCAACTCACGCAAAGGAAGAGGGAGAGAAAGAGAGAAGGAGAGAAAGGCAGCAGTGAGAAAAAAATTAACGAGCAAATACGAGTAGCGAGAAAACAAAATTTTCAGTGAAAAATGTTATATATCGAGAAAAAGACATGAAAAATTAAGCAGCCTGTTAAATGACAAAGTGATTGCAGAGAGAATATCGAATCTCCGCATACTGTAAAATCATTGTAAGCGGATTTCAAGCGAGAAGGTAAGTATGAAAAATAGAATGATGGCAAGGCAGTGGATTATCAGATGGATTCAGCCACCGTCTTTTCATAAGACAGTTTAATTACAAACATGTTCATAAAAATTAATCAGGCGCTCAATTTTTTCCTTTTTCAAAGTGTAGTTTGATTTCGGTGAAGAGTCTTAATCTAATACACTTTAAGACGTATGAATGTATGTACATACATGCATATGTACATACACATATGCATACAAAGAACGCGCCTCTAAAACTACCCTTGCTCATCTTCATCTTTCTTCCCTTCCTTCCAAACTGACATAGATGAGCATGGCCTTGTAGCGAGCGCGCAGGTTATGGAGGACGGACGCGTCGTTGAGCATCGACAAGTTGGACATGTCCTCGGTCTTCTCGAACTTGGGCGGATTCATGTCCTGGAGGAGATCCTTCTTCACGGTCTTCTGAAAAGAGAGGGAAGTCATCTTCATTTACTTGTTCGTCCGCACTCCTTCATTTAGGACAATATAAAATGGCATTGTGTTATCGCATTAATCTGTAAGTTACAACAACAGCTATGATTTATGCATGGAAGGAGAAAATTTGAAAGTATCAGAGTAATATAATAAAATGTGTAATGTCAGGTTTTTTTCTTCCTAACAAGTTGTAATTTAATTTGTTTAAAAAAGTATTTCTGCTGGCCTCGTTGCCGGGTCCGCCGCAGGTGACAGTGACCATGTCGCCCTTGGTCTCCTTGATCGTTGCCTCCAGATAGCCTTCCTCCTCGTCAGGCACCCAGCAGTTCTTCTTCGAGTCGAACGGCTTCGACTGGTCCTGAATAGAAAAAAATATATACGTTTTTTTTAGAAACTTTATCATCAATTTTTTCTAAATCTTTTTTATTTATTTTTATTCTATTTTATATTAAAACATTTTTTGGGTAAAATTAAAGTTAGCATCCTTTCAATATTTATGTCTCAATTACCAATCTATTTTCTAATAAATACATAAAGAAACAAAATTTAAATACAAATTTGGAAAAAAAAGAAAACCTTGATCATTTGCTCGCGCGTCTGACGCAGATACTGCCATCCCGGGTCGTTCTCGAAGTCCATCTTGATTCAGAAGAGGACTCAGTGAGAGAAGAAGCCAAAAAGGTGCTCTGATAGCTTATAGAAATAGAGAGTTCGTCACTTGGACGAGAACCCTTTGGGGAGAATGGAAGGGGAGTGCTGCTGCCACACACAACCACACTCACTCACACGCACTCTCTCTCTCGGGCACACCACCAACACCGGAGAGGAGGAGGCGACTGGGGAGGAGGCAAGGCTCTGGGTTCGAGTGGAGTTGGAGAAGCTGAGGCTGAGGAGGCAGAGAGGGCGGAGAGGGAGAGAGTCAAAGAGAGAGAGAGAGAACTTTCTTTAGCTACTGGGATTTGCTTCTCTGCACGGTACGCATACTTATCCCTCACCCATTCTCTTTACAGTCCCTCTCTCTTTCGTACTCTTTCTCATCATCACTCTCTGTTTTTCTCTTTCTCTCGCCAATCTCCTTCTCACTTTTATCTTCAAACACCTCCCTATCCTCACAAATTTAGCAACAATGTCTCAGAAGTGCGTGTGCGTGTTATTTTTTATTGTTTCAGCCAAAAATTTTGATTACATATTTACGTGTCACAACTAAATCCTAAGAGTAGCTTTTATAGATGCTTTAATGTCTGCCCAAATTTATAATGTAACTATGTACTTGAGACCAGAATACTTTGACTTTACAGAACTTAGCTTCCACGCCTGAACTTCTAAATTTATGAAGATATAAAATTACTAGGTATACAAACAACATTAGATCAAGCAGTAGAAATCACTCTTTTCTTTTCTTTTTTTCTGTTCGATATCTTGATTTGCTGTAAGAGAATGAGATCGGTAGCTCTGCTCCCGGAATGCGCCGCAACTTTTTGGCACTCGAATGTGATGACGGAGAGGAGTGGAGCTACTGTCTTGGAAAAGAGAGAGAGAGAGAGAGAGAGAGAGAGGGCGAGACAAAGAAAGGCGAGAAAGGGAGCGAGACAGTCAGAGAAAAGTGAATGAGAAGAGAGAAACAGAGAGGCAGAGTGTATTGCGAGGATGATTTAGTGTATATATAATGTGTGTATGAATGGGGCATGAGAGAAAGGGTGCACGATGGTAAATAGAGAGAAAGAGGGAGATGGACGAGAGGGTGAGAGAGAGTGAGAGAAAGAGGGAGTGGACGAGAGGGTGAGAGAGAGTGAGAGAAAGAGGGAGATGGACGAGAGGGTGAGAGAGTGAGAGAAAGAGAGAGATTGGAGGATATGCTGTGGATATGTAGATATACTGAGAAAGCAATAGAAAGTGAACGGAGTTGGCTTTCAAAAAGGAGCCCATGTCAGCAGAGGGATCATTAAACATCTTCCTTTTTTTGATGACGGAAGCACTTTCCCTCTGCCCCTCGCTCTCTCTCCTTTTCTCTCTCCCTCTCCCTCTCTCTCCTTCTCTCTCCCTCTCTCTCTCACTGTCTTTCACTTCGTGCTAACTCTAATAATTCCTTATCATTCTCGCCCTCTATAGGATAGACACTCAGACTCCCCTACGGAAGATCGTATGAAGGGAGGTTTATCAAAGGCGGATGCTGACTCTTTCTTGCAATGGAGAATTGAGACGAAAGAGATTATTCGTTGGAACTGTTCGAGGCTGAACTTCTCAGAAGAAGAGCATCGATTGTCTTAGCGGAAACTTTGCGATCAGTTGCTGGTTTAGTAGTTCAATACAATCTGTTAAAATTATATTACTTGTTTATTGTATTGTTTAACGATTACAATATGGTTTTTATACTTTTTTATTACACCTCGAACCAGCAAGCATGCGTCTATGTATCTCATATCTCTTTAGTATGACATCTTCTTTGTCTACTCTTGTAGTTTTTTATCAGTATTAACAACGTTGTTCTATAATTATGATGCCTCTGCTGTGCCACTGGCTGCAGTATAATCTCTCTCTCTCTCTCTCTCTCTCTCTCTCTCTCTCTCTTCTGGGCTGCTCTCTTGCCCCCGGTATCACCTCGGACTCCTTTCTCTCCTTCGATAGTCAACCCCAATCCCCCCCTTCCCCATCGCGCACAGTGTACAAAAGATAAACAGTCAAGCGGAGGCGGTGGAGGAGGAGGAGGCTCTGCTACACATTCACTCTCAGTCTTTTCCTTTCTGATATCCTCTCACTCGCTCGCTCTCTCACAGACTCACTCTCTCTCTCTCACTCTCTCTCTCTCTCTCTCTCTCTCTCTCTCTTACAATCTCTCTTCTCCGCTCTCTATTCTACTATATCCGATCTCTCTCCATTTCCAAGCCCTCCTCTCAATCGCTTTTCGAGATCTCCTTTATCTTTCTCCCTTTTCCTATTCTTCTCTCTCTCTCTCGCTCTCTTTTTCCTCCCTCTCTCACTCTCTTTCACTATCGCCTCCCTAGAATTCGCACGCCGGTGCCGTGCCAGGTCTTCCCTCTTCTTATGCCATGATTCTCATGCAGTGTTCTAGCATCTCGCATTCTCTCACAGTTGTCCTTCCTTTATCCTCATCTCTCTCGCACAATGTTTGCTTATCTCTCTAATCATGCAGTAAATTGCAATCACACATTAATTATTGTCCACTAATCCTGTTAAAAATTATACTTAATCAATCTTGTAACAAGATGTTATTAACAATATGTAGCATGACCAATGTATGTACATACATAAATGGTTTGATCTGACAAAGAATGGAGGTCAACCAGAGGTTACATATGGTTACATAGTTAAGAGATACGCACGACATCAATAAAAGTCTATAAAACTCATAAAAAATTGCAACAAATATGAGTAAACTCAGAATGACGACACTTGAACGTTCTCTTCGCAGTTTCCCTCTGAATTTAGGCGCTTCTCCTTTCTCCTCGTCTTCCCCACTCTTCTGCTCTCACTCTTCTCACTGCCACTGCTGCTATCGGTGGCCTTCTTCTCCTTTCTCTTCAATCGTCGACCGCTTGCACCACTCGACGGACAAGAAATGACGACGGGAGAAGACTCGTCGAATTGGACGCCTTCAAGGCAATTAAAATAGCATTTTAAATCTTCCAATAGCCAAAAAACATTTTATGCAAAATAATCTACTTTAATAAAAAAAAAATATAATTTAACTAGTCATTTGCCAACCTTTTCTATTTTGTCGCATTTCTTCCTTTAGAACGGCGGTGTCGACATTGTACTCGTCTTTCTTTTCTGGCAATTTTTTATTTGTGGGCTATTTTTTATTGCTTTAAAAAATGTTTATACTCGAAGAAAGTGTGGTACTCATGAAACTACACGTGGAAAATAGCATGAAACCTGTCATTCTCGTAGCCTCTGCCACGACGATTCTATCGCCAGCTTGCATTTCATTTCGGCGATACCTTAATTAATTGAAGTCTTCGTCTTTTCGGAATCTGTAGTTTTTTTTTCAAAATTCAGCATGAAACCTGCAAGATCTCTGGTCAGGAAAACAAATGTAACTGAAAAATTAGAAAATATTAAAATAACATATATTTCCTTTGTAGAAAGTTTGATCAATCTAATAAGCGCACCATTTGATTGCGAGAGCTGCTGCTAGTACATATCTCGCTATTCTTTCTATGCGTCTCGCAATAGTTAGTGGCATGAAAATGCATATTGATAATATAGATAATTAAAATAGCTTATGGTTAGGTATATGATGGCCGACAGGAAGAGAGTGTAGAGAACGACGAGAGCGCAGAGAACGAGATTGACAGCGACGGAGGCGAGGAAGAGCGCGAGCCAGCCACTCGAGCCTTTCTCGCAGCCGGACGGGCACGCGAGAGGAAGGAGATCACGCGCGCCCACGGACTGCAATTACTACTTCGTAGAGAATTCATTTCAGTTACTTGAAACAACATTCTCTCTCATTTATTCTGTTATTTCCGCTATTAAATTTTATATTCACAACTATAACCAATTAATTCAAATATTCAATAAAAGTGTTTATATAATAATGGTCAGTTAGCTCTCATCGTTAGAATATTTTATTTCCGAACACCTTTGTCTTATTGTAAATCAGGCTTTAAAAAATTCTAAGCTAATTGATGATTTTATCGTCATTTACTATAATATTGTATTCCATACTTTGCAAGAGAGGAAGGTGGTTTAGTATTGCCGAAATTTTATAAGTAGAGGCTGATGATGCCAGTAGATGTTTCGATGAGGTTCACTGGTTGATAATTCAAACTTCTGATCAAGTCAATGCCATGTTTAAAACGCGTGTCATGTAACACGCCGTTAGTTTTCAACTATTATCTGGTATCGTTTTTGTCTTTGATGTGAAAATTATTCAATGAAAATACATACGAGAGCTCTGTCGATGAGGACCTCCGCAATCTTGGCAGCTCTCTTCACAGGAAACATGCTTTCGTCATCTTGGATGTACCACGGAATTTCCTGGTAGTGTAAACAACTCTCGATTCGCTCTCTCTCTCTCTCTCTCTCTCTCTTTCTCTCTCTCTCTCTCTCTCTCTCTCTTTCTCTTTATCACATTCTCTGTCTGCGATTCTTTCTCTCTGATTCACCAGGTCTTACCTCTCTCTATTTGGACATATTGATATCTCAGATATGTACATATTTCCTGTGGTTTTAGTGGTCTTTGCCCCTTTTTCCGAAAGGCTCTACACCGTAATGCTGATTGTGAGGACTGACTTCGGCCATGGATTCCTCTGCTTCTCTCAGAAGCTGCGCCTTGCTGTATGGCGGCAGATTGTTGCTCTTCCTTATCAACGCTTCGTCAACCTGCAACCTGAAAAGGTCAATTTATAAACACTTATTTTTGAATGCAATTTGGCGCGAAATAATAAAAAGAAAAACTTCACTAACGCTTGTTTACCTGTACAGCGACGTATTGCCGCATTAAACCGACGATAGTCTTTTCAAAAAACTGAAGTGTTCGCTCGAAGCAGCTGAAATGAATCTCTTTTAATTTTTCCCCTACCTTTTATTGCCTATTTTATGAATAAAATGTAGTTAATAGCGTTATAAAATAAAGAAGTTAACAAGATATAAATAGAATAACAAATGAATATATCGCCTGTATACGTAAGTGGGTGCTACAATGACCCTGAAATAGCTACATATTTTACCCAACCTGAGGTCGGCATCATACGTGACAGAGCAGTGACTCGTACAGCTGGCGATCGTCTCGTCGAACTTGTCGTGGTGCGCCGAGTGCGTCGTGAGGGCGACGAATGCGAGAAGGAAGACTGGCAGCATTTTTGCTGTTGAAAGAGAAGAGCGGATAACGCAGGATAGCAATCTTCCGCTCTCTCTCTCTCTCCAACAATAGAAGGCATTCTAACAATTCAATTTTTATTTGGGCCTCTCTTTATTCATAAATGGATTGAGAAAAGCACAGGGTAAATGTAGAAATGTAATTTCTCTATGAAAGCAAAAGCAAATAACGCGTGTATCCACTCATAACCCGGTTTATCACTAGATCTTATCAGAATACGCAGACTGATTGGGAGGAAGAGAGGATGCGAGCAGGAGAGATGAGTGGAGAGAACGATAAGGAAAATGATACTTATCGTTAGAAAGAGCGGGAAGAGAGATGTGATAGAGAAAAAGAGAAGTGAGGAGAAAAAGACAAAAAGAATGAGGGGATATAGAGAAAAGATAAGAGAGAGAGAGAGAAAGAAGAGAGATAAAGAGAAACGTCTCTGTATTAGAGAGAGAAGAAATAATAGAGGCAGACAGGAAAGCAAATTATAGAAATGAAGGAATTGATTTTTGTAAACATTTTGCTTAACAAAAATCAAAGTGATTGAAGAAAAAGAAACAAATCCACTTGCTTCAAATCTCTAAAAAAAAACTTTAATTATATGTCATGGTTGTTCTTGGCTATCCCTACTCACAATAAGAGATACGAAGGTAGTGTTTATTCTTTTTATTGCGCTCCGATGTTCACATGGATGTCCATACTGAGATAATTCTCACTAAAAGGAGCAGTCCGTGATATACGAATGTAGTCGTGAATGTTTCATTTTTATGACTTTTTGTATTTTGGCAGGTTTTAGGCAATACGAAAATCCTTTTAGGAAATGGAAAAGACGCAAATATTGTTAGAAAAAAAAATCTACGTGAAGTACACAGACCATATCGCTCGTTGAACCTAGACAAAGACTGTTCACAACCAACTCAGGTGAGCAGAATTACGAAAAAAATATCTAAAAATCAACACTGTTCCAAGAGAACGAAATTGCATATATTTTTAAATTAAACAATCGATCAGGAGTGCATATCAGAAGAAATTTCACTCCTCCTTTTCCTCTCTTCTTTCCATTATCTCTCGTCCTTCTCTAGGTGCAAAGAAGGTACGAGAGCGCATGGAAATTGTGCGTATAGAAGAGAGAAAAAGGAGTAGGAAAGTTCTTCTGATACGCACGTATATTAAATGGTAAACCGGTAAGCAAATTTCAGGAAAATTGATCTCGATGCGAGGCGAAAGGCACATTCTCATGTCATTTCACAGCTATCTACCGTTGGCAGTCAGTCGGCCCTCTTCGCTCACTCCATTTCCCCCTATTTTTTTTATTCCTCCGCCTATATTTGAGCACTATAGTTTGGAATTTAAAAAGATCTTTAAAAAAAAGTGCTGCCATAAATTCCGCTTTCTGTATTTTATTTAACCGATGAGAAATTTAATTTCTAGCTTTTTAAAGGTGATAAGCATTTGTTGTTCCAGGTCGAGTAGAGAATGCGCGGCTTGCTGAGTGACGCCGAACAAGCCGGAGGCCTTCTCAACACGCACACAGAAAACGATGTGACAAGGGATGTCACAATTTGATGTCACAATAATGTACCGATTTTACGCCAGTACATATGTGTTCCACCCCATGTCACAATTGCTGTTCCAAAAAAATGTGACCTCCAGTGAAACAGAAGTGTGGCGCGCCATGTCACAATTTTCGAGCGGTGGAGGGCAGCGTATCCCAGCAAAAATGTGACATAGCATGTCACAATTTGGCGGCAGCACAAAAAATGTGACATCCCGCCACCGTTATTTTCTCTCTCTCCCCCTTCATCCATTCCTCGAACTATTGATTCATTTACTGCAATATTATGCATGCCACTGGCATTTAATAACAACAATTATCATTCATTAAATTAGTGAGACCTTCAAAAGACTACAGTAATAACTCAACACATTCACAAGGAAACAGTAACAGCTTAACACACTTACAAGATAACAGCACCGAGTTAAGAAGAATTTGGTCTACTTAATCATGATAAAATGACGTTAATGGTCATGAAACAAGAAGAATTAATACATACTGTAAGGACTGTTTTCTTAGAAGGATATGTCTATGCTACCAGTTACTTTCTGAATGAATCTTGGGAATGAAAATTAGATGGTTCTTAAATGAAAGAAACTTCAAGCATGAAAGCAAGTTAAAAAAAATGAAAGAATCTTTTACTAAGCTGAAAGAATGTTCTCAAGTGAAATAATCTCAAGCAAAAGAAAATTATCAAATGCAAGAGTCAACACAAAAAACTGTGATCTAATGAGATCAGATTGGCCTCTATTCGGCCATAATGGCCTCCAACTTGCGGTAGATTAGCCCAGCATCTCTTGACATGGGCTCCGGAATGCCTAGCAGATTCGCAAGAAGTGTCAGTTCTTGTTTCACTGCCTGTGGGTACTCGAGGTCGAACAACCAGAAAGAAGCGAGGTAGGAGAGAAGCGCATGGGCAAGGTCTCCAGAAACCTGCAGCATGCGTATTATAGAGCAGTTTAAACAAAACGTTTAAAAAAAAGTAAAAAAAAAGATATGAATATTAGAATTTTTTAATTTGTAAAAATACATTTAGGAAGCTTTTCTTCAAACAAAACTTGACTGACGGTGACATCATCTCCCTCAAGTGCGATGATGAACTTGGCAGAGACGTCACCGTACGCGACAATCACGGGCTGCCGGATGCCCTCGTTCTTGAGATGATCAAGAGCCGACGACGCAGAATGGTGCGCCTAAGCATTATAGTTTACACTCCTCTCGCTGTCCGTACACTCCTAACAAATGAACAAAGAAAAAAGTTCGGAACAAACTTTTCAATGTGTGGGAAAATGATTTATTTTTACTCTAAGAACAATAAACGAACAAAATTTATTTAAAAGTCAATGTTGTGAGACGAGTCTGTAAAGTTATCGTACCTGGACAAAAATGCAGAAGCTTAAGCGATGAAGCTGCACGGTGCGCGGTTGTTGGGTGGATACGGCAAGAAAAATACTGAAAATATAAAATTGCTGAAATAAGTATGCGAATTTCAACATGAAATATAAACGATAGTTAATGTACCAATAAAGAGAAAACATATTAAATATTTAAATTCGTTGGGAAGAATGATAGCATCAGTTATGAAGAAGGATCCACTTACGAAGAAAAGAATTAAAAGCAAACCAGGCTCGGATGTCAAAAGAAGTTGATCTTGCTGTGCGCGCCGCTGCGCTATCTCGCTCCAGCAATCGCAGAGAAGAACAGCGAGCCTGATAATAAAAGAACAACGTTGTATATTCAGCATATTTAATAATGTTAATGTTATTACTCATTCGTGAAAAAGGAATGACAAAAGTACTAAGGCATAAAAATTGCAACAGAAACTTGCATGAATCAGCATTAACAAATCAGCTTTTTACTCCCAGAAGTGGGATGAATAAGTTGAACGTTTAAATTACTTACTATTAGAAGAAGAGTCTCCAGTCATCCCTCGCGAGCGCAAAGAGCAGCTTCGGCTGCCTACGCGGCCCGGGACGACTCCCGCTTTCTAACTGAAACAAAAGAGCATAATAGCAACGCTTACACGTCATAAATATCATATCACAAAGCAATTCAATATTACAAACATGAAACAAACAAAAGGATAAGTTTTAAGTGTTTGTTAACCCGAGATTTTCTTTTAAAAATTAAACGTTCCGTTCAAATGATGATTCCGAATATTTTTCTAAACATGATCGAAAGTGATACAATGTCACATTTTCTGTTCTCGCACCGCCTCGTCCCCCCTTGCCACCAAAATGTGACATCCGTTGTCACAATTCTCTTCGGCGGCCGCTTGCGTGTCACATTTTTGGTCACAATTTTGGATGGAACATTAATTGTGCGTCATATTTTTTTCTGTGTGCGGCTCTCGTCTCTTTCTTCCCCGTCACTGCGGCCTTCCTCCTCGTGCTCTGCTCGGTCCTCTCTCTCGTCTTCTCGCGCTCTCTCATGTTCTCACACTCTCTCATCATCTCACACTCTCTCGTTTTCCCACGCTGTCTCATCTTATCACGCTCCTCTCACTTTCCTTCAATCTACTGTTGCTCCCAGAGATTTCCCTAAATTAGTTGAGGCACCATAGTAACTAATGAAAGTCCGTAATTATTTTAGTTGAAATATGTTCCTTTATTGCAGAAGAAGAAGAAGAAAAATGATCCTCCGAAGGCAGCACCGAAAGGAGGGCAGAAGACGGAGAAGACCGAGCTAGAAGATTGCGAACCTGACAAGGTGGAGGTGGAGAAGAAGGAACCTGAGGGTTCGGCTGCTTTACTCTCGATCTATTTATGCAAAATAGGCGTACAATTAAAATGAGAGATTATCGATTTTTCTAAAACTTTATGCTCTTACAACTTTATCAACATGGAAAAGGCGATCGTTGAGGCCACGATATTATACATATTCATGCAGGACAATCATCTTCATTTTCATTGTAGACTATTTCCTTCTATTCTGAAACTCATTTTTCGCAGGTGAAAAGCCGAAGCCGGTTGGCCCGGAACGGAAGCCCCCGACAGGCGGTGGAATGGCTGGTGAGAATTTGAAAAGTGCAAATTAAAATTAAAAGAATATCTACGAAAATAATATTCGAGGAACACACGACCCCAACTACCAGACGCTCGCGGCCGTGCCCAAGAATGCCGACTTCGGCGCCGACAAAGCGGCGGGCGCGGGTGGCGCGGGCGGCGGCGGAGGGCCAAAGGCACCGGCCGCTGGGGGAATGGCCGGTCAGCATCCACTGAAATCGATCCTATTGCTGCATAAATTTCTGTTAAAATCGCAACATCAAAATAACAGCTGATTCTACTAGATCCGTGAACGTCCTTGCAGCCACGCACGACCCGAACTACCAGACATTGGCGGCCGTGGGCGGAGACGCGTTCGGCGCCGACAAGAAGGCTGCAGGCGGGGGCGGCGGAGGGCCACAGCAACCGGCCGCCGGCGGAATGGCCGGTTCATACTTCTCTTGTAAAGCTAATTATTCCCGGGAGATACTTTCTGCTGTGTCCTTCCGAGGATGCGGACAAGGAAAGTAATGTGTGAGACGAGAGGCGAGGCGGGAGAGGTTTTTTACTACGAGACAGTGAGACATGTCGCAGAAGTAACCGACGAGTAACGGAAGAACACGAGTAGAATGAAGACTGAACACTGTTCTGACCATGAGTTAGGCGGAGAGTGTATTCCTTTGCTTGGTGAAGGAAAGGTAGAGCCATGGGTTATAGGCAGGCCTTATCCAAACAAAGGTTACAATCAAAACATGAGAGATACCCATCAAAATGCCAAGTGCTACCGAGCCGTACAACCATTCTGACGCACAAAGTGAACGATCACATGGAATATACCTAGTACTTAAGCACATCTACCCTTTTCAAACCAGGTACCCACGACTCGAACTACCAGACGCTCGCTGCCGTTGGTGGCAAGGACTGCTTCGGTGCTGATAAGAAGGAGGGTGGCGTTGGACCGACGAAGCCGGCTGCCGGAGCAATGGCAGGTTTGTAAGGAGGATTGCTTCACTTGTCTTAAACGCAAGATAGTGGTCACAGAAGATAAGATTTCCTTCAGGTACCAACGACCCCAACTACCAGACGCTGGCCGCCGTCGGGACCAACGACTGCTTCGGCGCGGACAAGAAGGGCGGAGGCGGAGGCGATGGAAAGCCGCAGGCGCCCGCCAACCAGGCCGCCAAGGCTGGTATGCAATGAATGACGTGGCAATTATCTTCGATCAAGATGGAATGGCTCTACTCATAGCAACTGGGGAATAAAATCAGTATGTAAAAGTTTACACACACATTTACAAGATTTCTCGTAAAATCGCCTCTACCACAGCCACCGCCGACCCCAACTACCAGACGCTGGCGGCCGTTGGTAATAACGACTGTTTTGGCGCTGACAAGAAGGGCGGAGTGGCTGGCGGCAAGCCGACGGCGCCAGCCAACCAGGCCGCTAAGGCTGGTACGGGCACAGTGGATTTCTGTATAAATTCCGCATCAATTAGCACGAATAATAATGACAAAAGTGAAGGCAATTACCAGATCTGGATGCCATATTCGTGAGCGAATTTTAGGTTGAAATGAAGTTGAGCGACCGTTGTCCTTTAATTTAGATATTTTCAGCCACCACCGATCCGAACTACCAGACGCTGGCGGCCGTGGGGAACAACGACTGCTTCGGTGCAGACAAGAAGGCTGGAGGGGCCGGCGGCAAGCGGCAGGCGCCCGTCAATCAGGCTATGTTTAAAATCAGTGGTATGGCCATGGCTATGGCCAGATATGTTTGTCCTTTCAGTTGCTGATTACAGCATGCTTTTGTAATGTCTCCTTGTTTCTTATAGTAAACTAAGGCGAATATACCCAACATTTCCCTCCTATTCTCGGTGTCTCTGCTAACGATAAATCAGCTGCTGTTATTTGCACGTAGACTAACAGACGAGAAATACATACCATTCTTTTTCTCTTGAAGTTAAAAGAAAAAAAATTTCACGTTGATGCTCAATAGTCTGTTATTTCCAGTAACTTGTTTGCCTGTTCAAGCGTTCTTCTGTTCGTGTCCTCTTCATCTGCAACTGCCTGCTGATCATTGGCAAAATGTTTCTTCTCGTTTCTTGAACTTCGTGCGAACGACGAAGTAAAGAAGAAAGAAGACCCATCTGCACATCTGGCATACTTTTGACTTGCTTTTTCATCTCCGGTCTCTTATTCTCGCGCTCTCTCTGCATCCTTCTCTCTCTCTCTATCTCTCTCTCTCTCTCTCTCTTTCTCTTTCTCTCTCTTTCTTTCTCTCTCTCTCTCTGGTTCTTCTGCTAATTCTTCATATGAAATCTGAGCTGCCGTCAGAGGTCACGCATCTTCGTTCTTCTTCTTTACTTGAGAACTGCTAACTCGTGCTGGCGGCTCTATTCCCATTGCCTCGCCACATCTGATCGCCACTGGTTGTTTCTTTCTCTGTATCGACTTCTCTATCCACCTTCTTCAACTTCTTCTTCTTCTCTCTCTATCTTCGTCTTTCTTTATTTCTCCCCCTTTCTTTCTTTCTCCCTCTTTCTTTCCTTCTCCTTCTCTCTCTCTCTCTCTCTCTCTCTCTCTCTCCCTGACCTTCAAATGAGGCTTGCAGTTTCAGTCCTCATTCCCTCCTTCTGCTTCGAATGACGATGCTTCGCGTGGCTCTTCTTGCTCTTCTTCCCTGCTTCTTCAAATTGGCTCTTCCCTTCCCCTTCCAAAGTGCAGAGAACCTCTCGCCGCTGACAGCAATCGACCGTGAATTGTCAGTCGCTTTATTAATAATTATTGGTTATATTACGGAATTAATTAAATATGTAAGTACAATTAATTATTCACTCCCTTTCAGTGGAAATCATGGCGTAAGTGGATCCACGGACACCGATGAAATGGCAAAGAGTATGGGCGCAATGAGCGAATTCTGGGTTGCCAATAAGGCAAATTCCGATGCGGAAGGATGGACTGTGAGTTTATAGAAGAAATGGATATTTCTATCTTTAAAAAAATATATGTAACATACGTGTATGTATATACATAGTTTCTATGTTAATCAAACCACAGCAGTTACACATATATCACAATTAAAAAAAAGTAATAAAACTTGAGATTTGTAGACGACCCGAAGAAAGAGAGGAATCGAAAAAGAAGAGTCTTCGTCGTCTTCTTCTTCTTCCTCTTCTGAAGACAACGACAAGGACGACTCGCGAGACGGAACGGCGGTTAGAGATATTTCTATTTATCTATTTATATTTACATATTTTATTGATTATTTTCGGAAAAGAATTTGATAATGCCTTTGAAAATAAGTTTTACGTATTATTGTAAAAAGAAAAATAATTTCCAGGTTGTGCCCGACGACGGGCTCTCCTCGGCGAATTCAACGTCAGTCGGTGAGCTGAATCTTCAGGAGAGCAGCGGAGAAGAGGCCAACTCCACGAGCGAAACGGCTGGCACTCCACTCTTCCTATTCTGACTATTCATAATTCCTCATTTTCTTTCGAAAACACCATTTTAATTCTTCAACCATTTAACATTTATCGATGTCTCATCAATTGATTTCTTCTCTCTCATAGTGATCGCTATGAATAACCTTGTCTACATTCAAGTATCATTTCTAAATTTTGCACGAACAGAAAACGGTTTTTCGAAACCAATTGTATTGAACGATCAAGTGTGTTATTTTGCTCACTGTATGAAATATAATAAACCGATTACATCGCCGTGGTCTACAATTCATATTGCGATTCATCAGTGTCTGGGAGAGACCGTCAAAACCTGCGGCTCATCCTCGAGCTCTTTTGCATATTTTCTGGTGTTGCAGTGACAGAGAGTTTGAGTAAACTTCTTCACACTACGGTTGTCTATACAAACAGGTTTTCATCGGCAAATGATTGTAAAATAAATGTTGAATATTTATAGATTACGCAGACTAGGTTTAAAGAAAACAAAAACAAGAATCACAAGGTCGATGTGAGCCCATCCTCCTAGTGCATTTAGAAAAACACAATGTGATTATCTTGGCAGCATCGTACACTCTCTCTAACGTCGCGGTCTGCTTGTCTGCGGTCTCTTCAGGGATCCCTGTCTCTCCATGGACGCTGGCCTCTTTTCCTGCCAGTTGTCCACGAAAGAATGGGGAGCAAGTGATGACTGAATGTTCTGATCATTTCTCTTGATCCTTTACTGGTTTTTGTTCTCATTCTTCTTTGCTTCTAGTTTATCATATAGTCTTAAATATTTACTGTATTATAGGATGCCCTTCTATTAAAAAATAAATCACTATTGTACGCATTACACATCAAACTGGAATATTACAGCGTGATATGTTCGATTTTAGGGCTACTTCAAAAGGTTATTAAACGTTGTTTTTGACTTATCTTCATGGTACTCCTCTGTTCCTCTGTCTCGCACTCAATCAAGGTTTTCAGCGCTTTCAATATACTGTTTTTAATCGAATCCTACTTGAATGATCAGAGAAAACAACATAGTTGGCGTATAATTTTGACCAAAAAAAAAGAGAAGAAATAAATTGTATCTCGCCGTTGCTTGGTAGTGTAGATATCTTTTATGCTCGGCATGCAGAAAACTCTATCTGAGATCGATCAAGCTCTCTTTCTCCGAAAAATCAAGCAAACTAGGTCGAGCCTTTCATTGGGTTTGTACGATCAATGGAACAAAGCGTCAGCGAGAAAGGTCATCTCATCAGGTCAGTATAGTTGTAATGAAACAGTCGAACTCTTTGACTGCCACATTGCATCCTCTTTCACTAATCTCACCTCGTTTTTATCAGTTTCTTAAGTTTCTGAAGCGCACAAATGCTACTCTCCATTTCCTTGATCTATCCGCAGCATTCATCTTTTTTTTCTCGTTTCTTTGCCTATTTCTGTTTACACGAAGCAGCCGCGTCTCGTCAGCTCGGGAAATTATATGTATGTACATACTATATATATACGAATGCACCTACATATACATACGTATATTATCTTGTTTCATCATTGAAAACCCGCTGATAAATCTGAATAAATGTCATTTTGGTCGGGTTCTTAGCAAACAAATTAAATAATGCGCCTAAATCGAAGGAATAACCCGCTCCAACAGCATGGCCAAATCTTTCTTAGGCTTTATCATAAGCTACTGCGTTTTCCAATGTTCTGTAAAGAGACAGAAGGTTCCAGCAGAAATGTGTAAGGAATACGGCGTTTAAAGAAATTACTTCAATGATTTCAATGAGGGATAGAGGATTACACTTCCGCTTCCTTTATGTTGCGTAATCGATCGCTAGGGAGAAATGAAAGCGCTAGAGTGTAAAAGAAGTCAAAAGAAAAAAAGACAACGATAGCTAAAACGAGAAAATGAGGGGGGGGGGTCGGTTTTGCATATTTAACCAAGCCTCCGCATGTCAGTGTGGCTGGAGTTTGGTTTCGTTCTATGATTACATCATTCTGTTAACATGCTGTCATCACTCTGTTAACATATTATGACTAACAAGGGGAGTCTTTCGGCGGGGGCGGTAACCCTCAACATATTTTGCATAATTCGAAAGCTCTCATCGAGCTGGTAAGCTGTTTGATCTTTCTAGCTGCAGAAGGGATTCTATTTGCCCGAAAATGCAGGAAAATACCCTAAAATTTACATTTTACGATATGTGCTAGCGACTTTAAAATTGATGTATACGTGATAGTAGGACGTATAAAACTTAATAACTTAATTTCTGATCATTTTTGGAGCAAAATGTTTTATGCAATTTTTCACTAAAAGGAACTCCTTTGGTGAAAAAGTACCTGTTTTGTTGGAGAAAAACATTTGTTTCTTAAAATATTTTTACTTTTATGCCACTAACTCGTCATTTTCAAGTTGTTTTAACGTGAAAAATAATAGTTGGCATACTATATCTCGCTTTAAAATGTTCATTTTCTCAAAAAGTTCATCTGTCTCAAAATGGTTCATCTTGTTGCCTTAAACAGCCACGGACACACTATTTGTACCTGAATTTCGGTTCGGTGGTTCTAGCGCTCTTTTCTGCTGTAGCTAGTATGTATAAACATCAAAAAAGTAACCAGCTCGTTGAGAGCTTTAGAATGATATACATATAATATGTTGAGGTTTGTCATCCCCGGCGAAAGAGTTCCCTTGTAAGAAAAAAAGTAATATTTTAGAGCGTAAACGAACAAGGAAGATGAAGGCGTCCAACTATTCTATGCTTTGTGTCCTGCTTCTTGGGTTTGCCCTGCTCTTCATGTTTATTGGATTCGACTACGGTTCTTATTTTATTTATTTTTGATATTAAACTCACATTTTAACTCTCTCTATATATTTATTTTCGCATTTCTCGTTAGTCTTTCAATGTATAGAATAAATAAATAAATAAATAAATAGGGCTCAGTATGCAAAGTTCTCACCAAATGTAATATTCACTACTTGTCTGACAGTTGGTAGTATTCTTCTGCTCTTTTCTTCTTTAGTAAAGCCTAAATTGGACTTAAAGTCAGTTCGTTTGTATTACAATTTATGCTCTTGATTACTACGTATATGGCTTGCCTTCCATCTTTTTCCTTTTTATAGCCAACTTCTTGGCTGAGTCCGTCTTCCACTCTCTCCATGACCGTGACCCTGAGAATGTCAACAAATTTACGGGCTACTACGGGTAAGTACATATTTACAAGTTAGATAGTATAATATCCATTTGTACCTTTTTTCAAACACTACAAACCCAATGCTCCATCTCTGTCCCCCCGCCACCGCCTTCACATCCTCATTTTCCTTTCATCAACACAGTCGAGCGATCTCGAATGTCTTCTGCACGATCGCGAGTCTGCTGACACCGTTGTGGCTTCGTTTTATGATGGCAAAAGTTAGCAGCTGATAGATATTATTATATTAAAATAACGTACGTCACTCTGCATTATACATATATAAAAAGGCTATAATGACGCTTGCATTTGCAGTGGGCCATGGTGTTCGGGTCGTTGACATTCACTCTGTATTCTCTTTGCTTTATCACACTAAGTCCCTACGTTTACTACGTCTTCAGTGCTCTCCATGGCATCATGTTCGCTGGTCCCTATTTTTTTGTTTAACAATTTCTTAATAACATTTTACAAGCGTCAGGTACATACAAATATATAATTTAAGGCAATGTCTAATTTGTACAAGTAGTCTATTTCAGTCTTCTTCATCGGCTACAACTGTTATCTGACAGAAATCTCGCGAAGAGAAGATCTGGAGAGAAATAGCGCGCTAGTTTGGTCAATCGGTTCGATGAGGTAATCGTTGGCTGTTCCTATGACATCAAATTGATTGTAATGATTGTGCAGCACAATGTCTGGTGGCTTGATCTACGTGGGCATCTACTTCCTCGACCCTTATGAGTCAACTTCCGTCATTCCCACCTACCGCGACTACAGTGACGAAGAGATCAAGTACGTTTCATTATGTATGTATTTACTTTAAAAAAAAACTTAATTGACTTTATATAACCCATTTCATTGAAATATAAATTTATTTTATACATGTGCTTTTCATTTAAAGGGGCACGAAACTCAGCCCGTAATCTATCATTGTATTCATTGTATTCGCGTCTCTCTACATACAAATGTATGTCACACGTTATCAAAAGTTTCGACTTCAAGAATGAATTTTTGGCCCATTTAAGAATCTTCTTCGGGATATTCGGACTGATCGGACTTCTATCGAACCTGCTCTTCGCGTGCTTACCGAATAAGGGAGTCTCGGAAGGCTTGGCTGTAACGGGAGCGAAGTCAGTGAAAGGGCTACCGACGCTAAGCGAAATCAAGGATGAGCTAAGCAAGTTTTCTTACAATCAGCATTAGGCAACCGAATTGTTAATATTTATAATTTTTTTTCATTTTTATTTCAGCCAGTATGTTTGCTGCATTCTGGGATACGCGGATCCTCCAAATCTGCCCTCATATGCTCTACGTCGGCTTGAACGTTTCAACGTATTTGGTGATATTTCCGACGGCAATTCAGTTCACTTCTGCCTTTGCGAGACTTCCACTGCTCACCGCTTTCTATGGTATCGTCTTCAGTATCGGCAGCTTGATTGGTATGCCTCTATCTCACATTCAATTATTTTTCTTTCACTATTCCTCTGTTGTTGTTTTCTACGCATATTTAGTTATTTATTTGCATGAAATTACTAATTCTGACTACCTAGCCGGATGCCTTATCAGCTTTGCTAGCAAGCGCGTGGCGAATTTCGGTTTGAAGCCACTGCTAACGATTGCCGTTGTTGTGCAGGTGTTTTTGATGGAATTATTCATTCTTCATAATCTGACGTTTCTTACTTCTATTTTTTAATACGCCATTTTTTTACGCAATCAAAGTGGACGATCCCTGTTTGTCTAGACGATCGTCTCTCTTCTCATCGTCTTCTCCATTCCCGGAGAAGCGACAAGAGCTCCGACTTCTGATCCCGCATGGCTAATTAATCCTAGGTATTTTTTATGCTCACATTTTTATCATTATTATTAGCAAAATAGTACTAATTGCAATATCTCTTTAATTAATGAAATAATTCGGCGATTGTGAAAGTTTTTAAAGGACAATACACAGCCGTAATCTATTTGAATTTTTCTGACCAATGAAGTCTCTTCTCTCTAAATCACCTGTTCTCTTGCCCTTTCGTCATGCGAAAAGGCGCCAACTCGAACTTGAGTTTTTAACTTCATTAAGCGCTGTTGTCGTGTTGGTGATCGGCTTCTGCTTCGGCGCCCTCGACAGCTGCAACATGACGAATCGCATGGTCATCTGCACGCTGGCACGGCCGGAGAAACGCACGCACACCTTCGCTGTCGCACGATTCTATCATGTTCCTGACCATTTATTTTTTCTTCTTTCATTATCTTCTTCATCTTTCCTAGCGCGAAAGCATGTATTCGGTAATTGTGAAAAGTATCAATATTCACTGAACTCTCTCTCTCTCTCACAGAAATTTGAATGATTGAGGTCTTTAGCGATAAAAATACCGGTTCTAATAGACACTTTCATTCTCTTTGTGCCATTTCGCTATCACTAAAGCGAAAATTGAGACTGCATTTATCTTCTTTCGGTGACGTTCAATCTTCATGCAGGCGCTGGTGTCCAGTCTGATCATGCTGCTCGCCTCGCGTCTTTCCACTTACACCTCCACGGCCATTCTGACAGCCGTCTGTTACATCGGAGCCATTCTTTTCTGGAGAGTCAGCACCGAACTGCTGGCCAATGAAAAGACATCAGCAGTCGAGTCGAAATAGATCATTATTCTAACTGTAAGATTTTCTACCTCAGACGTACATTTACTATTTATTACAATGACTTTCGGTTGAGGACATTTTTGTCGATGGAATTCAATAAAAATTTGACAATATGATGAATTATTCAGGCCGTTGATGGCAGTAAAAAATTTCTTGTTGGCACGCGCGATAAAACTTTATTCGAGCAAAAAAATGCCTATCGCAACAGTCAGAATCGAAAGTTTGTTGAACTTGTTCAGCCAGATGTTCCCACGAAAGTATGCATCGAACATCAGACGTTTCTATTTATGCTTCATTCCACCTCACGTCATATCTCAGCTTCAGTTCATGAAATGAGGGTCAGCTCAAGTGCATTACAGTGGCGAGGGCATTGAGATCACAGAATGTTGACTCCCCAAAACTGTCAGTGATAAGATGTCAACATTTTCTGCTAAGAGGGGGGGAAGGTAATAAGTAAGAGAGTGCAAGATTAGAAGAGAAGTCGAAAGCGAGAGAATGAGAGATAGAGAGAGAGATAGAGCGAGAGAGAGAGAGTGCGAGAGAGAGAGGGAGGAAAAGGAAGCCTCATGCGTTTTATCATCACTTTCGAGTGCACCAGAAGCTCCATCTAAAAAAAGCAGGAGACTGACAACCCGCTTCTCTCTTCAAGAGCAATGCACAAAAGCATGCTTGCAAGTTATCTCCACGTTTGCATCACGTTGTTCAGTAATCCTATGTACATAAGTATGGTGTGCCTTGTTCTAGCTTATCACGAAGGAACTATTTACAAAGATTGCTCCAAACGTGCTTTCTCTTCCTCTCTCTCTCTCTCTCTCTCTCTCTCGTTCTCTCGCACTTTCTCTCTCTCTTTCTCTCTCGCTCTCGCTCTCTTTCCCGCACTTTCTCTCTCCCGCATTCTCTCTCTATCTCTCTATCTCTATCTATCTCTCTCAGTCTCTCTTTAAAATTTGATCTTTGTTATTGCTGGACACAATGTCCGTGCGATTTTCGATGTTGTTTTCGCCCTTTCCTTACACTCCTTCGTCTTTATTTTGTGCAAGGATTGTTGCGACTTCGTGTGCAGCTTCGAAATCACCAATGGAACTTTAAGCCTATCGTTAATACCTCGTTTGAGGGTGCATCATTTTGCTTTAAATTTTGGCCAGCTATTGGCAATTGTCATTGAAACGCACATTCAATCTTGGTCAAGGTTTCGTTGAGTTGTTCTATCTAATAATAAGCGTTCTGCGCTGAATGTTCTATCGTCGAACCTGTTTTGATGTTAGTGTGAAGGTTGTACTTGCCGCAAAACTATTGTCCCCATTTAGAAGCGAACCTGTCAGAATATCCAGAGATTTATAAGGGAACCAAGAAGCCATCAGCCATGCTAACCGATCAAGTCTGGGATAATAAAGCTCGTTCGCCGAGACGCGACGTCTTTTTTCTCTATCTCTGCTATTTCGTACCTCACAATTGGGCAATTAAACGGGATTGTCATAAAGTGTAGTGTAAACTGAACGGTGAAATCATTTATCGACTATGATTGACGAAGAGCAGGTTTAACGTGTACTTTGATATCTGCGTTCAATTCTTTTTTCACGTGCGTTTGAGTTGAACGCTAGTTTTGGATGGTCGAATTTCTGTGCTTTAAGCACAGAAATTTGAGTAAGTAAACCGGCTAGTCATAAACGCTCTTTCTCTCCACCGTTCAACTTTTGGTGATGCAACATATTTGCTAAGATTGAATGCGCGGCTGCTGTTTGTTTTAAGAAAGATATCCCTTTTTAAAAGAAACCTTTATTTTTACAACGTCAGTTAGCTAAAATGGTGATTTTTTTCTAACAATACTTTAGGTGTCCGATTTACCTATGAATATACATATGTATTTCCGAAACTCGAAGTCTTCTTCAGATGTCTCGACATGACCTCATCGCCTTACTCGCTCTCGTCGGAGTAGCAGCTGCAATTATTCCGAAGGAAGCACGAATCGACTGCCATCCGGATCCGAATGCCAATGAAAAGGAGTGCACGAATCGTGGTTGCCTCTTTGAGCCCTTTCCTGTTCGTCCATGGCTTTTATTATGCCTCTTAAAAAATTCATTCTTTTTTGATCTAATAAATAGATTAAAGTTCTTAAAAACAAGATAAAATGAATAATATTAATATAATAATAATAATAATAATAAATTGTGAAGGGTGACGAGTGGAACACGCCCTCGTGCTACATGAAATCGGACGAGTTGGGCTACACGGGCACGTTGCTTCCAGACGGTAGCTACAAGCTATCGCACAAGAAAGGCAAGCATTTATTGTCATTCTTTCAACGATGGACACAATGCTCAGATTGTTTATTTTAGATTTTTAGCCAGTTTCACACACTTTTCTTGTACGCTATGAATTATTGTTATAGAACTCTTATGTTATTTGAGTGTAAACAAAAAAACTTATGAAAACGGTTACTGAATTAAAAAAAAAACAGTTTTTAAATACTTTACTTTTTTTTGCTAGATACGAAAAGCCCATTCGGCATTTCGATTCCGGAGATTTATCTCGCGGCCCGCGACATCGGCAACGGCGTCATCAACGTCCGCATTGACGACCACTCCAAGAGGTTCACTTATTTCATTATTCTCTATTATTCTTCTTTTCTGCTTTTAGTCTTCTCCACTCATTATTTATTATTTATTATTATTATTCAACACATAAATATGTAAAGGTAAAAGAAAAAATATATAAAGGTTCGTGTGGACCGGCAATAATTAATCAAAGTTGCTATCCTCTACCATCGCTTCTATCTTTTTTGTCTATTTAGTTCTATATTCCATTCAATCTATTTCTAGCAGTTTGGAGCAGGACGATGAGAGGTAAAAAACGGTTGTCCCAATGCAAAACCATTTTACACATGAGGCTAACCTCGTTTCCACGCATTACATGCTCTCTCGCTCTGCCTATCGTTAACACCACATTTACCTCAACAGCGTTCTCCATGCCATTACCCATGAGGGTAAACAATGATTGCATGCTAGACAGCATGAGAGAGCTTGATCCTATCAGAGATGCAGTCATATAATCTTAATGGGTGAAATCTCAGTATTACCCCTGAAAACGACACTTTACAACGGCAGCTGATTATGGGTCTTCTGCAACAAGCGCACAATGATTTCACTGCAAAGTGTATTGATAAGAGTGGCCAAAGATTAACTGATGATGACTTGAAAAGGTTAGCGGATTTCAATGATTATTCTTTGCGAACCGCTCTGGGGGATGAATAATAAAATTCGAAGCAAAACATCCTAACACCGTACTTATGGTTTGATATTTTCTTCGCTCAGATACGAACCTCCTATCGATCTACCGAAAGCGACGATTCCATCGAAGGGAACACTCGTCTTCGCTGCGCATCTTGACGATTCCTTCTCCTTCACGATTTCTCGATCAAACACGAGGAAGGTCTTCGACACTTCGTTTGGTACACTAAATATTATTATAAATCCTAATATAATTATTACATCAAGCACTAGGTTCTTTCTATTGTTATAAAACAAAAATCAATTTAAAAATATTCTTGAGGGGGTCTCATCTTCGCCGACAAGTTTCTACAGCTCGCGGCGCACTTGCCGTCATATTTCATGTACGGATGGGGTGAAAATACTCACCTGAATATCAAGGTTTGTCGATACTGTGGAAAATTTTTTTAAATAATTATTTTAGCAATATTATGCGGATATTGAAATGGTCTCCATGGCTTTTCACTCTCCACCTGGCATCTTGTGGAAAGCCAATGGAAAATCACTTGCAGCACAACTTTTCGTCCTTCCTCACGTGGGGAATGTTCGCGCGGGACGAGCTTCCAAATGCGCTTTTTCTCGACACGAAGAATCTCTATGGTTCGTTGTTGGGATACGGTACATGAATTTATGCATTCTATATGCCTGTATAATGGATACATACATATTAATATATGTAGGTTTTCAGATACATTGTATGTACGTGCTTGTCCAGACAATACTCTTCAGGCGTGCACCCTTTCTATCTTCTCGTCGAACCCGACGGCCTCTCCCACGGCGTTCTCTTCCTGAACTCGAACGCTCAGGAAGTCACGACCACGCCCAGGAAGCCGGCGATTATCTACAGGACGATTGGTGGCATTCTCGACATGTACTTCTTTCCAGGTTAAAAGAAAAAAAGACCGATTAAAAATTTGCATTTAATTTACATAAATATTTCTGACTATTCTAGGCGAACCATTCTAAAAAGTAAATGCTTATGGCTACGATTCAAAAATATCTTCTTTTCTTCCAGGCCCCCGTCCCGAGGACGTCATCCAGCAATACGCCGCCTTCATCGGTCGGCCGTTCCTGCCGCCCTACTGGGCTCTCGGCTACCAGGCTCGAAATTTTTTACTATTTTTTTTTTCAAAATAAGGGCTACTTATTTTAACTTTTTTTTCTAACAAGCAAAATGTTAAATAAAAATATAAATAATACAAGATTGAAGATGTGTCGCTACGGCTACAAGAACCTGGATGATCTGAAGACGCGTGTGGCTGCGATTCGTGCCTACGAAATCCCCTTCGACGTCGCGTACGCCGACATCAACTATATGGACGAGTACAAGGACTTCACGATCGGCAAGGTTCTCGAGATACATCTTTATTTATTTTCTTTTTTATTTATCTCCCTTAACCAATAAAGCTCAAATTCATACATATATGTAAATTGAAGACTGCGCTAGAGGTGACATGCACGCAGATATGCATATCATGGAGATCTATAAAATGACTGGTAATTTTAGGAACCCGCGATGATATTATTTCTCTCTGTGAATCACATTTTCCTGTCTTTCCTAGGACTGGGCATCGTTTGGCGAGTACATGACTTACCTGCACTCGGTCGGCATGCGCACGATTCTCATCTGGGATCCGGCCATCGGCGTCGACTACGAAACCTTCGAGAGAGGCGTCCAGATGGTTTGAGAGTGGCTCCTTTTATTCATTGCCTCTATTATACGTTGAAAAAGTCAATAAAATTAATTATTCGAGATAGCAGAATAATAAAGGCTGTCAGGATAGTTGATATTCAACGCAGGACGCGAGTTTCATCGAATGGGAGAGGGCCGACCAAGTTCCGCGAGAAGTCAACGACAAGTATCCGCTGACTAAGGTTACTCCAACGCTTTCAAAAGCACTTGGAAACTATACTCTGAGACAAGCTTTAGAAAAAAAATGCCACTAAAAATTGACTTAAAGGAATCACATAAAAATTTTGCGAGATTTCAAATTTCGAAATGGCATAGAGAGTGCCTACTCCAAGGGCAGACGCGGCAATTCAAACCTCCATTATTTATTTTTCATTGATTGTCATCCTTTAAAGTGTCATATTGCCCATTGCAATCATAAATAGTATGCATGTATCCAGGGAAGCAAGTTGATGCTCGGCGTTGTCTGGCCCTTTGCGCACTCGGCTTTCCCCGACTTCCTCGACCCCACGAATCGAACGCTCGAGTGGTGGAAGGGAGAGTTTGTGCGCTTCCATCAAAAGGTTTGAGCAATAAATACACGATAGCGTATCCTACTTGAATGGAAGAATACATAATTATATAAATATGCAACCTTAAGGCTGCCTTCGACGGCGCGTGGATCGACATGAACGAGCCTTCCGTCTTCGGTACGAACCACGACGGCCCGTGGTAGGCGGAAATGCAATCATTTAATTTTTTTGCTAAATAAAAAATTATAATAATTAAATAAGAAAAATGAGTTTGCTATTTAAGGGTTTACGACGACCCGGCGCATCCGCAGGACGCGCTTGTCAAGTGCCCGCTGTCCGGACCTGACTCGGAATACGACGTGCCGCCGTTCCAGACCGCAGCCGTCTATCGCTATGGAAATGTTACCGCTTGTTTTAGAAGCTGTTACATTTATGTTACGGAAGCCTTATTTGCACATGCTATTATTACATTTTACTGCCATTACAATCACAAAATTTTTTTTAATTCGTTTAAAATATTAAAACTTGTAAAAAGAAGTTAATACAAAAAAAGTATTTGTTAAGGACTCGTACTTGTCCTCGAACTCGCTGTGCATGATCGGGAGATCGCGGCGCGGCACGGAGCGACTCTACGACACGAAGAATCTCTACGGATGGTCAGAGACGAAGGCGACGCAAATCGCCGTGCAGGCCGCCACTGGCAAGAGGGCCGTCGTCATTAGCAGGTCGTAATTCTCTTCTTCTAATTTCCTTTTAAAGAATTTCAAAGGTTTCCAGATGATGTTTTCAGCTCCTTTTGGTAACATTACGGCAGCTTAAACGATAACTCAAAATCAAATAACGCCATTGATATTTCCCGAGTTGAATTACACAATCAAAGTTTCAGATTATCGAGTGTCTTTTATACATGCTCTGCGTTGTCGACACCACTTGTTTATAAATTCTAATTACCCAAAAAAATAGAGATGTCCTTCTTTTGACCTGACCGAGAATGTGAGTAACTAAAGTTGTGAATTATTCAAATTAATTTATTTGAATGAATCGTATGCAAATCATTTGTTTTCCTTTCTCCCTTTTCAGATCGACCTTTCCGTCTTCCGGTCGCTTCGGCGGACACTGGCTCGGCGACAATCTCTCCAGCTGGGAGGATCTGCGCGCGTCCATCATCGGCATCATGGAGTTCAATCTTTTCGGCATCCCCTACGTCGGCGCAGACGTCTGCGGCTTCCGCGGCAACTCCACCGAAGAACTCTGCCTGCGGTGGCAGCAGGCGGCCGCTTTCCACTCCTTCTTCCGGTCAGTCAATATTTTAGAGATTCCTATTCTTTTACTAAGGAATTTCTCTTTTACGAAAAATATTTAAACGTACCGCTCTGGCGAAGATGCTTGCATATCAGAAGAAATTTTCCCTCCTTTTTCTCTCTTCTACGCGCAATATTTTCATGCGCTCTCGTGTGCTTGCTCAACTTACAGTACATTCTTAGCATCAACATAGGTCGACAGATAATGGAATGAAGAGCGAAAAAGGAGGAATTTGTTCCGATATCTTCCCACATTTGCCCTTTCTAGTTCTCTTCAATAGATCTCCAATAAAATGTATTTTTAAGCAACCACAACATCTACCATACCATCTACCAGGACCCGGCCGCATGGCCTTCGGTCGCCATGGCAGCCAAGAAAGCGAATCTCTTCCGCTACTCTTACCTGCCTTATCTTTACAGGTCACATTAGTTTGTCTATTATTTCTCGATTTCACAAAAAAAGGCAAAATCTGTACAATTAATTAAGCTTTAAAGGACTTCCAAATAATTGGCCAATTATAGCCTCCACTTCCGCGTCTCCCTCTACGGCGGCACCGTCATTCATCCGACCTTCTTCGACTTCCCCGAAGACCCGGACACGTACGAACTGAGCGAGCAGTTCATGTGGGGCAGCGCCATTCTCGTTGCGCCCGTTCTCTATAAGGCCAGCACCAGCTAAAGGACTTGCTTAAATTACCAATAAATACTCTTGCTAGAAGAAAAGTTTAGATATAAATATATTAATTAATATTTGAAATAATTAAAACTCAAAAAAGTATAATAGAAATAGAGATGGCAAAATTTGTTGGGAATGAAAGAGTTAATTATAGTTTGACATAAATAGTTCTGGCACCCTATAATATGTAATAATATATTGTAGGGCGCCACAACGGTCAACGCTTACATTCCTGCGTCCGACTACTACTCGCTCTACGACAATGAGTATGGCCAGCCGGTGGATGCCGGCCAGGGTGAATTCGCCGCGCCGACAGACTACAATGCGCCCACTTTTATTCGGGGTGCTACCAATTTTGATCTTCATCTTAGTGAAATTTTGTATATATTTATTCTTTTAAAATATTGTTATATTTATTCTCATATTACTGTTTGTTCAGCTGGATCGATAATTCCACGTCAAACAGGAAAAGTGACCACTGACGCGACCCGTGTGACGCCTTTCAGCCTTCTCATTGTTCCATGTCCGTGAATTATCGTTCTTATTTGTTTGCAATCAATCAATCAATTCTTTAAAAAAAATCTTCTTGATCGATACGGTAGCACCGTAATTGCAGCCTCGTCATCGCTGACGAACGCAACGGGTGAACTGTATTGGGACAGCGGCGACTCGATCATCTCCTCGCTGGAGACTCATGAATATCAGCATGTCCTCTTCTCCTTCGCTCTCGATGGCTCCTCCTCTAAGCTCGAGTTGAACACGGCGAGGAAAGCGGTGAGTGATTAGGAATGCTTAGCTAGAGTATGCACATTAATGAAAGGTCGAAATCATTTTTGGATAAATAAAAAGTTACTACAAATTTGGTTTTGCGAGTTGTACGTTTAGAAGAAAAACTTCTGTTTGGCCGAATTAATGTTGAATAACTAAAGAATTAATGCTTTGCGTGTAAACAACAGTGATGAAATAAAATGTAATAACAAGTAAAAAATGAATATGCCAGATGGGCGTTGCGATGCCTCGGCTGGCCTCTCTCGAGCTCTTCGCCTTCCCGAGTGCGCCGTGTTACGCGTCGTTCACTCTGAATGGAAAGACACTCGGCATCAACACGCAAGGCTCTCGCTACAATCCTTTCAAGAAGATTCTCAACGTCGCCTTCACGACTCCCGTCGATATCTCTCAAGAAGGTTCTTTTTTTAAATCCAAACTAATTATTTTGTTAATTAATAAAAAAATTATATTATTTATTATATATAATTGTTCAGTACATACTTTGATTTGAGAATAATAGATGTAAAACGAATAAAAATTCAGGCACCCAAACAATTCAATGGACATTCGAAAGGAAGGAGAAGGAGACAACCACAGAAGAAACGAAGCAGGAGACAACAACAAGGGACAATTATGGAAAAGGACTCATAAATCATGGTAGCATTGCGGCAGTTTCACTTTATTTATTCACGCGTAATTGAGCTACGTGCCCTTACAATTAGAAAACGGTAGATTCAACTGTGTTCTAGGCGTTGTTGTATTAATAAATACGGTATTCCTATCAGAAAAGTCACGGTGCACAAAGAGATGAATTATAGTTAGGCAAGCTTGTTGTAAGTACTAAGTGACCAGGCCGACGAATCCCAAACCTTGTTTTTCTGGGGGGGGGGATGAGAAGGGATCTCTGTAAGTACCGGGACTTACATGTTTCGATGTACCAAATGAGCCCGTGCGTTGGCAAAGTATAGAAGTCTTTATAGTAAAACTCAATCGAAATTGCCCAGGCCGAAACTCAAAATTATTCTTGAATATTATGAGGTAAATGTAATTTATGGTACATTACGAATTATCGTAGATTAGAAAAAAAAACATTAGAATAAAATAAGCTGTGAAAATTGCTATTCTTGCTAGATTGCAATGAAGGTGCAGATTTTTTTTGCGCCTTACACTTTTTGAGCTTCTTACCACTTTTTCTTTCTACTCCCTTCTCTGTCAATGCATTTTCTGTAGGTGAACATTGCGCGCATTCTTCCTTTTTCTCTAACTAACCACTGAACTTACTTCTGATAAACCTATTCCATAATTCACAGTATGTGTATTCACAGTATGAGATCGTATGCACAATAGCGCTTTATCTGCTATTTGCCCAGAGATGAAGGAAGCGTCATTTCACAAGAGACGCAGAGAAGCGAAAGAGGAGAGAGAGGGGATAGAGACGCAGAGAAGGGAGCCGACTCGCATCAAGAGAGTGTGTGCGTTGTGGAGAGTTGAATACAGCAGTGCGCTGTATTGATATAAATAAAATTCATTAAAAATTTTGTATATTACCGTATGACTTATCTTACTATAATTCTATTAGAATTCATTATAAAATAAAAGTAAAACAAATTAGAACAGTTTCTAGCCTGTTTACGTCGCCATCCATTAGGTTGATAGGCGAGACTGAACAAAGTAGAACGTGCTTTTCTAGTTTCCCGCCGCTCTTCTTCTCTCTCTCTCTATGTCTCTCTCTCTCGCACTCTCGCTTGCTCTCTCTTTTCTTCTTCTCAATATCCAATTCTCACATCCCTCTCGCTTAATCTCTTCATCTTTTAACTACTCTCTCCCGCTCTCTCTCCCTCCCTCTCTCTCTCTCTCTCTCTAACAATCTCTCTACCTCTCTCTCCTCCTCTCTGCCCCTCCAAACCCGGGTCGCGTGCTCCCAGCTGCGGCGTCTTGGCATCCGAACTGGCGCGCTGACTCGCGAGGATGGCTCGCAGCTCTGGCGGAAGGGCCGACTCGTCTGAAAAGAGAGGGAGAAATGGAAGAGAGAAAGAGAGAGAGAGGGAGAGAGTGAGAGAGGGAAAGAAAGAAAGAGAGAGGGAGGGAAGAAAGACCTGCGATCGGAATGAGTGTCGTGAAATAGATGGCGTTCGTGTCGTTGACGTGCATGATCTGAAGGCTTCTTTTTTAAGAGGTGCATTTAATATTACTTTCCATCTAAAGATAGTTTTATTAATCAATATTTAATTAAATTAATTTAATTTAATCATTTTATGGATATTATACAACTAAAATATACGCACCGAGCCTGAGTTGCCATCGGTGCCGCAGTAGTTGGGAGCAGAGAAGATCGTCACGAGGCGATGGCGGTGCTGGAAGCGGAAGCCTTTCTGAAGGAAGGAGAAGGGGTTGGAAAGGGAAAGAGAGGGAAGGGGAGGGAGAGGAAGAAAGAGAGAGGGAAAGGGAGAGAGAGAAAGAGAGAGCGAGAGAGGAAAGAGAGAGAGAATGACCGCTTCCACTTCGTGGGCGCGCACGACCAGAGAGATGCCGAGGGCGACGCAGAGTTCGTGGATGGCGCGGCGGCCGAACTGCACCGAAGTGGAACGCTGCTGAAATTGGAGGAAGAAGAGAGAAAAAGAGAGAGATAGAGAGAGAAGAAGAGAGAGAGAGAGAGGGGGGGGGGAAGAAGAAGAGAGAGGAGTGTGAGAGGGCCAGTTTGAGATGGAGAAAGCGCGGGAGAGAACTACGCAGGGAGAATAGAGGAAGAGAGAGAAATGGAGAGAGAGTGAGGGATGAGCAGAGAGAGAATATCCTCACCAGGTTCGGCTTGAACCTGACGTCTCCGTCGCACGGATCGGCCCACATGAGGTCGAGGGCAATTCCGCTGTCGCAGCCGACGACCGATGCCGGCTTCTAAAGATTGAAATGAATGGCAAATCGCAGTAAACGAATTTTAGTCCGCTTAGGCCTAGCCTTATATTTCACATTTTATAAACTCTAATAATTTTAGTGAGACCACCGTAACACATGACGGAACTTTCAGTGCGACCGAACCTTGAGTTCTCGCAGCGCCTGCCACGACTTAATTTCAGCAGAAATGCCACCGTGCATGCAGAGCATCCGACTGCCGATCGATGTGCAGAGGGGAAGCTCGGCGAAGATCTGAGAGAGAGAGAGAGAGAGTGAGAGAAAGAGAGGGAAAGTGAGAGAGAGAGAGGGAAAGTGAGAGAGAGAGAGAGGGAAAGTGAGAGAGAGAGGGAAAGTGAGAGAGAGAAAGGGAAAGTGAGAGAGAGAGGGAAAGTGAGAGAGAGGGAAAGTGAGAGAGAGAAAGGGAAAGTGAGAGAGAGAGAGGGAGAGAGAGAGAGGGGGGAAAGTGAGAGAGAGAGAGAGGCAAAGTGAGAGAGAGAAAGGGAAAATGAGAGAGAGAGGGAAAGTGAGAGAGAGGGAAAGTGAGAAAGAGAGGGAAAGTGAGAGAGAGGGAAAGTGAGAGAGAGAGAGGGAAAGTGAGAGAGAGGGAAAGTGAGAGAGAGAAATTGAAAGTGAGAGAGAGAGGTAAAGTGAGAGAGAGAGAGGGAAAGTGAGAGAGAGAGTTAAAGTGAGAGAGAGAGAGGGAAAGTGAGAGAGAGAATGAAATATAGAGAGAGAAAGAGAAAGAAAGAGAGATAAAATGAGATAGAGCATAGCGAGAAGAGATTGAGCGAGTTAGAGTATGAATTCTAATAAGTGCAGACTTTCCTTTCATTTCCGTATTCCTCTCCCTTTATCATTCCAGTATAAGCAGTTCCCTTTAGGCTCTCTCCCCTCCTTTCCTTTCTTGTCTCCCCTCTCCTCCCCCTTTATCTTGCTGGCCTTTCTGTTGATTGTGAGCCAGAGTGCGAGCGACCCTTTCAGCGTGACCTCGCGGTGGAAGCCGTAGCCCCGGTTCGTCTTCTGGCACTCGTGATTCATGCTGGAAACGGCGGGAAATTCAAAAACTTTGTCAGGACGAAAATCCGGGAAAGAATAATATTTGAATTTGGAAATTTCGAATTGATGCCGTCTTCTTAAAGAAGAAGATGAACACGGTCCGGATACTTGATCTTGTGGCAAAGCAGGAAGAGGATCATCTGGAATCGTTGAGGTTTTTTGGGTTAGAGGGGCCTAGAGAGAGAGGGAGGGAGAGAGAAAGGGATAGAGCTTCAACCTCGAGTCCCTTCCTACCACGATCTACGTAGTCTCCGAGGAAGAGCCACTGCGCCGTCGGAGGGCGGCCGGAGAGCGCCAAGAAACTGGAGAGTTGAGAGAGAGATGAAAGAAGAGCGAGAGAGAGAGAGAGAGAGGGAGGGAGAATGAGAAGCTGTGTGAGAGAGGGAAAGAGGGAGGAACGAGCTAGACGTTGAGAGGGTAGTGAAGAGGTTGTTGAAGCAGAGAACCGGGGAGAGAAGGAGAGAAGTCTGACCGGAGAAGATCGTTGAGCTGTCCGTGAACGTCTCCGAAGACAACGACGGGAGCTGTGGAAGCCGTAGCCCCGGTTCGTCTTCTGGCACTCGTGATTCATGCTGGAAACGGCGGGAAATTCAAAAACTTTGTCAGGACGAAAATCCGGGAAAGAATAATATTTGAATTTGGAAATTTCGAATTGATGCCGTCTTCTTAAAGAAGAAGATGAACACGGTCCGGATACTTGATCTTGTGGCAAAGCAGGAAGAGGATCACCTGGAATCGTTGAGGTTTTTTGGGTTAGAGGGGCCTAGAGAGAGAGGGAGGGAGAGAGAAAGGGATAGAGCTTCAACCTCGAGTCCCTTCCTACCACGATCTACGTAGTCTCCGAGGAAGAGCCACTGCGCCGTCGGAGGGCGGCCGGAGAGCGCCAAGAAACTGGAGAGTTGAGAGAGAGATGAAAGAAGAGCGAGAGAGAGAGAGAGAGGGAGGGAGAATGAGAAGCTGTGTGAGAGAGGGAAAGAGGGAGAAACGAGCTAGACGTTGAGAGGGTAGTGAAGAGGGGGTTGAAGCAGAGAACCGGGGAGAGAAGGAGAGAAGTCTGACCGGAGAAGATCGTTGAGCTGTCCGTGAACGTCTCCGAAGACAACGACGGGAGCTGTGATCTCGAGGAGAGCGGGCAGAGGAGCGAGGAGAGCGTGCGCCTTAAGCAGCAGCAGCGACACACTCTCTCTCTCTATCCCTGCATCTTTCTCCTTCCCTCAATTACTCTCTCTCCTCTCTCCCTCTCCTCCTCTCTACCTCCCTCTCTCTCCCTCCCTCTCCACTCTTTCTCTGTCCGTCTTCCTTCCCCCTCTATATTCTCTCTCTCCTCTCTCTCTCGCTCTCTCTCTCTCTTCTCTCTTATATCTCTCTCGCTCTCTCTCTCCCCTCTCTCTCTCGCTCTCTCTCGCTCTCTCTCTTATCTCTCCCCCCTCTCCTCTCTTTCTCTGACCCTCTACCTTCCCCCTCTTTAATCTCTCTCCTCTCTCTCCCCTCCCTCTCCCCTCTCTCTCTACCTCTCTCTCTCCCTCCCCCCCCCTCCCTCCCTCCCCTCTCTTTCTCTGGCCCTCTCCTTCCCTTCCTCTCTAACCGTGTCAATGATTCGTCCGATCTGGGCATTCGTGAAGCCCTCGACCGTTTTGTGCTTCTCAATGCGCGCAATGATTCGGTCGACCAGTTGCGGCAGAACTTCCGGCTGATAATGAGAGAAAGATACCATATTTATGAACTTGTTTATTTTATCTTATTGTTTCCCCTCTATTAATTCACTATTTAGAAAAAATTCTTCAAGCATATCTACTTGCATGTATAATATCATATAAAATGTTTCCGTTTTAATTTTATTTTTTCTTTGAAGGCTAAAAAAATTCGTTACTGATTTGTTATTAACCTCAACTGCTCTCCTTTCCTCAAAGTAGCTGGGTGCCTCTGCTGGAGAAGTCATCGAGTGAGAGGAAGGGTGAGTGGGAAAGTGAGAGGGAGAACGAGAGACAGCGGAGGAGGCAACCACCCGCCGAGGCTGCTGACGATAGGAATGGTTTAAAGAGCAGCTTTTAGCTAATTTTACCTATGAAATACTTTTAATGAATACTTTTCACGATTATTAAAAGGTAACACGCATACGCGTTTATTAGTAGCTAACATGAAATTCTTTGCAGTTGATGAGATCAAAAATTGCATTTAGCACTTGCAATAGCTAAAAGGGCAAGTCGTATGTAAAAATGGAGAATAAAAGGCGAGAAAGGAGCAGCCTTCCGTCACTTCTACGCAGCTTCCTCATCCGGAATGGTCGGCTATCTCGGCGCTCTCCTTCCCACGCTCTTCCTTGCTCTTGTCGCCCGCGCACTCGAGGACAAAGTCCCAAAATACTCCTACGATTTCTTTGATGTCACCGTGGTCATCGACGGCAAGCTCGGCATTCTTGAGAAAGAAGTCTGTCTATGGGATACGTTCAGACACTGCCAATTTATAACATGGATTTTTCATAAGAACATTTAATCGATTGATTATTAAAGTTTAAAAAATATCGAAATAAACGAATTAAAATGCATGGTTTCAGAAGAAGGAAACGTCGAAGAAGTCAAAGACGTCCGCGGCCAAGTCGAACCAGTCGGCTGAGAAGAAGCGAAAACTTAAGTAGCAGAGAAGAAAGAAGATGCATCCGATGCTAGGTATACTTTTTTTTAACATTAAATAAACAGAAAAGAAACATTAATTAATACTTTAAAACAAAAACACTAAAAGTACATATGTAGGTACCTGGGAGAAATTTTGGTACTATTCAGTTACTCCTGCTCCAGCAAAATTTTTTTTTTCAAAAAATTTTTTTCCTCCAAATTCACTCCAGGGGGGTTTATGAGTACGAGAAACACGAATATAACAACCTTTTTGCATAATTCCGTCGAAAAAAAAAGTTATGACAATTTGTCATCAAAATATGTTTTTCACTCCAAGCTGCTTATAAATCGCTACACTGGGGTTTCTTGACGCGGGGAATACGAATATAACGTTTATATAGCGTGACTATGTCGTTATAAAAAAGTACAGGAGCTTTGAAGAAGGCCCAGGACTTGCCTTCTTGACCATGAGCGTGGGAAACTTGTGGTCCTAGGGGGACCTGGATGCATAGTTGAGATCGATGAAACTCTCGTCGCCAAGCGAAAGTATAACAAAGGTCGGTATGTGCGGAGGCACCAATGGCTCTTTGGCGGAATCGAAAGAGGCAGCGGGAGATCCTTCCTGAAATTGGTGAAAAAGAGGGACGCCGCCACTCTCATTGATCTCATTACTACCCACATAAGGCCTGGAACTACCATCCATTCGGACTGTTGGCGCGCCTATGCCAACATTGCCTCATTGCCCCAGGGTTTCCTGCACTTTACCGTAAACCACCAGCTGAATTTTGTTGACCCTCGTTCCGGTGCTCACACGCAAACGATAGAGAGTCACTGGCAGAAGTTGAAGAGTGGGGCCAAGAAGAAGTACGGTATAAACAACGCTCGCTATGAGGATTACCTGAGTGAGTTCCTGTGGAAGGAACAGTTCGGACAACCTAATGAGGTGTTCTACAACTTCTGGAAGCAAGTGGCTGATCTCTATCCACCTTAAAATTTGTCTCGGTCGTTGTTGTTGTAGCTCTCTTGTTGTTACTGACGTTGTCGGTTGTTGTTGTTTGTCTAGCTACATCTTTAAAATCACGCTATATAAACGTTATATTCATATTCCCCGCGTCAAGAAACCCCAGTGTAGCGATTTATAAGCAGCTTGGAGTGAAAAACATATTTTGATGACAAATTGTCATAACTTTTTTTTTCGACGGAATTATGCAAAACGGTTGTTATATTCGTGTTTCTCGTACTCATAAACCCCCCTGGAGTGAATTTGGAGGAAAAAAATTTTTTGAAAAAAAAAATTTTGCTGGAGCAGGAGTAACTGAATAGTACCGAAATGGTAAAGGAAAAGGGTTTCATCAAACATAAAGATATGTAAAATAAGAATATAATTACAGGATGGATGACAAGAGGCTGAGAGAGAGAGCGCCCGGCCGCTCACACAACTTCTCGTTCCCTCGCCATTGCCCCCTCCTTTTGTTGATAAAGTAAAGTGCGTGGTGGCTGGTGAATTTGCAGGAAAAAAATTTAAAAAAGACATGAGAAAAGGGTGAGAAGGTAAGAAGGAAGAAGAATTGGAGTCATGAAGAGAGCAGAATGTCACGTTGTTAGCATGATAATTAACATGACAAATGCTTCCTGCGAGCGAGAGGTTTGGGGAGAGGCTCCCCTCTCCTTGTCAGTCATTGTTTCATCTACTTCCCTCTGCGAGCGGTTGACCCTCTTCTGCTCTCTCCCTTCTTCACCTCTCTCGCTCTTCTAGAAGCGTCTAGGAGGAACCATGGCATTCGACCACTGCTTTAGTCTGGTTTTATTTTACTGATGAAATTCTTTTATGAATACTTATCACGATTGTTAAATGTCACAAATATCATGATCCATGATTAGTTAACATGAAATTTCTCATATGTAGTTGATGCGTGTCAAATAGCATTTATTCTTGATATAGCTAACTTATGTAAAAATAATCGGTATAACTGGGAACAAAAGGAGCAGGCTTCGGTCACTTCTTCGCAGTTTCCTCATTCGGAATGGTCTTCTCTCATGGCGCTCTCCGCCCCGCGCTCTTCATTGGCTTCGCGGTGCTCGCCTTTCTGACTCCCTCGACTTAACTGAGGTCGGCCGACGAAAGTAACAAAAAAAAATTGATGAACATCTAGAATTATTTCTTTAACTAAGAAAAATGATTAGAAATCTACATAGTTGATTGTTTGGGTCAAATTGATTACTTCTCTCGAGTTCTCGGCCTTGGTGTTTCTTTCACTCTCTCTCTCTCTCTCTCTCTCTCTCTCTCGCTCTCTTTCTTTCTCATTCTCCTCCCCTCTCTTCGTTCCATCTCTCTCGCTCTCTCTCTCTCACTCTCTCTCTCTCTCTCGCTCTCTTTCTTTCTCATTCTCCTTCCCTCTCTTCGTTCCATCTCTCTCGCTCTCTCTCTCTCTCTCTCTCTCTCTCTCTCTCTCGTCTCTCTCATTCTCGGTGCACTTTCTCTCTCTGTCATTCCCTCTCTATCTCTTCCTTCTCTTTCCAGATTCTTTTCGTGTTGTTGTTGGCCGTGGCCGTCGCTTCGTTCTTAGTCTCCTCTTTCTTGATCGTCAGCGCCAGAGAAATGGTCAAGAAAATCAAGCAGGAAACGGAAGAAATCGACGGAAAAATCGACAAACTCGAGAAAGAAGCCCGTCGAGTGAATGCGTGCCAACACTGCAAATTTATTAGCTGGATTTACCATGTGATTGAGTGATAAACAATTGAATAAAGATATTTATTTGTGTATCTCTCTGCAAATAGCTGCTTTCAGAATTGCAGTAAGCACGTCAGATCGAGTAAAGATTCTTGTACTGATAATGAGTTGAAAATTTGCTTCTGTAATCTTGTGAAGATCTTCATATGAGTAAATAGGTATGCGGCTATTTCGTTTCGTGTTCGATGGATTGAATAAAACACATTTGTTCCATTGACCTCGACTGTTGAGTGAGAGAAGAAATGGATAACAACTATGAATTGCATATTATTGAAAAAGATCTAATGTCTGCAATTTATAGTAAATTTACTATTATATGCAACACAGCTTACGAGCATCAATTTTTGTAAATTCTTTTTATTTCCGATGCAGCAGACTATTTTTTTTTTAGGAAGAATGAGCTCATATCTTCAAAAGGCCTTTTAAAGATTATTTTGACGAAAAACATACATAGAATTTTAAACACAACATATAAGATAAAGCAATTTTATTCGTAAATTAACATTAAAACTTGGATACGGTAGCATTTGAAATTCGTGGGGTGACAATGGTGGGTCCCGTGGCGCGAAGCAGAAGGCGGCCGAGGACGACGCGACGATAGGCGGGAGTGAGCAGAAGGACGGCAGAGGACTGCGCGATCGAGTGGAAGGAGAAGGCAAGGACGCACGATAAGATAGAGACTGCGAATTAGAAAAGGTTTAAACCATCACGAAAAAGAACCGTAATCTATTTCAACTTTCCATACCATCGTACTCTTGTATGAAACAAAAAGGGCGTGAATTCAAGAATTTAGTATCCTTTGAGCGCGAAAAAATAAACCTATTCCAAGTTTTCCGGTCAAAAATAAGGGATCAGCCTTCTTTCTTCCTCCTAGTGTTGCTGCCTCCCACTTTTGTCGATCTCTCTCCCATGCCCTCTCTCTCTTCGCTCGTTACTTTATTTCATTTTACAATTTTTCCAACGAATTATAATTAAAAGCACAATGTTGTCCACCAACCATCAGCGATTGCGCCACGAAGATAGATGAGTGCTCCGAAGGAAAGAGGAGCGATTAGGAGACCGACAGGAATGAACATCGTAAAGTAAGAGTGGTTTTTTTTACTTTCAAAAAAATTGTTAAAAATAGAAGTAAAAATGAAAACCTGAACAAGCAGCACAAAAGTGAGCGATCGATGCGCGCGCCTTGTCTGCCCGGACATGAGATGGGGCGCGAGCGTGCTCAGCGTGTAGAAGATGTGGCCGAAGAGGAAGATGATCAGACACGAGCCGAACGTGATGATCACAGAGACGATTCCAACATGAGGATAATGTTGTTTATTTGAAAAATTAATATTACTTAATAATTTGTGCGTGTATACGTGTAGTATATTGTTGTTTTTCTATAAAAACTGTTGTGTGTACTTGTTCGAACTCGAGCTGGAACGAACCGAATGCCGCCATAGCCAGTCGTGGAAAAGCGCACTGAGCCATCGCGAGCTTCTCCGGCGGCATGGCTTGGAAGCTCTGCAATGGCTGAGAAGCTATCGAAGCAAAGTGGACCACGCTCTGACGTAGCTAGGAGATTCGTTAGAATCGCTCTCCGTGGACACGACATTTTTTATAATTATTAAAAAAAGAAAGCGGCCACAAAAAACTGTAGCACCTGTTGAACTTTTGGCAGCTGATTACCTTTCTTGACAACAGATTCGGTTCAGCCATGTTTCCCATTGCTCCGTATTGCTCCAATTGCTGGAAATTATTCAAAAAACCAACCCTTGCAATGAAGCGTCGCGAGTGTGCCGGCGGTTGGAGAGTGAGGAAGAGAGCCGCGACGCTTGCTGCAGTCAGCAGGCCGAGCGAGACGCGGCCCGCCACAACCGAGGAGTGGCGTATTCGGAAGGGCGAGAGAGGCAGCTGGACGGCCTGCGGAGGAGTGCAATAGCGATGGCAGAAAGAGGGCCGAAAGGTTGAAGGAAACGAGACAGAAAGAGGAACTGCTGATAAGATTTCTCACACTCCAGGCCTAAAATTGCAACGCATTCTCCCTTTCATTAATGCAGAAAAATGTCGATTACCGAAATAACTTAACGAGTTTCCAGCCAAATATAAGGCGATGTTTGATGCACGAAATTACCTGATGTCGAAAAAAGACGCAATTTCCGAGAGCGCAAATCGTTGCGCCTATCATGGAGATGAAAAGAATCTAGATAGAGCATTATTACAATCAATATTTTGAATTTGCAGTTTGCACTTAAAACACGGTCATTCATCAATATATAATTTTATTATCATTTATTTTCGTTTTGGTCTTCTTTAAAAAGATACTTTTTAGTGGAAAAGGAAGATTAATACATTATTTACCAGCTGCACGTCAAATCGGCTGATCCCGAGCACGGCGAGCACGCCGTCTTGGTAGGCGCAGAGGAGGGGAAGGAAGACGACGGGATGAGCGAGGAAGTTGATGTAGACATCGGAGATCAGCGAAATTGTCTGGCACCAGATTGGCGGGAGATTTAAACGGCAGTTCAAATTGAACAGCTGTCTTTGACACTCAAAGCTATCTAAATTGTTTGCGCATTTCTATACATACATACATATGTATGTACATATGTACATCTAGAAGGTCAAGCTGGAAGGTTAAACACTTTTGCACATCCACGGAATTTTCTGTCAATGGAATTCTCTCTCTCTCTCTCTCTCTCTCTCTCTCTCGCGTTCATGTCCTCTGCTTTCTTTATTTTTCTCACTTTCTCGTTCTTTCTTTCTCACTCTCTCTTTTCTCTCTCTCTTTTTCCTATCTCATTCCTCCATCTCTCTCTCTCTCTCTCTCTCTAATGGGATGCCAAATGCAAAGCTCTAGTGATTCTATGTATTAGAGAAGAATTCCTTTTTAATTGATGATTCTTCCGTTTGTCCACCACTAACAATGGAAGCGAGAAGCTGTCTCCTGTACGCCCTCGCGCACGCGGTCGCAGCCACGGCGTGTCCGATGGCGACGGCTGCCGCCGTGCTGTCCAACGCGACTGCCGCGGCGCCTGCCGCGTAGTGCGCCACTCGGAACGCGCTTACCGCGTGCAGCGGAAGAGGCGAATGACGATTCTCTTCTGAATAGACTCATCGTTTATAAGGCATACGAAGAATAAATATAGTCATGCGAAATAAGATATAAAAAGTGATTGATCTTCAAGAGAAAGCCTCCACACCTTGCTGCTCAAACCAGTGGAGTGACAGAAAATGTCCAAGAATGCCAAGATCCGAGATGTCCGATTCATTCAATGACGTCATCACTGAAATCATGAATCTTCCTTTTCGAAGATGTGTTGGAATCTTCGTACAAAGGGTGAGAGAGAGAGGTCCGCTAGCAACCTGTTCTAGCATGAAATAGTAAATCGCCAGGCGTCCCCAGCCGCTGCTTCAGCCAGTCACACACCACTGTATGAGCTTTCTGGAATCAATTAATTTCATCATTATCAGTGATAATAAGAATTATTGTTACATATATCAGAGAACTCACATCCAAGCTTCATTGTTAAAAAAATATTTCAATTATAAAAAAAATTATTTTCCACCAAAGAGCAGCCGTGGTTTTCATCCCAGAAGCGTATATCTAAGGAACGCACTAGAGAGTTCTAGCAATACGAAGGATCTCTTTGGGATGAAACACTTTAAAAACAGTATTCTATTTGTTTGAAAATGTGTTAGATGTGTGTATAAAGGAAATAGAGAGAGAGAGAGAGAGAGAGAGTGCGTGAAAAAGAGAGCAAGGTTCCTCCAGTAAACAGCATGAAAAAAGAGCATAAATATAGAACATAGACAAACGAATACAATTAAATGAATGCATAAACTGCTCAAACAACCTCGATTTCACGAATTCTCCCGGCTGCTTTGTGGATGTTTATTAATAAAGAAAGCAAAAAGCCACGTGCTGACCGTGGGAGAAGAATTTCATCGACGACGTTATGACTCAAGTAAGCGTTCTCGCCTTGATCTTTTCCGTGCGGCTCTCTTGTTTTCATACGCTCTCTCCAACATTTCCCTCTGCGCCTGGTGTTACCTCGACGGAGGATATCAATCTGGGGGAATTTCAAGAGTTGCAGAATGTGGCCGTGAGAGAGACCACGTCGTCGTGGAAGCCAGCATTATCGAGTGCATTCATTGCTCTCCCTCCTTCCCCATCTCTCTCTCTCTCCCTCTCTCTCACTCACTCTCTCTCACTCTCCCTCTCTCTCTCTCTATTGTAGTTTTGGGAAAATATTCGACTACTTAATCGTAAGGCAGAAAGTGTTGCTATTAATAAAAAAATAATCTAGATCAGTGACTAACTGCAATTTAATATTTCTTGCGATAATGCTAACAATAAATATACAGCAAACTA
>CALZFC010000251.1:5332500-5350000 GCA_945643635.1 Allodiplogaster sudhausi
GTCTCTCTCTCTCTCGCTCTTTCCATCTGCCTCCCTATACTTCTCTCTCTTCCTCTAGCTGTCCCTCTCTCCCTCTCGCTATACATTTCTCTTCTCCCTCCCGCTAGTCACATGCCATCCAAAGCTATTTGTTCAGATGAAAAGAAAGAGAACTCTCTCAGAATGCTCTTCTGATCCACTCCCTCAACTTCTCTCTGCTACGAGAGGTCTGCTCTCGATGTGGCAACAAAAAAGGTGTCCGGTGCTGAACTACAAGCCGGATATCTCGGCAATTTTTTTCAAATAGTCGCCAGTCAATAGAATCTCAGAACATAACATTCAATGAGGACAGCTATGTGCTAAATACAAACTACAATCATCTCCCACCTGACAATGAGCCTCATTCTCCTGCTTTTACCATGCAATATCGACCTGAATAGTAAATATCAAACTTTATAGCATTGAAAGAGGCACGTGAAATTAATAAACAAAAATAGTCAAACAGTACAGGCAATTAACCGATCAACAACATGTCTAGAGTTATATCTGCCAGCAAAAAAAAAAGATTTTTTAGCACGGGAATAAATGACAGACATATATGATGTGTGTTAAAACATATTGCAAGAACTATCAATCAATCTTATCAAACTAAAATATAATCGATGAAAATAACAAAGGCGAGTATAAATACTGAAAATAAATATAAAAAAAATTATTTAAAAAAATTAATCCGGCTGACCGGCTAAGTGCTCTCGTCGGTTCTAGTGCATTGCATGTTGAGGAGGGACTGCGAATAGTTCAGCGGACATTCTCCTCGTCCCACTCTACGGCCCGGATCTTTTCCGCGATCGACAGAGCAGGCCTCTGGAAAGAAATCCCTCTTTAATTATCTTATTTTAAACGAGTTTTTGTACCCATACTTTAAACAAGTTTTTGATATAAAAAAAGGTAAAAAGAAGAACTAATGATGGACTTGCAATTCACAAAATCAATTAACGAGATTCAAGCCAATAAAGTATTTAGTTGTAATAGTTTTAAGCAATATATTTCTCTTACGTACTCGTCCTGGAAGAATCGGTGGAGAGCCTCATTTTTAATGGTGCTCTTACACATCTCGATGTCGATGGCCGGGTAGTAGACAGTGAACGCCACGCACATCTTGTCCATCATTCCATAGCCACTCTGAAGAAAAGCATTCTTTTTTGGATCAAAGAACTTTTTAAACCTCTACTCGCTGTAAGCAAGTTAAAATAAGACGATTTCACATCGCCCTGTAATAAATACAATATTATACATCAATTTAGTAGCTAATAAAGATAACCATATTAATTTAATACGTTGCAATCACTTCAATCAATTTCAACATTTAATTTAACATATAAATATATTTAAAATTTCAGCTCACTCCACTAGTTTCCCTTGTATAACAGTAATACTCGCAGATAAAAGGGAGAAATAAGAATTAAAAAAAAATCTAATTCCTCAGCGCCAGAGTGTAACTTATAATAATTATTATTGAGAATCGATTCATCCATGAGGAAAATGGGGGATAATTCTCTGCCACGCCAGAATACACCCCGGGGCTCTAACTATCACTGACTTATCCGGGGTCAGAACACGCCGCCCAGGGGGCCGTAAAACTCCCCCAGGCACTGTAACTGTCATACTGACATATCCGGTGTGATTGGCCGTACAGTATCCAGTCATCGCGAATCGCTTCTGATTCGGCGGAATCGAGTTCGCATCCCCGAAGATTCCCGTGTCGTTCGTGCTGCAAATTATTGCTATTTTTATTACCATTTAGTTTTATTTTCACAATATGTAATATATTTAATAATCGCAATTTTAACTGCCTAAATCCATATCGATTGATTTTTTCCATGTTTAATTCCGTCTTTTGGGTTCCTTAAAAAATCTTAATTTATTTACACAGTATCTAATTACAACACGAACTGAAATTATGTGATGTTTCTAGTGGATGACGTTGAATCACGCACCACCAAGTTGTTAAAAAAACTTCCAGTTTCTTATCATTCTACTTTTCAGTTAATATGGGAGTAAAAGGAGAAATTTTTGGGTAATTCTGCAGTTTACAGAGGAAGAAATAAAGCGTGGCAATCTTTGAGAGATTGTATGAGGAACACGGTGTGAAAATATGAAAATATGCTTTCTTGTCTCCTGGACATCCTTAGCCGTGATGTGGAGTGTAAAGGACTCGGCGAGCGGTGAGGCTAGAAGCATCGCGTGCAAGGAGACGAGTGAACATCCTGTCGGTGAACACAAAAGGGGCCGAGAAGTTGGAGGTGGGCAACACGAACAGTGAGAGGTGCCTCCCTGCAAAGCGGAACAGTTAGAAGGGCAGCTCATAACTCATTTCCATATCCGAAAATGCTCTCATTCGTGACGGCCATAAGCATCCACTCCATTTCTTGACAACTTGTGTAAGAATGGCCGGAATTGCAGACAGAATCACATTGTTTCTTGTCGATACTTGAGACTTTAACACGAAATCAAGCAATCAGATAATATGACACAAGTGATCAGCAGCTTAATAAGGCGAGAATTACGAATTCGGGGCAGGCATTCTCGTAGTCATTTAGGTAACCAAGCTACCTGCTTGACTGCTTCTTCTTCAACAACATTACCGATGACGGCAATTATTAAGCATTTGCCTTGCAGGCTCTGAACGGCCTCGTGACACGTGAAAAAACGGCGAGTACCATAAAAAAAGGCAAATTATAAGCACGAGCCAATGATTTGGCACCAGGTTTTCACAACCTTTGGGAGAAGTGGCAGCCATGAATCACACTTCGGCCTCATAAAAAGCATGCACGAACAGTGAAAAGCGAATCGAGGGTAACAAATAGCGAGCACCAACAAAAAAACATCCTTGAATGGGGATGAGAACAAAGCGAGAAAAGCTGCGTACGTTATGGAAGGCAAACCGTGAAATAGCATTAAATCATTAAAGTCACTGCAACGCATCATTTTTCTTCACTCTCTTTGATTCTTTAGGCTGATGTTAGAATTTCTGCTTTACGTTATGAAGTAGTTGTATTTTAGTCGTTTGTTTACGAGGGTTTCATTCAAAGACAATACAATTGAACTGCGAGATAACTGCAAAAACCGAATTTCAATAAATTAAAGTAAAGGTTAAATAGTAATATTTCATAATAAATTTAGGCCAAGATTTCTTTTAATTTTTTTGCAACTTTACTTTATTATAATGTTATTCGTGCTTTTGCCGTTATTCCAAGTAATTTTCCATTGTCAGGTCGATTCGCCTGGTTGAGCGGTTCAACTGGGCGGTGCGCCTTCTCAGCAGCGATTCGCCGTCACAAGCTGAACGCGATCTGGGGAGTCGATGTCGGACTTCGAGGTTTGGGAATGTTTATTTAAGTTTTGCAAATCTTACTTCTGCAAAGGTGCTTTTTTCACGTTAATCCTAACATGACAACATCAATTATACTGACATTAGAACTACGCTTTGTTTGGCTTAAAAGATTTTTGTATTACAAAGGTTGTCAGTTGTTTTTCTCGAATGATTTCCACTTAAGGGGAATTTTTATTGGATTGCTGGATTGTTGGAATTGTTCATTTCCTCACTGTTCTAGTTTAGAAATTAATGGATTTAAATTTTCGAGGTTAAGGGTTCGGTGACGAAGCTGCTGCCGCTGTTTTGTTTTAAGTGATATTAAAGAGCAATGTAAAAGTATGTTTTAATTAAAAAAAGGCAGTTTTATGAGAATTTTGCGAGCTATTTTTTATAAATGTTTTTGCTGGCAAAATATTCACTTCGAAATGAATTGTGATCCGAAAATTGTCGTTGGCATGATTGCGGGAATATTTTTCTTTTTTTGTAATACATAATTTATCTAAAAATTTACGAAAGAAGCTTTACTATATCATTTCCCCAGTAATGCTAGTTATTTAATCTGTTAGCTATTCTCGTTATTTTTCAGCTCGTCTTCTGGGGTGCTGCCATCTCGCCCTTGGCCCGTTCTCTCCGATCGAAGAGAGAGGATGCAGGCCGCCGCAGACAACCATCCAGGTACATTTATTACCCCTCCACCTTCCTTTCTCTCTCGTTTAGTGTCCGCCATGCCGCCTGGGTCTTCTAGGTAGACTTGCGTTCCCCTTTCCTTCACTCTTTGACGGCAACATCCTGAAATAATTTGGAAAAGTATTTAAAGTCACTTTGTCGCGCATTACTTCTCTATACTATGGGTGTTGCTATAGGCTGAGAAAGTGTTGAATTTCTGTTTCGCATTATGAACAAATTGCTTTCTACGCTTAACCTTGCGTTTTTTTCGCCTTGCGGCGAGAATATTGAAATGTGAGAATGCTGAAAAAACCTGATCTATGATACATTAAGAGAGCCTCTCCGTAGTAATTGTCCGGTAGGTCCCGCCCCAGATGCAAATAGTTGAATGTCGAATACTTGAACAGAGTCAGGAATTTCACTAATCCCAACGTAGCAAGATTAAATGGTTTCCATAATGAGAACTTGTGAATGCCTTTCCACAGTTTCGAAGTGCTGTGTAATACTATTTGAGCCTATTTTTATCCCTCCTAGGGAAGAACGCACAGAACTAAAATAATATAACTTATTCAGTTTTTAATGGTTTACATTTAGAGATATAACATCAAAAGTATAATATACTTTTACCGTCAAATTGTGTTTAGAATGCAAGGGGGAATGAAAGGAAATAAAATATAAATTACTGAGTTTTAAACGAGAAACCCTATTTCTTATAATATCACCACTTAGCTGTTTGCACAGGTATTTGCTTTGATTATTACCCGTACTGGGGCCATATGTCATGCTTGACTTTGCTTTCGCATTCTAAATCCAACATCTCAATTTGGGGCAGTCCATAGTGGTGGTATCCTTGATCTTTACAGTAAGGCTCTCTTAAACTTAATGTTACCCAGCAATATTCTATAATCAATGTTTGACCCTCTATTTGCTGATTTTTTGAGTTATCTCATCGCTAGCAGTTAGATTTAATAATTTTTCGTTGTAAGGTTGACTCCTCGAGTTATGCGGCTCAACGAAGTCCTGCGCCGTCTCCACCGCGACTGGCCGACCAACACAAGATGCGTTTTCATGATTTTTTTTTTGCATTCTGTTTTGATTTTGCCCCATTTTCCCCGCTTATTGCCCCCTAGAGCCAGCTAGATGGGCTTGCTTTGTCTTTTGGCCGACCCTCTCCCCTTGGTCCCCTCATGCACCTCCACACGCAAAAGGCAGTCCTTTATGGATAATGCCGGAATGCGTAGGGGTGGTAGCCTTTGCCCGCCCGAGAATTGTTGAGCTTAGCTCCAAGGACACGGCGCCCATTGATTGGGATAAGGCAGGCCAATACCTGGTATAGGCAAGGGCTTTTATGGGCTTTCACCCCACATTCCCTCGCATTTCCGGCGCTGTATTTTGTGTGTGGAAGGAGTGGGTGGATTGGAGGGAGTTGGAAGGGCAAGGGGCAAAAGGGACCATTCTCTATGGCCATAAGTAGGGAATTGCGAAATGTTGTATGTTAATTGCATGTGAATTTAAAGGCTTTTAAATATTATAAATGCGTTTTCTTCCTAGGATTCTCTACTGGCGTGCCCGCCGGAAGGCCGCTGGATCGCGTACCCGGACATCTTCACGAGTTCGCTCCTGCAGCACCGACCAGAGTCCTCTTCTAGCGGGCTTCAACGGCAACTCGGTAATTATATACTGCATACGGTAGCAGAAAAATACTACATGCAGTGTCCAGTACATTAAGTATGCGAGCAGTACAAGCCTATCATCCTGTATGACCGTGCCTTTATATCCCAGTTTTTAAAATTCCTTATTTGGTCATGAAATAATAGAAAATAAGTCAATTATAATACCATTGAATAAGTAATAATGAAGTACTGTATCATACAATATTGACAGAACGCGAGTGCATACGTCTCGGTAAGCGGCGACGAGGCGGGCGGCACTGGAGAGAATGGACCAGGAACCAGCGGCGGCGGACACCGAGGAGGATTCTTGACTGCAGCCGCTAAGGAAGAGGTGAGGGAGAGATCAGGGGAAAGGTGAGGGGAAGATTGGGGGAAGAAGTGAGGGGAAAGGTGGAGAGAAGAGATGGGAGGGGGGGGGGGTGATAGTGTGTTCAAGAAAGAGGAGCAAATAGAAAAGGTACGATATGGTTGAAAAAGGCGTTCTGCTTGCAGTGGCACTCGAATTGTGCGTAGATTCAAGGGATATTGAAGAAGATGCGGGATACCGTTTCATTTAGAACAACTTTTGCTGTGCAGCCGTACGTGGAGCCACCGTCGATCGTCTGGTGCCTGTTCATGATGTTCCGCATGGATGTCTGCACGGCCATGCTCATCAAGTGCGTCTCCGACCTCCTCCAGTTCACCAACCCAATCGTGCTCGAGTCAGGTAACAGGCCTTGAAACGCAGACAAGCTCTCTTTCTCTCTCCTCTCCCCCCCCCCTTTCTCTCCTTCTCCTTCTCCTTCTCCCTCTCCCTCTTTCTCTCTCCTCTCTCCCCCCTCTCTCTACTTCTCCCTTTCCCTCTCACTGGTACTCTCTCTCTCTCTGTCCCCTCTCGCTTTCTCTCTCTCTCTCATTCTGGCTCTGCCTCTCTTCCCCCACTCTCTCCATCCAATATCGGCATCTAAATCGTCTCCTTGCAGTGCTCTGATTCGCTTCACGGAAGAGCTGGAGCTTCCTTTCTGGCAATGAATCGCCCTCGCCCTCGTAATGTTTACTGCGAGTGAGCTGTCTTCCAGTACTACTATCTCATGTACCGACTCGGCACTCGCCTCCAGTCTTGCCTCACTGCTTCCATCTACAGAAAGGTGGGGAGCAAGAAGGTGGACACGGTGTAATCTGCACCCCTATACAGAGGGCATTTTGGGGTTGAGAGGAAAGTCGTTCCCTTAGAGTGCTACTGAAAAAGTGTACAGAAATATGTTCAATAAGGGAATGTATTTTTCGTCAACCATCTTATTCCCGCTCCGGCGACGCGGTGAAGTAGATGTGAATTCAATCGGCAGTTGTTAATACTGCCCTATTTGTGTCTAAAACCAATAATTGACAAGAAGAGAGCGATTGATTAGGACATTTTTTTAAAGGATATAAACGATATATTATAAAAAGAAAGTGGTAGGATCCAACTCCTTGCAGACGCTTCAATTTTCGAACGCATCGCGAAGGGAGAAGACGGTTGGCGAGATGGTGAATCTCATGGCCATCGACGTCGACCGCTTCCAGCAGATCGCGCCCCAGACCATGCAGTACTGGAGCAACCCGCTGCAGGTCGGATGGCTGTTTGGAAGTCTTTTGGCGGGGAGTTCAGTGTAATTTTCGAGTTGGAATATGGAAAATTGAACATAAGTTAAGTATCCACGGCAATGCTGAAATAGGTCTGACCCATGATAGCGTTGTAACCCGAAGGCCCGGAATCCTGTCTTTCCCGCGCTTCTTTCTCTTTGTAACCTCCCGGGCAGACCATTTGGCCGTTTGACCATTTTGACGACAGCACCATGAGATAATTTGGATTTACTGAGGAAGTAAAATCAATATAAGTCCCGGACATTTGCTTCGAATTAATGGAAATTAAATATGGTTCTTTTCTGCTCGAAATCCGAAACGCATTCTAAAAGACTGATGAAGAGAAATTGCGCCAGTTTATTTCGATGAGATTTAAAATAATGAATAATTAAATGAAAAAAAAACTAATTAAAAAAAAAACTATCTTAAGACGACGACGTCATCAACGTGTACGACGCGGATCTGCACTGGGACCGCGAGGAGCCGCGGCCCTCTCTCACCGACCTGAACATCAACGTCCAAAAGGAACAGCTCATCACCGTGGTCGGCTGGGTCGGGTCGGCCAAGAGCAGTCTACTGCTCGGACTCCTTGGTTAGTATTGGTCCCGAGAGGAAAAGGAAGAGGGTTACGGTAGGGAGATTAATTAGTTATAATGCCGAAAGGAATGGAATCGGGCTACGGTTTGCATTTGTAATTGTCCATTGAGAAATGGTATCGGGTTTCGGTAAGGCTTTGAGTAGTATTGACCCCAAAGGGAAAGGAAGGGGTTTACGGTCGGTTCTTGGATTAGGAAGGATTCCCGAGAGTTAGGAATCGGGTTACGGTAGCCCTTGGTTAATAATGTTCCCGAGAGAAAATTGACAAGGTTGTGGTATTGCCTTGGGTAGCAGTGGTCCCAAGCCAAAACTGATCGAATTACTGTAATGATAGTTGGTAAATTATTGTTAGAATAATTTCCTTAATAAAAATATAGCCTAAATAATGAACAAATTTAGAAATAATGTCTAAATTATAATTAGCAGCCTAAATGTGTGTTGATTAAAGGCGAAATGGAGCGTCTCCGTGGCTACATCGGCGTGCGAGGGAAGGCGGCGTAGGGGTCGCAGCAGGCATGGATGCAGAACTCGCCGCTCAGGCAGAACATCACCTTCGGAAAGCAGTGGGATGGGGAGAGAGAGAGAGAGAGAGAGAGAGAGAGAGAGAGAGAGAGAGAGAGGGAGGGTGAGTGAGAAGCAGGGATATTGGCAGATCAAGAGAGATAGAGAGAGAGAGAGGGACGGGCAAGAGGTGGATAGACGCTAGAGACAATGAGAGATACAAGTGGGAGATGGAGAGAAAGGGGTTCAAGAATATTCGATCTCATTTCCCGGAGAGACTCTTGGCAACCTAGATTCGACGAGTACTTCTACCAGCGAGCCTCTATGCGTGCGCGCTCTTTGATCTGCAAGTTCTTCCTTTCGGAGATGCGACTGAGATTGGAGAAAAGGTTCGATTTATTATGAGAATTGGAATTTATCCTTTTTCAAGAGTAAATTTGTTTACGGCAAAAGTCATTGGCAAAAGAAACGGAGTTGGTGCTCGAGAAGTGGACCTTACCTTGGCTGAAATATATCAGCTGTCGGGTGCTGAAGAATTCATCCTGAGTTGTGTGGTAGAAAAAATAAGTTAAAATTAAACATGCGAACATTTCAGGGCATCAATGTGTCTTGAGGGCAGAAGGCGCGCATCTCACTAGCACGCGCCGTCTACCAGAACCACGACGTGTACCTCTCGACGACCCCATGCAGAAGGGGGGGTAGAGGGTAGAGGAGGGTTGAATTAATACTTTTATTATTATTAATGTATTATTTGTGAATGAGCGTGATTATGCTTTTATTGAGAAAAATTAAATATTTATAAATTGGTTACTTTCATGATTTCAGCTATTCTCCTCCGTGATCGGGCCGGAGGGCATGCTACGGAATAAGACGAGGATTCTGGTGACCAACGAGCTCTCCTTCCTCAGGCACTCCAATCTCATCCTTGTCATGAAAGGTTGGCTGCTTTCTCTATCTCTCTCATCTATCTCTCTTCTCTCTCTCTCTCTATCTATCTATACCTATCTCTCTTTCGCTCTCTCATCTCTCTCTATTCCTTTCTCTCTCTCGCTCTCTCTCATCTCTCTCTCTCCTCTCAGACGGCAAGATCGATGCGGAAGGTAGCTACGCCGGGCTGATGAGCAGCGGAGCTCTGGAGCAGCTGCTAGAAGAGTACGAGAACGAGAAGCTGACTTCCAAGACGGACAAGGACGAGGATAACGGTCAGTGGGGACGAGGGGTGGCTGGGGTACACCAACGGATGTTGGTTAGTGAACAACGGACACATGAAATCGGATCGAAGAACTTGTGTAACCTTAACACTAACAAGGGAAACACCTAAGCATAAGTTGGCGGATTTTGATCGCACCTATCCAGATCGTAAGTCCAAGTCGAGAAATGATGATAACCATTTTCAATTTTAGCTAAATAGCTCCAGGCGATTTTATATTGATTTTTAAAGTTTGCATAAAGTCGCGGAATTTATTGGTTTGGCCGTTGTCAATGTTTGGTTTTAGCAACAAAACATGGCCTGCGTGGCTGAGTGGGTTGCGCGCTCGCTTTGAGTTTTGTGTGTCACCGGTTCGAACCCCATTCGGTGCAAGTGTTTTTCTCACGGTTAATGCCATGCGCTAGCCTTCGAAGGTCTTCGTGATGTTATGGTCTTCTCGAGAGAATTCCGTCGATGTGTCAGAGACACCAAATCTATCGACCAGAAGACGAACAACCGCTTGTGGATTCGCAAACATGGCGAAGTGATCGATTTGAAACACCCATTGCCCATATAAATTTGGTTAAAAGAATTTTAAGAGCACAAGCCACTTCTCGTATCGGAATAAATTTACATTTATGTACTTTGCCGAATTTGAAAAATTAGCAAAACAATTGCACCGAATGGGGTTCGAACCGGTGATACACAAAACTCAAAGCGAGCGCGCAACCCACTCAGCCACGCAAGCCATGTTTTGTTGCTTAAACCAAACATTGACAATGGCCAAACCAATAAATTCCGCGATTTTATGCAAACTTTAAAAATCAATATAAAATCGCCTGGTTCTATTTAGCTAAAATTGAAAATGGTTATCATCATTTCTCGACTTGGACTTACGATCTGGATAGGTGCGATCAAAATCCGCCAACTTATGCTTAGGTGTTTCCCTTGTAAGGTTTAAGTAGGGTTAAGTGAGTTAAGTGACTCTCGAGCAAGACTTTTTAGTATTTAAGTGTTCTTCATGGGTAGCATGTGGCGTCCAAACGGCATCAATTAAAGTTTAATGCATATTTTATGCAAAGATGTCAACACTTAATGATTAAGTGGATATTTAGCGTATTGTCGGGAAGTTATAGAAAAAATTTCAGTCTACGTTGAGGACTCTGACGAGGAATTCGAAGAGGAAGAGCTGATCGAGTCACCGCTGATGGACCACGTCAGATTTTTTTCTATATTTTATTTATTTATTTATTTATTTATGGGGGTTAAACTGATGTCTTCTATTGCAAGAAAATCCCACAAAATTCTTTTTTCTTTCGTATTTCCCTTGAAATGTGCGCATGTTTTCTCATATGAGATGTGTGAAAATAAAGGAATTAAAAATACATGAATTTGAAGGTTCTGGACACATCGCACACGTCGTGCGTGTCCGGAATCATCTCCCAAAAAAGGCAGTCGACTTCGAAGATGAAGTACCAGCAGGCGCAGCAGTGCAGACAAAGGAACTTCACCGTCAAGTCATCCGTCCTCACCGCGGGCGGAGACACCAGACAGCTCACGCAGGCAGAGAGAGTCGAGACTGGACAGGTACGGTGGGGCCAGAGCGAAGGGGGAGGGTACTGTAAGGACAAAGGAGGGCATATATGGTATGGGAGGACATGGGATGCAGCTGACACTGAGGAGAGGAAACCAAGGTAGCGAAGAATGGCAGAGAAACGCCGAGAGAGTCTAAATTGGAGACTACAATAGACGTGAAACTGTTACTGTGGCAATCGGCGATGGAATTGTTGTAGTTGATGGTTGTGAATAAAAAAAGGTATTTGTTTTAATTATTACCCCTTTAAGCTTGCTAAGGGTGCTATGTGCCATGCACTCTAAATCCAATATCTCGAGGTGGGGGGGGGGGGGGTAGGCCAAAGTGGTGGCATCCTTGATCTTTACAGAAAGGCTCTTTTTAGGCAAAAAGTTACCAGTAATATTCTATAATAAATGTTTGACCCTCTATTTCCGGTTTTTTTGAGTTATCTCATCGCTAGCAGTTAGATTTAAGAATTTTTCGTTGTAAGGTTGACTCCTCGAGTTATGCGGCTCAACGAAGTCCTGCGCCGTCTCCACCGCGACTGGCCGACCAACACAAGATGCGTTTTCATGATTTTTTTTGCATTCTGTTTTGATTTCGCCCCATTTTCCCCGCTTATTGCCCCCTAGAGCCAGCTAGATGGGCTTGCTTTGTCTTTTGAGCGACCCTCTCCCCTTGGTCCCCTCATGCACCTCCACACGCAAAATTCAGTCCTTTATGGATAATGCCGGAATGCGTAGGGGTGGTAGCCTTTGCCCGCCCGAGAATTGTTGAGCTTAGCTCCAAGGACACGGCGCCCATTGATTGGGATAAGGCAGGCCAATACCTGGTATAGGCAAGGGCTTTTATGGGCTTTCGCCCCACATTCCCTCGCATTTCCGGCGCTGTATTTTGTGTGTGGAAGGAGTGGGTGGATTGGAGGGAGTTGGAAGGGCAAAGGGCAATAGGGCCCATTCTCTATGGCCATAAGTAGGGAATTCTGACGAAATATTTTATGTTATATTAATGTTAATTTTTTTAAAGGAATTTTTCTTATTATTAAAGTATTTTCTTCTTAGGTTCCTGTTCCTGGCCACTCAGCTGGGATCGCCTTCTTCAGAACGCTCCGAGAAGAGAGACGGTGGGCGAATAGATGGCGAATCTCATGGCAATCGACGTCCACCGCTTCCAGCATACACGTGGTTATAATCTCCGCCCACCCGTCCACTGTTAAGACGAAGTGTTTAAAGGGAAAATGCGACAATTGATAGGGATAACCATCTACCGTATTCTGATCTTGGTACTCTTTCTCTTTCTCAGTCGCTCCCTCTCTCTCCGTTCTATCTTATCTCTCTCTCTCTCTCTCTCTCTCTCTCTCTCTCTCTCTCTCTCTCTCCTCACTCCGACCCCGTTTCAGTGCTTGATGAATAGCGGGGAGTATATAAGGCGGCTCGTCCTTCTTCTCTCGCTTCTTTTCTTCCCCCTCCGGCTTCGCCTGCTCGATCGCTGTCCTCAATGAGTCGGCCATCCTACATGGCTTGGATGCCTTCTGCGGAGAACGATTCTAGGTGAGGAAATTGTTTTAGTTTTGTAAAATAAGAAAAGTAACGGTAGTAATTTTTCTAACAAATTGTGATAATATAAGAAAAAATATAATAATTATCTATATAATAATTATACAAATTATAATAATTAAATAAAAAAATCTTCTGATCAGGACCTCTCGGTGTTGTCGTCGGCGGCGCTGCCCACCTTCTCGCGCTGCTTCCTGCACACGACGCTGGTGTGGCTGCCGTCTTCACCTTCCTCATATGGCCCGTGCTCGCGGCGCAGCTCGCACTGGAAAGATGCGCATCCACCGAAGCACTCCCCTGGACAGCACTCACGGCTAAGATGGTCAGGTGAGATTATGACCTGAGGGTACCAGAGAGGATTACCTCAGGGTCTCAGGGTTTATGTTCTCCCTCTATGTACTCCCCCAGGATATAATTAAATATTTATAAATTAGTTATTTTCATGATTTCAGCTCTTCTCCTCCGTGATGGGGCCCGAGGGAATGCTACGGAATAAGACGAGGATTCTGGTGACCAACGAGCTCTCCTTCCTCAGGCACTCCAATCTCATCCTTGTCATGAAAGGTTGGCTGCTTTCTCTATCTCTCTTATCTATCTCTCTCTTCTCTCTGTCTCTCTATCTATCTATCTCTATCTGTCTCACGCTCTCTCCTTCTCTCTCATCTCTCTCTGTTCCTTTCTCTCTCTCTCTCTCTCTCTCTCTCTCTCTTTTCAGAGGGCAAGATCGACGCGGAAGGGAGCTACGCCGAGCTGATGAGCAGCGGAGCTCTGGAGCAGCTGCTAGAAGAATACGAGAACGAGAAGCTGATTTCCAAGGCGGACAAGGACGAGGAGGACGGTCAGTGTGGATGGGTGGGTGGGGTTTGGGGTTCACCAACGAATGAGGCTTATGGTTGGTAAACAATGTACACATGAGATGGTATGGGCAGAAATTGAGTAACATCCAGACAAAGGTTTAAGCAGGCTTAAGTGAGTTAAGTGACTCGAGCAGTGGGTAGCAAACATATGGCGTCCAAACGGCATCTCAAGGACAGTTCAATTAATATTTTATGCAAAGATGTCAACGCTTAATGATTAAGTGGATGTTTAGAGTATTGTTGGGAAGTTTTTTTTTTTAATTCAGTCTACGTCGAGGACTCTGACGAGGAATTCGAAGAGGAAGAACTGATCGAGTCGCCGCATCGCGCCACGTCAGATTTTTTTTTAATATTTTATTTTGTTTATTTATTGGGGTTAAACTGATGTCTTCTATTACAACAAAAATCCCACAAAATTCTCTTTTAATTCGTATTTCCCTTGAAATGTGCGCATGTTTTCTCATATGAAATGTGTGAAAATAAAGGAATCAATATATAAAAATAAGAATTTGAAGGTGCTGGGCACATCGCACATGTGGGCCGTGTCGGGAATCATCTCTCGAAGAAGGCAGTCAACCTCGAAGATGAAGTACCAGCAGGCGCAGCAGAGCAGACGAGGGAACTCCACCGCCAAATCATCCGTCCTCACCGCGGGCGGTGACGCCAGACAGCTCACGCATGCAGAGAGGGTCGAGACTGGACGGGTACGGTGGAGCCAGAGAGGAGTGGAGGGGTACTGTAGTTACAAGGGAAGGCATATACGGTATGGGATTATATGAGTTACGACTGAGACTGAGGAGAGCAAGCCACGGTAGCGAAGAATGACAGAGAAACTCCAAAAGAATCTAAACTGGACACTGTAATAGACGAGAAACTGTTACTGTACCAATTGACGAATTGTTGTTGTTGATAGTTGTGAATAAAAAATATATAAGTTTATAGCCCTGCGATTGTTCAGGTGAGGCTGTCGATCTACTTCGACTACTTCAGCAGCATGGGCTTATGATTATCTCCACGGCCATTTAGATGCTGCGAAATTTTTGGGTCTCCGACTGGTTCGTGTACTGTACTAAAATTTTTGGTAATAAACATATTTTTTGTAAAAAGGAGATTTAAAAAAAAACCAATGCGCTATTATATTTTTAAACTAATGGTAAAATATATTAAAAAAAAAAATTGTAGGTCCAACGACAACCAGCACTTCGTGACTTCGAACGTAACCTCGGCCTACCTCGTTGCTGTTAGACTTGGCGTCTTTGCAACACTCGGCTTCTTGGGAGGTGAGAGCAGGGATAAATGACACTGTTAATTGCTTGTGAATGTAGGACGGGTTAGGGGCATTGGCAGCCAGAAAACAAGGCGATTTCTAGTTCGCCTGGTAAATTCCGATACGATTTAAGATCTCAAAATTATTCTAACGACCGAGTGTTTGTTCTCGATCTTGCAAAAGTATTGATGCCAGTTATCCATTCCATTTTTAAATATCTATTCTATTTTTCATATCTGGGCCGAAAAATAACGCTAATCTTGCCATCAGATTCAACCTGGACTCCTTCCGCCGCCACTCCGACCCGGAGATTTGGCGCGCCGTCGACATGGCGATTCTCAGGGAGTTCGCGGCGGCCCAGCTGGCGGGACTTGACCACGAGATCACAGAAGGAGGAGAGAACATCAGGTTGGAGCTCTCTCTCTCTCTCTCTCTCTCTCTCTCTCTCTCTCACTGTCTCTCACACTCCCTCTCTCACTCTCTCTCTCTCTCTCTCTATCTCTCTCTCTCTGTCGCTCTGCCTCTCTCTCTCTCTCTCTCTCTCTCGTACATTCCTTCTCCTTTCTTTGTTGAATTATCTAAATATTATTTTTAAAATGAAAATAATTAATTAACGTTTTTAACTTTTACTAATGGAAATTTGCATCACTTACGAATCTCTTATTTAATTAAATTAAAAGTTTGAGCGAACCTACAGTATTTATCAAAAAATTAATAAACGTAAAGATCCTATTTTTCACAAAATGCGCTATTTATTTAATTTATCTGTAATTCTCATTCTTTTGAAGCTTCTCATGTGCTGCTGCCATCTCGCCCCACCTGCATGTTCTCGTCTCCACTGAATGAGGAGAGAGAAAGCAGGTCGCCGCGGACAAAAGTCAAGGTTTGTTTATTACCCCTCCCCCCTCCCTCACACACTCTCTCTCTCTCTCTCTCTCTCTCTCTTATTTTCTTTCCCATTCTTTTTCCAATTCTCTATTTCCCTCTCTCACTCTCATCCTTCCTTCTCTCTGTCCTTCTGTCTCATTTTTCCCCTTTCTTTGTATAATTCTATATTTCCCTCTTCCTTCTTCATCCCACATCTCTTTTCTCTCTCCCTCTCTCTCTCTCCCTCACTTTCTCCCACTCTCTCCCTGTATATCTGTGTCTGCCTCTCCCTCTTCCTCTTTCTCTTTCTTGCTTTCTTTGTCTCTCTCCTCTCGATCTCCTTCTCCCTGCCTCTCTCTCTTACATTCTTTTCTCCATTCTCTGTACGATTCTCTATTTCCCTGTTCCCCGTTCCTCCCCCTCTATGTTTTCTCTCTCTCTCTCTCTCTCTCCCTCTCTCTATCTCTCTCTTTCTCGCTCTATTGCTTGCCGATTATCTCTATCCTTCACTCTCTCTCTCTCTCTCTCTCTCTCTCTCTCTCTCTCTCTCCTTTCTGTCTCGTTCCATCTTTCTTCTCTCTTCCCTCTCTCACTTCTCTAATATATCCCAATCATTTGCAGTATCGGCCAGCCACTGGTATGCCTGGCCCGCGATCTCCTCCTCAAGAACCGCAGCCATGAGGTGGGCAAATACTATTTAGTATTATGCTATGAATTACTAAATATTATTTTATGATTTATATTACGGAAACGTTTCCTTATTAAGTATACATAGTAAAAGAACTACTCCTCGGCACTAATTTCAACTTTTTTCATCGAAATTTGCATCAATTGCGAATGTTTCTTTTCTCCTATTTAATTTATAGAAGTTTCGAGCGAACATTGTTTATTACGAATTTAAATAATAAGACTAGACTATTCGTCAATAATTCTCGATCTCTCTATAATTCTCGATCTTTAGCAGCTCGTCTCACGGGGCGCTGCTCGGCCTTCTCGCCTCCATCGAGCCACGAGAAAGGATGCATGGCGCCGGGAACAAACGTCAAGGTAATTTTTCTTACCTAACTCTCTTTCTCGTTGTGGGTCTCGGCGGCGGTGGACATTCTTCGAAAGTTCCACCTACGCCGCAGTTGTGTTTCACGACCGAGAGTGGTGTCCGCGCGCGGTCATACCTGTGATTTGACCACGCCCGGACACTAATGTTGACGTTTATTCATCGAAATTTTTAGAAATTTCGAATATCGCTATATCTTTCATTTAGATTAGAAACTTAAGCCGAATCTAGATTATTTATCTAAGATTAACAGGAAATTAGTCAATTTTCGCAATGTCACCCAATCAATACTATTCTCGCTCTTTTTCCAGTTCGTCTTGTGGTCGCAGCCATCTCGGCCGGCCGGTCCGTTCTCATCTCCCCCGATAGAAGAGAGATGAATCTGGCCGACACGGACAACCGTCTAGGTATGTTTATAACCCCCTTATCTCTCCCTCTCACTCTCTCACTCTCCCTCTCTCCTTCTCTCTCTCTCTCTCACCGTTCTCGCTATCTGTATCCTTCACTGTAGGTCCCTCCCTCTCTCTCTCTCTCTCTCTCTCTCTCTCTCTCGCTCGCTTCAAAATTTCTTAATAATACTATTTATTAGTCCCTCTGTAATTCTCAATAATGAAGCCATTACGTGATATCTTATTTATGAACATGGTAATAAACTTGCCAACAGTTCTTGCCGTTTGCAGTGGGCCTGCTGTTCTTCGGGATGCTGGCTCTCTTCTTCGGCGGAGTCCGCGCCTCTCGCA
>CALZFC010000251.1:5355000-5410000 GCA_945643635.1 Allodiplogaster sudhausi
GATTCACTGTCACTTCTCTCTCTCTCTCTCTCTCTCATTATTTCTCTATTTTCCCTCTTCCCCGTTCCTTTTCCTCTCTCTTCGTTGTCTCTCTCTCTCACTCTCTCTCTCTCTCTCCATCTCTCACCTTCTCTCTTCCCGTCAGTGTTATCCTCTTCCCCTTTCTCTGTACAATTCTCTATTTTCCCTCTTCTCCCTCTCCCCCATCTCGGTTCTCTCTCTCTCTCTCTCTCTCTCTCTCTCTCTCTCTAAAGAAATTACATTATATTATCTAATAAAAAAATAATGAAGCCATTACGTGATTGCTTATTAACGAAAATGGTATAAACTGGCACACAATTCTTGCCGTTTGCAGTGGGTCTGCTGTTCTTCCGGATGCTGGCTCTCCTCTTCGGCGGAGTCCGCTCCTCTCGCAACCTGCACTGTCCTGTCCTCCATGCTATCTTCCGTGCGCCCATGTCTTTCTTCGACACGACTCCCTTCGGTCGACTTCTCAACCGGATTGACAAGGTGCCAAGGAATTTCTCTTATCGAGATTAAGAAGGGGGAAAGTTTCAAAGGAAAGAAGCTAAATTATTTAATGGAAAAATTTTATTAGACATTTATTTATTTTATTTATTCATACATCAACTAATGATGTGACAACATGTGGAGTGAATATGGCAAAATAAGTTAAGACAGCTGAAAGGAGAGAAACAGTTGAAAAGAAAATTATGATGTGTCGTTGCAGGATCTTATAATATAGAAGAGGGAAAGGGGGGGAGGAGTAAGAGATTTACAGTAAACAGTGGAAAACTGAATTTATAACTTATTCAGATCAAGATTAGTTAGCTTATGTAGATCAGGATTTATGCCATTTTTTAGTTCGCGTTGTAAATGCCGATCCGATTTAAGATATCAAAATTTTTGTCAAACGAGCGGGAGGGTGTTTGTTCTCTACTGGGCATTTCACCCTAGTCTTTGGAGCGAGTGGGGGCACCGAACCCGGGCCCTCTACTCGACCATGCTAGCTGCATCGCATTGCTCTACGTCTCCCCTTAAATTGGAGTGATGATCGCCATCTTTTGAGACTGCCAGTTCGTTAGTCAAAAAAGTATTGATGCCAGTTATCCATTCTATTTTTAATATCTGTTCTATTTTTAAAGTCAAACAATTCATTTATAAGTAGATAAGTCGTTGTATTGCTAAAGAGGAAAATATCTGGGCCGAAAAAGAACGCTAATCTTGCCATCAGATTCAACCTGGACTCCTTCCGCCGCCACTCCCCCCCCCCCCCGGAGATTTGGCGCGCCCTCGACATGGCGAGTCTCAGGGAGTTCGCGGTATCCCAGTTGGCGGGACTCGACCACGAGATCACAGAGGGAGGAGAGAACATCAGGTTGGAGCTCTCTCTCTCTCTCTCTCTCTCTCTCTCTCTCTCTCTCTCTCTCTCTCTCTATCTCTCTCTCCCTCGCTCTCGTTTGTTTGTCTGTCTGTCTGTCTGTCTCTCTCTCTCTCTCTCTCGTCTGTCTGTCTATACAAACGTCAAGGTAATATTTCTTACCCCGCTAACTCTCTTTCTCGTTGTGGGTCGCGGCGGCGGTGGACATTCTTCGAAAGTTCCACCTACGCCGCAGCTGTGTTTCACGACCGAGAGTGGTGTCCGCGCGCAATATCACCCAATCAATACTATTCTCGCTTTTTTGCAGTTCGTCTTGTGTCTCGGCTGGCCGTTCCGTTCTCATCTCCCCCGATAGAAGAGAGAGGAATCAGGCCGACACGGACAACTCTAGGTATATTTATAACCCCTTATCTCTCTCTCTCACTCTCTCTCTCTCTCCTTCTCTCTCTCTCTTTCTCTCTCTCTCACTCTCTCTCTCTCGCTCGCTTCAAAATTTCATAATAATACTATTTATTAGTCTCTCTGTCATTCTCATTCTCTTGCAGTTTCTGATGCATCTCGCCCCACCTGCACTTTCTCGTCTCCATCGAGTGAAGAGTGAGGAAGCTGGCCGCTGCGGACAAAACACAAGGTAAAGTTTCCTTCCCCACCCCTCTCTCTTGTTGTCGCGGCGGCGGTGGGCTTTGCTCGTAAGTTCCACCAACGCCGCTGGTGTCCGCGCGTGGTCGTACCCATGTGTGACCACGCCCGGACACTACTTTTAGCTTTTCTTCCTTGAGATTTCAATTGCAAATGTCTCCTTACTCTTATTTTAGAAAATTGGAGTATTATTTCAATATACACAATATTAACGCTATTTATTCTCTGTTATTCGCGATCTTTTGCAGTACCTCTGATGGGTGCTACCGTCTCGGTCCATCGACCGGATCTCGTTTCTCCACCGAGCGAAGAGAGAGAGATAGAGAATGTGGAAGCAGATCTCCGCCGTCTTCATCACCGCGCCAGAAGAATTCCGCTTTCCCCTCTCTGCACTCTCAGCGGGGCAGCAGGCCTTGGGCAAGTCTGCTGTCCCTTCCCTGCTTGCTTGCATGGCTTCGCTTCTTTTCAGAGTAGCTTAATAAGTATATTGCTTGATTTCTGCTTGCTTGCATCCCCTTCCCCTCTCTTCTCGACTTCTTCACTCTTCTGCGCTTTGAAGTCAGTCTTTTTTTTACGATTGTACTGATAATTAAAGTATCCGGCGAATAATTCTACAGTAGCGATAGAGAACGAGCTTGAATGCGCGCGCTCATAAAGTTGCCTGTCGCTCGGTCGAGAGAGCATGCGAAATAGGAGGGCGGCTCTGACCTACCGTAACCAATTCTCTACCCGCCAGTTTTCACGTTACTATTGCTCAGAAAGTAATGAAAGAAAATCGCTCAAACTTTCTGGATTTATGTTTTACGCCAATATGAACTTATCCACATAGAACAAAACATAGGTTAATTATTCCCCGGATACCTCCTTTAATTGCAAAACTTATGTTATGGATTGTTCCATGTTTCTGTTATAGACACTGTGGAAAAAAATTCTTCATACAGTTCATCTACTAAAATTTTATGGGGGGAAATTATTCAAGAATTTGTCTAAAATGTATGCTCGATTGCATGCAAAATGATTGCATGCTCCCTTTCCCCCTTCTTCACGTCGATCTGGTGTTTGAGGAGGGTTCTTCACGACGGGTCGATTTGCTGTCGGCCAGTCAGTGCTTTTGTTATCAGTAGATCATAGATAGATTAGAAATGTCTAGCCAATATCTACGAAGAACGACGACGATTGTTGTGCATGTGCATGCTTGGACTTCGTCATCTTTGCGCTGGACTTGACCCCATTTAGTAGAGGTAATGGCCCGTTACCTCTAACGCGAATATATCTACAAAATTCTAGTATTTACATTGGGGTGAATCTATACTACGCAATTCTTTCCTTCTTTGCTTACTTTTCCACAAAAACGGCCCACTTAGGCGGTTTTTGTACTCAATTTTTGCTTAGAATTAGAGCTTGTACGTTCTATGGCTAGATCTGCGATCCTTATGTACATTGTAGTGTCTAGCAAGCGTAACTACATCGCCATTCCTCTTTAAACTGAATAGGCAGGGCCGATTCGTTGTTTAAAATTTCTTTATTTTTACGCTTCCCATTTCTTGCAAAAAATGGACATTGTGGCCGATTTTTTCCTCTACCCTTATATTTTGTGGGCTAGATCAAGGATCTGTATGTACATTTAGTGTTTTGTAAGCGCCTACTCCCTATTTCTCCCTATCTCTCCCTATATCTCCCCTTTATATGAATAGGCAGGACTGATTCTTTGCTTAAAATTTCTTGATTTTTTCACGTAATTTTTTATGCCAAAAACAGGCATTGTAGACGGGTCATGCCCGATTTTTTCTTCTTCCCTTGTATTTTCTGGGCTAGATCTAGGATCTGTATGTACATTTAGTGTTTTGTAAGCGCCTACTCCCTATCTCTCCCGATATCTCCCCTTTATATGAATAGGCAGGACTGATTCCTTGTTTAAAATTTCTTTGCTAATTATTCTACAATCGTATTTGGATCAATATTTCTTTTATTTTGAATATTCCCAAAGTATAACTAAAAACTGTAAGTGCATTGTCAAAGAGTAGCCATTCTCAACTAGAAGATAGTCATTCTTTCAATCTACAATCACCGCGAGTGGCTGGCAGTTGCTTCTTCGCTTCGAATCGAAGAGATGGCAGACCCAAAGCCTCCTGAGTTCGTCTTATTCCTTCGCTTAATTGTCAACAATTCCTCAATATCTCTTTTCTAGTTTCTTTTAAATAATTAAACTAGCTTAAAAAAGCTGCTCCTTTAGGAAGCAAGAATAAGTGCTGTCGAAGGAGTACCTGGACTCCCTGAATAATCTGAGCATGATTCTCACGGCAATCGCCTGCTGCATTTCTCTCTATGTCGTTCTCCAGTCTGTCCGCTTCGTCCTGGACTGCATTTATCGGAAGAATGCCCACAAGGTCCGCAGTTTAAAACGACGAATGCGAAATTACGACAATGAAGAGCCTAATAATTATTATTTCAGGGAGTTCCACCGCCGACCGAAATCGTTGTTAGTGGAAGAAGTGGTGGAAGCAAGTCCACCAAGGCAACGATGAGTGAAAAGGGGAAGGCAAAGGCATGCAGAGAGAAAGGAAAGAAGAGCGCAGAGGAAAAGGAGCCAAGCTTCCGAAAGGACAGTCGTACTCTTCCTTCCCGCAAAAAGGAAATCAAGATCCATCTCAAGAACACATTTGATGACCTCCCGAAGGCATGTTATTCATTTATAAAGAACTCTACTGAAGGTATTTTATTTAATTTCGACAACAAGTGATACTCATGTCAGCATAAACGTTTGAAACCAGTGAAGTTACAGGACAACAAGTCGACAGAGACGAAGAGCCAATCGCATCAGAAGCCGGCTGAGAAAGCAGCTTCTCTACCAACGAAGAATGGTACGGTAGCTGAAGCTTCTGGGCAGAATGACCTCATCAAATCGATCCATGCCTTGTTTCTTCAGCCGCTCCTCACGACTCGCCCGCCTTCCTCTCTGCCGCTCCCTCTGTCCCGGCCGCGCCCGCTGCGGAGGCCAAGCAGTCTTCTCTCGACTTCCACGCTCCCGAGCCTGTTCCGATCATCAATCCAAGCTCCGGCGAGAAGCCCATTTCCACTCCGACTTCTCCTCCTTCCGGCTCAGTGATTGAAAGTGTGTTCATTCTTATGTGAAGAATTAATTTAAATGAATCATAAATGTCAACATTAAGTAATTCTTCAATATTCAGAGACGGCCGCATCGAGCGTCCCCACAGCTGGAGGCTCTGCTCTTTCGAGTTTCGGTGGCTCGATGCTTCCTTCGTGTTTGTCTCAAATTCTTTGACAATGAGAATGATTTTAAATTAAACCACCATCTAAGAAGATTCAAACAACTTTCAGTCTCGGTACTTGACACATCAGCGGTGAGTCCGGGCTTAGCGGCAGCTCCTCCGCTCGCCCTGCCCACTCTGACTCTGGCCCCGCCAACTCCGGCTCTGGCTCCGCCCACTCCGATTCTGGCCCCGCCAACTCCGGCTTTTACTCCACCCACTCTGACTCTGGCTCCGCCCACTCCGACTCTGGCTCCGCCCACTCCGACTCTGGCTCCGCCCACTCCGACTCTGGCCCCGCCCACTCCGTCTTTGGCCCCGCCCACTCCCGCAGATGGCACTCATCCCATCACTTCCATCACTGCTCCACCCATCGATCTGGCCAAGCCTGCCGAGCCTACGAATGCCGCTGCCGAAGCCATGCCCAATGCCCAGTAAGCCATGCCGAACCCCAGTCCTTTTGAATGTATAAAGTGTTGTTTGTGATGTGTTTCGTAGATGCAGTAGAAAAATAAGAAAGGAGTATTTTAAAGATTAGTAAGATGCCTATGTGTCGACTGTTTATTAGCTTTTCGAGGCAATGTGCTGATGGAATGGAAGGGGGCGATCGATGGGCGAAGATAATTAATCGAATTGGTCTACGAAGATTTGGCAGAACTTCTTACCTTGACGAACCCGGATAAGAGCATAATTTGCAATAAGCACAATATCTTTGCCACTGATTAATTTAATATGGAAATAAGTCATGAAGAGATTTAAAAGACTTACATGTTTGAACACATCTCAACTTGGATGATTGAATTTTTACATAAAATACGCCTAAAATATTAAAAACAATTGTCCACAAGTGTAACAAACGTCGCCTTTTTGAAAGCAAAAAAGATTTTCCACCTCAATCACCGAAGTTGAGATATGTTAAACCGTAGGGAGTTTTTTCAATTCACTTGATACAGTTGTTATGCGCATCTTGAATTAAGCGAAAAAATCTGTTCATTCTATTATTTATGTTATTGATACATATACGGATCCCTGCCATCAAAATAAAAAGTTGTAAACCAAATAAAGAATTCACTGCCAATTGCAGTTGTTCGTCATCACTTCTGAATATATAAATATATACAAACATAAAATTGTAGTCAATATTTAGTCTATTCGAGAGCTACTTCCGGCTTCGTCGATGCATCAGGATCCGCCCATGGTTGGGGTTCAGCTGAAGACATACCCTATTTTAAGGTTTAAAAGGTACATTAATTAACAGGCCAAAAGTTTAATAAATTAATTAAATTAATATATATACATTTGAGAAAAAGGTTTCACAAACTCGAGCCAAATACGACGTAGTACAATCCGCTTGCCACTTGAAAGAAGGAAACAATGCAGAAAATGCATGCCCATTTGTACGGCAGATCCTAAAAGTGATCTGTCTTTTTAAGTCTTTTAATCTCTTTATGACTTATTTCAATATTAAATTAATCTTTAACTTGATTTAAAAAAATTATAGTTATAATAGCACCCGGACCAAGGAGATTAGTAAGGTGACAATAACGGATGTGGCGATACTTGAAATGAGAGTAAAGACCTCGTTGATGGAGGTCAGCGTTCCTGCAGAGGAAATCAGCTTTGATTTATGTCGTTTAAAAAAACAGTTTTTCATTATATCAATATATTTTTTTTAAGCCTGCCTGTATACAAGGGCGCGATTGAAATGAGGCTGGTGAAATAGCCGCACACACCGCCGGCGTAAAGTACTCCTAAAAGACGTAATATAAAGTGTGGGATGTGAGATATCAACAATCTTGTGCCCAACAAATAATAATCAATAACAAATGATCTCTCGAATACCATAGAGAATGAGGAAAACGAGGGCCGAAGAAGGCCGCTCGCTGTTTGGGATGAAGGCTAAGAGGGTGAGGCTGATGGCAACGCCGAATGAAGCTGAAAGAATACGGAAGGGTCAGGAAAGATGAGAGTAAAAACAAGCAAAGTTTCATCATTAGGAAGCAGAATTGTTCTTTATCATCTTATCATAAATATATTTTTTTAATTACAATTAAACCAATTGTTTACTTTCGAAAAGAAAGCGATAGAGAAATAGAGCGAGAATGTGAAGGAGACAGATACAGGGAGTGTGCGAGCGAGAGAAAGAGAGAGAGAGAGAGAGAGAGAGACCGATGGCCTGGCCAATCTTGGATGTCGTGTTCACGGAGATGATGCCGGAAGAGGCGAGCGTGTCAATGATTCGGCCGGCGCAGAGCTTCGAAATGACTTGTGCGATGAAGGGGAGCATGGTGTACAAGCCGATCTGCATCACGCATCTTCTGTTTATATTTATTCATTTTAATATTTTTATTCTTTAATCTGCGAACATTACATTGTTTTCTATTAGAGAAAGAAGAGAGATCACATCGCATGAATAGATGTGAACTTTAATTTGTACGACATGCGATAAGGAAAACCGCAGGGCTACCAGTAAGAATTTAGTGTAATTCATATTGCCGGAGCAAAACAATGAGGAATACGCAAAAAGATCTGTAATTTTTTTTATTACACTTACACCAATATAAGACAATCAAAAATTGGAATGGTAAAAAAAAGGAGAACATACCTTATCAATGGACAAGCCAAGCTCGGCGAGGTAGATCGGCAGATAGGATTGCATGGTGGAGCGAGTGAAGCCGAAGGAGAAGGAGCAAGCGATCACTGCATGCACGACAGGAGAACAGGCAAGGCCACACCACGGGATCGCAGAGAGGGGTGGAGGCTGGAGATGACTCTCTCTCTCTCTCTCTCTCTCTCTCTCTCTCTCTCTATCTCTCTTTCTCTCTCTCTCTCGCTCTCTCTCTCTCTCGCTTAACCTCACTCTATTTCTTTCAATCTCTCACTTTACTCTTTATCAATCACACTTTTCTCTTTTACAATTAGCTCTCTCTCTCTCTCTCTCTCTCTCTCTTTCCAGTTAGCTCTCTCATTTGCTCTTAGACACTGTGACTGTGACAGAAAAGAAGTCCGAGTATCTGAGCAGAATTGTATGAACATCTAAAGAGACATGCCTTCTGCTTCTTGACGACTCTCGTTGCCAGAAATGCCTTCTCGGCTTGCGAAGCCAGTCTCGACGTCTCCGGGTAGTTCGTGACGAGCAGAAGCCAGAGGGCGACGACGGCGAGACCGGCGGCGCCTAATTAGTGCAAGTTTTTAATTAACTATTTTTATTTCTTTTTTAATATTTACTCTACTTGTAACTTACACTTTTTGTTGTTATGAGAGCTAAGGCGAATCGGAGTATTAAATGAATATTGATTCTTTTTATTGTATGACCTGAAAAGTAGAAAACTGCCGGCCATCCGCCGAGCGCTATCGACTGGCAAATCTTGGCTGCCGCGAGCGAAGAGAGCCCGGCCGCAATCTGTGCAAGTCTTTTTTTTAATCTAAATATAAACTTAAATTAGAGAAAATAAACAGAGTAAATAAAGGCAATTAAAATTTTATAATAAAAAAGATACCTGCGTGCCGCTCGTGTAGATCGCGGCCACCGTCGACTTCTCGTTCGCCGGAAACCATCGACTGGCTACAAGATTCAGGGAAGGCACGGCAAAACCCTTCAACAACATGTTTGCTTTTCAATGTTTGGTATTGATATTCTAAAATCTATTTAATGTACAGTAATCCCATTCTTCTCAATGAGACCTCATTCACTCCGAGGATGATTCGAAGGATAAAGAAGGCCATGTATGAGGAACGAGCAACGAAGGGCGATGCGAGAGTCAGTAGAGAGGAGAAGGTCAAGCTCACTGAACTAGGAAAACTTGTCCATTTTACTATCACTCTCTTTCTATCGCTCTCTTTCTCAAACTCGCTTCTCACTCTCAATCTTTCTTTATCTCACTTTACTCTTCAAACTCTTTATCTCCCTTTCTCTTCTCGCTCTCTCTTTCTCTATCTCTCTCTCTTTCTCTGTCTTCCTTCTCCTTTGTCTTAATAGTGTCTCCTGCTCAACCAATAATCTCACCAACGAGTACTCTCCTCGCGCCAAGCATCTCCGCAATGGTTCCCGCGAATGCGACGCTCATGAAAGAGCCGTACAAGTTAACAGTCAGAATCATTGACACTTCCGCCGGTGTCCAAGCCAGATCGCCTAAAGAAAATTGAATTTACTTTTGAGTATTTCAATTAAATGATATGGAAATCCCTATTTGTAATTTTATGCCGACATGGGGTCCAATAATGGTATTGTTATCTTCTCGATATCTTTTTCCATTAATTGATGTCAATAGATAAATAAAAAAAAAGCATCTCGAACCTCTAAACACGCATTGCTCAGCAGGGTCCACCTTCTTCGCGACTAAACTGTCAGTTGCATTTGAGAATAAGCTTTCATTCGACGACGCCGTCTTTACCATGCAAAGGATGGCGACGCCTGAAACAAGCACGAGTGGTATTGCAAGCAATATGCTATGTATATTAGCAAATATGTAACGTTGATTTATGTTACAGTTGCACATACATATGTATGTATATTTTGGAACTAAAAATTTTTGTGAAAAATAAGAAGAAATGTGAACTAGACGTACTAAGCGGCACACGAAGAGTGGCGTAGATGAAGAGAGCGAGCATGAGAAGCAGACAAACGCGAAGGCGCTGAGAGCGGAGAGAGAAGAGGGCGACGGAAGGTGCGTGGCCGGAAGGTTGTCCAATTTCGCTCGGCGCCACCGCAACCATTTCTGGCAGTATTTTAGCATTGATTTAAAATATAAAATATTCATAATTATTTTCACCTAAGGATACTTTTTAATTTATATATTTTTTTTCATTTGAAAGGATACAGAGCAACGTTACAAATATAAATACTGAGACGAAATTCACTTCACTTGGTTCTAAAGAATTTTGGCGGTCTGGAACATTAAAAAGGGAAGAGATTCATTCCGCTTTGAGAAAGTTTGAAAAAGATGTGATTTGACCTATTAAAATGAACAAGCGCGACAAGTGATACTGCGTCCACTTTACACAATGGATTGCGGTGTCAAGTCTCTATCACCTACTCTATTCATTCCCACTATCATTCTCTCCCATTATCTCTCACACACAATCAATATCCCTCACTCTAATTAGATCTCTCTCTCTCTCTGTCAGTCTGCATCTCAGGCCCTTTTTACATTCTCCTGGAACGGTCGATCTCCTTATCGTTGGCTGTGCAGTGAAATGAGTGAGAATTGGCCATGAGATGGAATGAGACGTCGTTTATAAAAGAGACACAAACTATGTATACTTCCTACGACAGAGTACAGGAACACATAAAGAGCACATCTTAAAGAAAGTTCGACGAGTAACGAATAAGACAAGGAAACCGGTAAACGATATCATTAAGATAGTACAATGTATACGACCCTTTGCGGAATTCGCTCAAACGAGATCCGACGCTGGAGAAAGAATATACGATAACAAAGCGAAAGCTTTTTGTTCAGTGTGGAAAATGTTTGATCATCTTTGATCAAAATATTATCAAGTCACCTGCAGAACAAGCACAATAAAGCATTAAGATGAGAAATATACATATTTTCAATTTCTAAATGTGAAAGTTTACGTGATATCAAATCAGACTAATTGCAAATCTTCCTTGCTTCTTCTCCTTTATCCGTCTTCTCGCAGCCCTCTTCAATGTTTGAAGAGTCAGAGACAGATTTGATGGAATTCGGATCCGCCCATGGCTGTGCTTCGGCTGTAGAAAAAAAAAATGGACCTATCAAAGTAATAATTAATTTAAGCATCATAATAATATTTCAGAGCAGCACAAAACACAAAATATCCAACCTGTTCCACAGAAAAGATAATAGCTGCCACTAATGGCTTGGAAGAATGCGGCGATCGCAAAAACATATGCCCACTTGTTCTCGAGCTCCTGCACAAGATGACTTGTTTTTGATGGCATAGAATTCGAATAATTAAAAAAATACTTTTCTCAAAAATCTTCTTTAATAAGTTAATTTCTTAAAAGATGATATTCAGTCTTGTATTTTTGGGGAAAAAATTTAAAATAAGAAAAAATAAAAGTTTGTCCCACCAGCGATGTGAGCAACGTCACAATGACCGATGTTGCGATGCTCGCACTCATCGTGAAGATCTGGTTGAAGGAGGAAAGTGTTCCTGAATGCACTATTTAGTAGCTTCATAGAAATAAATAAATAGAACTGTTAAAGTCATACAAATTGTAAATCACTGAATCTTTAATATAAAAATATTTTAAATTACAATTTTTTCTTACCCGTGTATAGCGGAGCGATCGCGAGCAGGCTTGTGAAGAAGCCGCAAACACCTCCGGCATAGACAACTCCTTAACAAGTTGATAGATTTTGCATATTTCTAATGAATTAATTGTGATTTATTTATTAAATACTTGAAGAATAGAAAAGAATTTAAACACTGCAAAGGTTTATTTTAAAAACTTTTCTTTTTAAAATTTAAATGAAATGAGTTGACCATATATAACTAGAAAGACGAATGCTGAGAATGGGCGCTCGCAATTCGGAATGAACGCCAAGAGGAGCAAGCACGTAGCTGCGCCGAACGAGCCTGGAATGAAGAGGAAGTTGCAATGTCATCGAGGGGGAATGGCAACGAAAGAGAGAGAGAGAGAGACAGAGAGAGAGAGAGATTCATCGAGAGAGACTGAAAGAAGGAAGACCAATTGTCTGAGCAATCTTCGTAGCCGTCGTAATGGAGATGACGCCAGACGAAGAGATGGCATCCATTGCGGGGCCGGCGAAGAGCTTCGAGATGGCTTGCGAGATGAACGGGGCGAGGGTGTACAGGCCGATCTGGAAATGTCTTCATTATTTCAAATGTATATGTAAATTTTTTAACAATTTCAAGTAAATTACAAAAGAACAATAATATTAAAATAAAAATATTATTTCTAATATAAATATGGCAACAACTATATTACTGTATCAATGGGCAGGCCAAGATCCGCGAGGTAGCTCGGAAGGTACGATTGCATGGTGGATGTGGAGAGACCGAAGGCGAATGAGCACAAGACGATGGCGTGCACTGCGGGTGAACAGAGGATCTTGCTCCACGGCATTGCAGCAACCGATGTTGGCTGGGTTATCGATCGATATTCATTTGATTTGTATTGATTGATTTCATATTTCGAAGTTATGGTGAGAGATAAAGAAAGTAACCTTCTGCTTCCTGATGACTCGCTCGGCGAGATAATCCTTCTCTATCTGCGAGGCCAACTTGGACGTCTCTGGATGATCGGAAACTATCAGCAGCCAAACGATCACGAACGCCACGCCGATAGCACCTTTAAAATTAAAGTTGTCGGGCGTTAATTTAAACTTAATATAATTCAGCAAAGTTTGTTATTAACTTTGAAATGAAAATGAAAGAGAAAACCTGACCAGAAATATAGAAAACTGCCGGCCATCCACCGAGGAGAGTCGACTGGCAAACTTTGGCGGCAGCGAGTGAGGAAAAGCCGGCAGCCAACTGACAAATGTTTTTTTTGGATAACCAAACAAAACAGTAAATAATTTTTTATTATTATATTAAGTAAGAAATCTTAATTTAATTATACGTTACTGTTGAAGAGCTAATTCGGTAATTAAAAATTCAGTGTTTATTCGTTTTCATTAAAAAAATCACCTGTGTTCCGCTGGTGTAGATCGCCGCAACGGTGGCCTTCTCCGTGACCGGGAACCATCTGCTGGCAAGCAGATTCAGTGCCGGGATCGAGAAGCCCTGACAAAACAATTCTTGCATTAGGAAAGTGAATCCATTATTTGACTAAGGTAATTGCACCTTATTAAACAGACAAATTAAATTCTACAGTATCCAAAAAGATTCGTGGTGAGACCTCGCAGGCTCCGATGATGACTCGAGTGATGAGATAGGCAACGTATGACGAGCGCGCCAAGAAAGGCGACGCCAGCGTCAGCAGCGAAGAGATGGAAATGGTCACTAGAAATTGCAGCTTTTTTTTAATTGATTTCAGTTTTTTTGGGTCATAATGATCTATTTCAAATATATATTTTTTTAATTATGTTTCGGAACATTTTCCATTGATAATAGTTCTGACCAGCGAGCACTCGCTTAGCTCCGAGCATCTCGGCCAGCGTTCCCGAGAAGGCGACACTCGCAAAGGCGCCGTAGAAGTTAGCGGAGAGAAGAAGCGACTGCTGCGCCCCCGTCCACTTGAGGTCACCTTGGAGAAATATTTATCTTTTTTTTACTTAAGTGTTTACTAAGTAATGAAGTTATCTACTAATGTATTTTTTATAAACGAAATTCAATTACATAGTTGAGAATTATTATGCCTATGTATCTCTTAAACATGTTATCGATATAAGCGCACCTTTAATAGCACAAGTCTCCGCTGGGTCAATCTGCTTGACTTGTTCCGATTCCGAGCTGATTGTGTAGGAGCTGCGAGTCTAAAGTTAGATTTTTTTTAATATGCGTAGAAATCTTGTTTTCCAGTATGAAAAAATTAAAGGAGATATATTATATTAGATACTTTACCTTTGGTTGATTCGTTGTCATATTGAAGCTCGTCATTTCGGATGAATATCGCCTATCCACCATGCAGACGATGCTGACACCTTAAATTAAACATGCTTAGTAATTCTCCTGAAGATTTACTTTAAAGAGATATTTACATAGATACAGTACCGCCCAACATTTCAGGTACATAAATTAATTAGATTAATTTGAATAATTTCAATTGGAATTTGAGCGATACTAGGCACTTTTACGCAGTTTCTTGTGTTTGTGATGGTGGTTTTTGACATGCTGAACAAGTACATACAGTCAGATTTAAAAAATAATCTCAAATGACCGTTTAAAAACGAATTAGGCCGTTTTTAGAAGGGCCATGGCCGTGTTTTTGGTGCATCCAATAGCACAAGATCGACAGCACCTAAAAGACGGTCATGACCTTCCTAAATCCGGCCGAATTCGTTTTTAAACGGTCATTTGAGATTCTTTTTAAAATCTGACTATATGTACTTGTTCAGCATGTCAAAAACCACCCTATCAAACACAAGAAACTGCGTAAAAGTGCCTAGTATCGCTCAAATTCCAATTGAAATTATTTAAATTAATCTAATTAATCTAATTAATTTATGTACCTGAAATGTTGGGCGGGACTGTATGTACATACATGCATATTCAGAGGATCATACAAACGGCCTCTTCGTATGAACACAAACACTTCTGATTCTGATTCTGAGGGGTACAAAATGCTTCATGATAAAAGGTGAAGACTCAATATAAATGTTGCAGGTAGAGCTAAAATTTTATTTATTTTTGAACAGAGGACCTTTTAGCAAATCAAGAGCCTGATGTTGAGTAGCATGAATGTGATATGTATTCGATTGGAGAGAAAACCACCGGTTAAAAAAGACTATTAAAATTAATTTTAAAAAAGAAAAAAAGAAACTAACTGAGCGCGACTCGAATGGTCAAGCAGATGAAGAGCGTGAGCATGAGCAGCAGACAGATTCGAAAGCGTTGCGAGTGGAGGGAGACGAGGGGAGACGTCTTCTTCTCCTTTCCTTGCGAAGACTTCTTCTCTCCTTCATTCTTCACCGAATTTGTGCCGCTCGTCATTGTCGATTCGGATTCTGAAATTTTTTTTACAATAAACAATATAAAAAAAATTCATGATATAAAATTTTCTGAAATGTAAGAAACAAAACATGTAAGAAACAAAACATGTTGCTTTTATCGGAGCGATAAGAAAACAGACATCGACAATCACAACATAAACAGAATGAGAGATAGGCATCATAAAGTTCCAGACACAGGAAAGGGGGTGCTTCGATTGAAATGAAAGTGTTGAAACGGAAGAAAGAAACTTTCAGAAGGGGCCTCGGCATGGCGTGACAACCTCTGCCCGCTGCCTCTTCATATACATAGGGTAGGCAGGCAGGATGATCACTGTCAGGCTATGCAAATGAGCGTGGAAGGGGGCTGCCAACAAAGAACTATCAGGAAGTCATCTATTCAACTCTGATGTTTTATGCCCGAGAGCAGAAATATGCATGAAGGGGTTAATGAAAGATTGTTTCGGGGTCATGAAGAAGAGGATGAGAGAGAAGTGACAGCAAGGCAAAGGAAGAGAGAGAGAGAGAGAGAGAGAGAGAGAGAGAGAGAAAAGAGAACGATCTGAATGTAACCTGCGTGTACTAAGTCGATCTCATAATCAGAGATGATACAGAGAGCGATGGACATTTATGATGAAGTAGCAAAACAATCTTTCTCGCAAAGATAATCAGAATTTTCAGTCAACAAGACAAACTGTTTCTCTGCTATGTAGTCAATCCAAATATCTTGGCGTTGCAGATTCGAGTGGTTTGCATGTACCTATTCTTTTTATCATTTGGCCCAATTGTTCTACAATAAATAAATGTTTTTTCTTCGAATCTTCAGTACGATATTATTGCTGTCATCCCACTTCCATCTCTCTCTCACTCTTTCTCTCTCTCTCTCTCTCTCTCTCTCTCTCTTTCTTTCTCTCTCTTCTCTCTCTCTCTCTTTCACTCTATCTCTCTCTCTCTCTCTCTCTCTCTCTCTCTCTCTCTTCCCGTGTCATGTGATCAAGGTTACTTTTTTGAGCAGATGCGAGAACATAGGCCATAATCCACGATGCTCGGGTGAGAAATTACGAGTAATGGTGCAATTGTTATCCTTTGTACGCAGTCCGTGCAAACCACCAGACACCCGGACACAGAACACACAAATCAAAGCAGCGAAAACGGAAAGAGAGGCTGACATACTGCCATGAGCAGACGGTTTTCCATTGTCCTCTCCAGGCGGAGGGAACCCCAGGAGCTGAGAAGAGCTATGATAGTTTAATCAACATTAAAGATTTATTCATTTCAATTTGGCTACGTCCTTTAATATTGTTAAATCATATCATCGTTTTCTCCATATCAGTTTTATCCACCTCAAACTTTTGTTCTACATTTGTAAATATGTATTTTAGTTACTTTCTCAAGTATTAATAGACAAGTTTCATACCGCATGTTCCTCTTGAGACGGCTGCTGGCGTAGCGACATCCCGTTTTGATTCGGCATTTCAGACCTGAAAGGATTCTTTCTTACATCAAATTAGTTTGAAGGAACGCGAAATTTTATTCTGCAATAACAACAGCACGACAATTTGTAATCGGCTGGAACGAAATTTTGAATAGTTATATTATTGTTAGTAGTTAAATTTGACTATTCATATCAATGGAACAACTTTTCAAAAAATTTTAACAAATATAATTTTTTAATTATTATTTCGTAAATTTTATTTCATCTTTGATCATAAGCAGCACATCGTGACAGAAAAACCATGTAAAGAAAAGGAAGCATTCAGTAATGACAAGTTTCTTATCTCCCGCCTGCTCACGATTCCTAATTGCATACTGATTATGCTGTGGGTGCAAGGAGGTGCAAAAGAGCAGGCGAGAGACTACGGAGAGTTGAGAGAGGCAGAAGAGCAAAGAAAGCAGGCGCCGCCTGCTTCTGTCCTATGGCTTGTGGCTTGTGCCTGCCTGGATGTTCTGTGTACCAGGAAGCTTCTCCATCATCGTCTGACCCTCTCTCATGGATACACACTCTCGGTCTATCTTTCAACTCTGCGAATCATAGGCTCACGCTCTATCATCATCATCTCTCTCTCTTTTCTCTCGCTCTCTCCCTAGATGTATGAGTCTCTCCCTAGATGTATGAGTTCGCGCCCGTTTATGTTCTGCATTTCCTCTATCTTACTTTCTCGTTGTCTCGCTCTGGTTTCGTTCGTAGGGCACGATTGCTCTCTCTCTCTCTCTCTCTCTCTCTCTCTCTCTCTCATTTTCTCTCGCGTTCTCGATTTCAGTCTCTCCCGCTCTCTCTCCCTCTCTCTCTCACTTTTCTCTCTCTCTCACTTGCCATTCCTCTTCCTACTCTGCAATTCTCGTCTTGGACTCCAATAAAATGTGGAAATCGGAATATATTTCGTCAGGATGACATGACCATGATAAAACTTTCTCAAAATTGCGAAATTCTATGATTATGAAAACATATTTTCTCATACTGTTGCTTTATTCTTTAAAAGATCATATATTTGTTTAAATTATACATACATATATGTTTATTTTAATAGGCTATTTTCGAATTTCTCCGAAGTGAGCCAGGCAAGCCGAGCACTCCGACTGTCATCACAAATCCAAGTAGTCAATGAAAATTTAGGACCATTCAGGCACGAAATTGCGAAACGTTTTCTTAAAGTAAGTAAGTAAATTCTAGGTTCATATATCAATAGAACAACTTTTCTGAAATTATAAACTTACTTCAACCTTGTACACATCGTGCCTGTAAGGGTTTGAATGTAGAAAAGAAAAGGTTCAGTGATTGAAACTTTCTTATCTCCAGGCTGTTCACGATTCTAATTGGCATATCAAACATGCAAACGTGCGAATATGGGGGGTACAGGCAGAAGACTCAAAAGAGCAGGCGAGAGACGACGGAGGGGAGAGAGAGGCAGCGTGGTTAGAAAGTGGACGCAGCCTGCTGATGTCTTGTGGCTTGTGGCTTGTGTCCGCCGCCAGAATGGTTCCATGGATGTTCTTTGAACCAGGACGCTTCCTTGTCATCATCCGATGCTCTCTTTGGAAGACACACTTTTTGTCCCTCTCTCACTCTGCCAATCATACTTTCTCTCTATCTCTTCCTCTCAATTTACTCTCGTACTCTGTCTCTCGTCCGCTTCATCTCTCTCTAGATCTGAATTCCGTCACTTTCTTGCTCTCTCGTTGTCTCGCTCTGGACTTTTCTACACCCACACCAGACTTTTTTCTGTCTTTCCCTCCCGCGTTCTCGCCCTCTCTCTCTCTCTCTCTCTCTCGCGTTCTCGCCCTCTCTCTCTCTCTTTCTCTCTCACTTTCTGTCTCTCTATTTTGCCATACCGCTCCCTACTCTGCAATTCTCGTCTCGGGCTCGAATAAAATGGGAAAATCAAAGTCAATTTCGTCAGGAAGACTTCAACTACTTCCAATAGCGAAAGTCAATAATTTTGAAAATATATTTTAGCGTACTGTTATTTTTATCATTAAAAGGTGAGATTTTCCTATGTTATTCTATATATTTGTTTTAATTACATTTATTATTTTTTAAGCAAATTCGAATTTTTACACTCTATATTGTCCTCTCTAAACATGTGGTTTCAGCGTCGGCTAATTGCATATTAGCAATCGGCGTTTCAGTTCTTTGATTGGTACTTTCGCTTTGTTACATACCTGAATAAAATTAAAATAAAGTTCTTTATTTATACATGACAATTAATTTTATTTTAATTTAATTATTAACATAAAGTGAATTTTTATAATTTGACTTCTCGTCCTCCGGGGTGGCTTGAGAGTTCTTGGCGTTGCTTCATTCGCGGATGAACACATCGTGAGTTCGTAAGATCTCCATCGAGTGTTTATATAGGTAAAGTCTTCGGTTTCTTTTGGAAATGTTTTTATCGAGCGTATGGTTATTAATTTCCGTGAATTCTCAGTCGTGAGAGAGCGGTGATGACATGCTTTTTTTCCTTTTCCTACTATACTTTTCGGTCGATTCACTGTATAAAGCAACAGCGGTTTGAGCGTGAAAGTCTCTTCGGAGAAGGCCAACTTCTACTGCATAGGTTATTCTTTAGAATCTTAAACGATACAGGTATTTTATACTATATGTATATGTATTCCCTTTATTCTAAGCATATCATGGAGATGTAACAACTAATCAATGTATGTATGTATGTAGTACGTAAGACATTTATAGCAGCAATACTTTTATGGAACTGTCAGCTTTTTTTAAATCCCTAGAATGCATAAATACTCGTAGCACAGAATTAGAAAAGAAAGAACGACATGAAAATGACGATGGAAAATAAGAATGCGAAAGGGCACCAGTGAGTCTACTTACAAGTTAGTATGTCTTCCCTGTCCTCCACCTTGCATGCACACTTTTCACTTTCTCTTTTTCACACTCACACTCTCTCTCATTTCTGCCTCAAGCAATTTAGCCAACTTCTCTCATTCTTTCGTGCAATTGTATCTATAAATGATTGAAAATGATATAGAAGGGTAAGTCATGTTCTCTGTTAGTTGAGATAAACCTGGAGGTATGTATATGCCTATTCGAAGCAACTTGCTCCTCGTATCGATATACAAAATAGCAGCGGGTTTGCAGTGGAAAATAAAATTATTTCTTACTTCAATTCCTGGCTAGAAAAGTTAGTGCCACAATTAATATGGCAAGATATCTTCTTCCTACTCAAACCCGATATGAGTAGGAAAGCGTAGAATGGAGAGTGCGAGTGCGTCAAAAACGACTGAATAACAGAAAGTGCTAGAATTACATTCTGGAGAAGTCCAAGAAAGTCTAAAAAAATAAAAATAATACAAGAGTATAATGAAGACAATCACATTTGTACGTTCGCGTTCATAGGGTACTTCATTCGCTGGTTTATGATTTATTTTAACCGAGAATATAAATCTTTACTTAAATAAAGAGGATAATTATACTCTTGAAAATCCCTATAAACTAGCAACAAAAGTTATACGGCAGATTGGATGGCTTGATAATTATTAAGATCCTAATCATTCGGCCACTTTTTAAATATTTATTCGGAGAGACATATCTATGTTCCGTATGCCAGAACGCTTCTGAAATCATTATTCGATCTGATAGTCAGACCATTTTGGTGTCATTACATTACTTAGCGGCCGTGTCCTCGGCTTCTTCCTCTTCGAGATTCTTGTAGCTGCGGGAGACGCTGAAGATGGCCGAGGGCCGCTTGGCTGTGATCTTGGCCGAGGAAGCGACGCGAGAAAGGGTGGAACAGGAAGGATCGGAGGAGGAGGAATCAGCCACAGCCGGACGTCTTGCCAGATTCTGTTCTTCGCCTCAATTTGAAAAAATTAAATTAATTGCCTAATTAAAGAAATATATGAAATAATTAACTTTATTGTTTCTGCAATGGAGGAGAGCAAACGAAGTATGTATGCATCAAACAATTAATAGGCACCTGAGCCAAAGAAGACGAATGCGAAGGCGGAAAGAATGAGAAGCGCAGCCGACGAGAGGAAGACGATCAGCCATTTGTGATGCAACTCCTGAACGATGCCGTAAGATAGAGGAAGAGAGAGGAGGAAAGAGAGAGAGAGAGTGAAAGAGAGAGAGAGAAGATAAAAGTTGGAGAGAGCTAAAAGTTGGTGAGAGACCCAAAGAAGTTCTCTGAAAGTTGCTTCAAAGTAGCCCATTAGAGGGAGAGAGAGAAAGGATGAAAGTGACTCGCCAATTTCGTCAGTGTCGTCACTCCCGACGACGCGAAGACGTTCCCGAGCATCGTGCACAGCCCGCCGAAACCGGCGATTGTTGCTGAACGAAGTGAACAATTTGTATTATATTAACAACATCATTGTCATTGTATTCTTTTAATTTGCATCTGTTATTTCATTTTATAACCAATAATGAAAGCATGTATTTTACTTGTATTTTATTAAAGATCTTGCGAACCAGTCATTGACGGCGCGATGAAAAGTACGGACGTAAAGAAGCCACCAGAGCAGCCGGCAACAGCGATGCCTGAAGAGGATGAAATTTTAGTTTTCCTCATTTTTGTTTTAAATTTTTCCACGTTAATTTTGTAAAACTCGCTTTATTTGTATGCAAATATTGCGACTAAAAGTGCGAACCATAGAAGACGAGCAAGCCGAGCGCGTACTCGGGAGTCTGACAAGTCGGAATGAGAGCGAGGCCGATGAACGCTGCGCCCGCACCGAAGCCAGCTGGAAAAATATTTATAAAATATTGATTTATTAAAAATAAATTTTTATTTCGATATTAAAAATAATATTTTGCATAAAATATTACGCTTACAAATGCCCTGAGAGAGTCGGACGGCGAATGTTTGAGTCATGAATCGACGGCGGACGCAGATGTCAAGGAGAGGACCGAGAACGATCTGCAATCGGGGGTTTAAACTTCCAAGAACTTCTAGTCATATGTATGTAAATATTTCGTGTAAAAAGACAAGATTTGCTTGCATAAAAACTAAAACATCCATGCACCTTGGTGATCATCTGCGGGATGAAGGTCGCCATTGCGAAGACGCCGTTCTGAAAACGGGCGAGAGGATTAAGAGCTCAAATATAAATTTTTTTATTCCATTTTTTCATTAAAAAAAGCTTTTAAAATAGTCTTTTAATAACCTTTTTACATAAAACATTAAAGATTATCTCGGCTGACAAGTTCGATCGGCAGCCAAAGATGTTCGCCGAGATAGACGGGCAAGAAGGACTGCATGAGGCCGGAGGAGAAGCCGTCGGCAAAGTAGCAGAAGAGCAGAGTCACCACGGCCGCGTTCGAGAAAAGAGTGCACAGGGGCGCCTTTGTCTGGAAACACGGATTACTAGCATCTTATAGGAATTTTTTTGTAAACAATAATGCCATCCTAGTCTTGTGGTCTCACAGCAAGTACCGCTCCGACCGATAATTAGAAGAGAAATATGCGAGCAGGCGGGTTCATCACGTGTATTGAACTGTGATGTGGAAGATGAATGTTTCTTTGAGGGCTTCGATAATTAAAATGTATGAATGAATTCCTTACAGTGCCGTTCTTGGTTCGCTGGATGAGCGTCGCCCCCAGGTACTCCTTCTCCTGCTCGGTGATGAATGCGTTCTCCACTGGCTCGTCCGTCACGAGAAGCAGCCACGCACACAGAACAACCAAGCCGAGCGAACCTAAGCAAAGCCATCGAATCAATCATCCATACCTGTAAATGGCTGTCGATGAAACGATAATCGGAATATATTAAGTATTAAGAATACTGTGGCCGAGCAAAGATTCGCCATACTTTGGCATGAATTTAGTTGAGAAAATTTTTTTATCATTTCAATGAAACCCACTTGCGACTTGCAGATAGGCTCCTTTAATGCTATCGCCTTTCTTCATCTTTGATGTTTGTCATACTCGCAGTAATGTACTTTCTCCACAATACTCCTAGTCTGGCTTTGACAAAGTCTATCATTTAGCTCATTACTTCAAAACCGGTTTGAAAATTGTCCGATTTCTCATTGCTACAGTGATAAAAAATGGAGAGAACCGATAGAATCGTTCGTAGAATCGCAAGGAACAGAAGCAGTTCTTTCACCATGCACATCTCATCGATGACAAATTTCTATCTTCTTTTCAGGTATCACTTTTTGTCTTTAATACACTCCTTAAATCTCGCAACTTGAATTGTCTATTCGATCCAGGGTCCTTTGAAGAAACTCAGAACAGACAATGCTGTGGGTGAGAAGCATGTATGTACGCTGAGTGGGCTTAAAGAAAGAAGGCAAACCGAAGAAGTAGAAGACAGTCGGCCATCCGCCGAGGAAGACAGAAGCGCAAATGGTGGCCGAGACCAGCGACGACAAGCCAGTCGCGAGCTGAATTTCCATCAAAGATCATGGCTAATTTATATTCAATTTTTTTGACAAAACAATATTCTCTATTAACGAAATAATGACCGATTTGTATTCTTTAGACATGAATTAGATTGGCCTGACCTGTGTGCCTGATGTGTAGACGGCAACAACGGTACTCTTCTCGCCAGACGGAAACCATCGAGTGGCCATCGCAGAGATGGCCGGCATCGAGAAGGCCTGTAATCTTTTACTTATCATTTTCCGGCTCTTCTCAATCTGAATAATAATTTCATATGTTTAGATGTGTGTTTTCCAATAACTTTAATCTTTTTAGTTGATCTTTCTCTCTCACTCTTATTCTCTTCTTCGCTCTCTCTCATTTTCTCTCGATTCTTGCAGAAAGTTTCACCAAGGATGTATGATCCTGTCAAATACCTTGCTGTGCAGTTGCGTATTTCTGAGTGCGCTTCTCTCTTTTCTCCTTTCCACTACACAGTTTTTTGTGTCGAAAGAGAACGCTCAGACGAACGGAAAATGATAAATGGACTGAGTGTTACTATCTGCTTAGCACCATTTCTTTTCCTCTCACTCTCTCTCTCATTCTATGTCTTTCCCTAATTTCTCTCTTTTTTATCTGGTATCTCTCTCTCTCTCTGTCACCGCGCAATTTTTTTATGCTTCCTTCAAGTTCTTCCGCTAACACCGTCGTTCTCTTAGCGGGTTACGGTGCGCGCAAGATAGAGATATGCTTAGATCGTTCAGCGAATTGAGTGATGATTTGAAGAGAGGAGCAAGGCCATGCGATGAGAAGGGGAAGAACCCCAAAAGGCTTCCCTCTCAAGAACACATTTCCTTCCTCTTCTCAGCCCACGCATCGAACAATCAAAGAAATATCTTGGGCTATTTCTAGATACATATATTCCGATTGTGCAGAACTCTTTTCTTATTCCATTAAGGGAAGCACAAATTTGAAGAGACAGAGAAAAGAGACGGAAATGAAGATGACGCGAGATCATCAGATACCAGTGTTGCATCATTGGACACGATAACTCATCAAAACATGCAATCAAAGCTCAATTGTTCAAACAGTCATTTAAACTGATAAACAAGACAAAACCAGCCGCGCCCTAGATTAGCCGTGTTCAGCTCACCTCAACCATGCCAAGCAGGACGCGCAGCACTAGATAGACGGTGTAGGAGAGCTCGGCCACGAGTGGCGACGCCAGCGTTGCGCAGCTTCCCACAGCGAGTGCGCCTAGAAGATGACAAAATTAATTGCTACATTTCCCAATAGCCGTTAATAACAAGTTTCCTGAATATAAAAAAAAATAACTGTTTTTATTTGTTATTGCGTATTGAATGATCACAAAGAAAGAAAGTAACCGGCAAGCGTAATCTTCGGTCCGACTCGCTCGATGAGCGGCCCGACGATCCAGACTGTCCCGAACATGCCATAGAAGGTGGCCGCCAGAAGGGTCTGCACCTCGTGCGCCGACCACATCAGGGTGCCCTGGAAAATACGGGAGATTACTAGAAATAGTATGATTTATCATGGGTAATACTCAAATAATATGTACATCCCAATTATTTGAGATTTAGAGGGACGCGACAACAGTCGAGAAAATTCAAATCCTTAAAGAGATGAAAGATGACTGCGCATACCTCTTTTCCACATCGTCTGGCGCCGGCGCTGGCGTCGGCCGCGGCAGCGGCGGCCGTGTAGTTGTGATATTTGCATTGGCCGCCGGCCGACGCGGTCTCCTCCTCGGACTCGCGCGGCAGCTGAGTGGGCGACGCGAGCATCGTCTCGTTCACCATGCACTGCTGACTCATGCCTGGAAATAGCAGGGAAACAATTTGAGGCCATTTTCTTTTTCCTGCCCATTTTTTGCAATATCAATTTGATATGTATATTTTTTAACCATGTTCAAGACACGACGACACTGACAGAAAACTCTTTTTTATTCTACTCAAAAAAATTATTCTAGTATTTATTATTTGTACACTGAGGCATAGAAGGAAAGAGTGAACGCACTGAGAATGATTCGATTAGAGACCATGATGTAGTTGATGAGCATGAGCAGCAGCACGACACGAAGGCGCTGAGAGCCGAGCGAGCAGAGAGGGAAGCGAGGAAAGAGCGAAGAAGCGTCGGCACTCTCTGCGAGGACTATCATCTGGAAAGGAGAAGATGGAGAATAGTCAGACCGAGTGAACATTATCAGACTGAGTGAACGTTATAAGGACAATAAGTGCCACATGCATTACACGTTCTCGGCGCGCAGACTGAAGGTAGATCATACTAGATGCACTTACTCGCTTTACTTGAAACGGATGGACTATCCTATTGGGGACTTACTGCATTCATGAAAGTAGATACGTCAGCCGAGAGTGAAAATGGAGTGAGAGCTGTCAAGAGATATAGATAAAGTGAGAGAGAGAGAGAAAGAGTCCCGGGGAACGTCTCGACTTTCCCTCTTTTTTACAGATATATGGTAATGAGCGAGTCAGACAGCTCCATTCATTTCGTTGTGTTCTTCTTGTGCCATGGGTTTCTCCATTTAGTTTGAGCGGAGGCGGGGCGAGAGAGAGAGCTTACTGTTAGACGAACAGATGGAAGTCTGAGCTCGGTGTAGTTAAATTAGATGAGATTAGATGGAAAAACCGTTGTAGTTTCCGGCTACGATATCACGAATAAAACCATTAGAAGACGTTCGTAAACACAATGGACAATTTAGTCAAGGAAAAAATGACACCGAAAGTGTTACTTTATACTGCCGCTTAAGACCACGATTTAAATGAAAAATATCATATTGCCTTATTGGAACCATTAATAATGAATAAATCAAATGTTCTGCGATGAACAACATGAGTGTATAAATGTTTTAAGCCAACATGGCACCAAAAAAGTGTAAGACGCTCTCCGTCTGAAAGAGAGATCAAAGGAGAACAGTCAGACTGATAAGAAATTGCCAAAGTCATTAAAGGAGTCATCCGGCTAATAATTATTTTCTCAAGCGCTACTACTATATGTTCTGTAGCGCTAGTGTAGAATCTCGTTTGTTCTAGGATGAGATTGAATGAACACTGCGACGAAAACGAGACGAACTGATCCATGCTTAAAAAAGGCATGTTAATTATTCGCCGTAGATCTCACTTAAGAGACGCATACCTACATACAGTATATATACGTTCCAAACGAGCAGATAGTAACCACTACAGAGAACGCCTACTTTTTGCTTAGGCTTTCTTTGAAACGGATGGGCTGTCTGAGTTTTCTTGGTTCTTTATAGACATAGATTCAGACATAGAAAGAGAGGAAGTGAGTGAGAGTAGTCGGAAGATAAGGATAAAGTGTTAGAGAGAGCTATTTTTTTTTCTTTTTACAGATATAACTGGTATTGCGCGAGTCAATCAGTTGCGTTCTTTTCTCTTTTCGTTGCGTTCTATTCGTGCTATGGACTTCTCCATTTAGTTTGAACGGAGGCGGGGCGCGAGTGTGCTTACTCTCATGGTCAGTAGTTAGAGGCTGCTTCTAGAACATTCGTAGAAGATGAACTTGACAAACCGTTGCTCTTTACTAGAATGACATCAGGAATGAAGCCATTAGAACACAAAATTGTAAACATTGTACGTAAACATAATCGCCAATTTAGGCAAGAAAAAATGACACGGTAAGTGTTGCTTCAAACAGTCTAGCAACACCAAAGAATTTCCCGAAATCAGAAAACATATAAAGGTTCAAATAAAAACAGTATTATATAGTCTAAATGAAACTATTTATAATGAATTTATCAAATATTCTGCGCTGAACAACCAAGCATCACTGATTGTTTCAAGCCAAAATGGCACCAATGAGCAGTGTAAGAAAAGAAACCGGTGCGGAGTCCTTTTGGCATGTCCAAGCAAGGGTTGCCTTTCATCGGGTGATCCGCTCAAAACTTTTGCCTCCCTAAGGCATCGAACAATGGCAACTTTGATAAACAAATTATCACTCAAGAAAACAAGGTAAGAGCGATTGCAAAACCCTTCCAACCTGCAAACTATTTCGATTGCTCTCGGCGAAGATCATTGAGCAAAATGAAGCATTCTTCATTGCCAATTTTATTCATTGGCAAACATAGAGAAACTTGATGGATAAAAATAATTTCCCTATCATGAATTTAAATTCCCATATATGCACAGGATTAGTGGAAAATGACAATCAATAACTGATTGTTGATTGTAGTGAAGAAAGCGATTTGGCCAGGCTAAAGATAGAGAAAGAGGGAGAGGGAGAGTGAGTGAGAGAGCGAGAGAAAAGCAGCTGCTAGAGCAGCAAACCCGTCTAGGACACCTTATGGGGGTGTTGGATGCAGAATGGAGAAGAGGGGAGAAACTCTCAGAATAGAATGAGGGACATAAAGAAAGAGAAGAAGAGATAGGGGAAATGATTCGCGCGCTCGGGGGCATGCTCCATTTCTCAGTTCGCGCCTGTTTATCTGTTTCTTTTTACCTCTTGTCTACACCTCCTCCTCTCTCTCTCTCTCTCTCTCTCTCTCTCTGTCTCTCCCTCTCTATCTTCCAATCGGCTGGTGAAACAGCTAAATTTAACATCTCCGATAGGTTATCCATGATTTAAAAGATATGTTGGTACATACATTGTCAGCAATTACCGCTATTAAAATATGTATACCGATGCACTCTTCTTGGATCGTATGTAAGATTTCCACTGATCAAATAAGATCTTAGTTCCGAAAGATCTGCAACTAACTACTAATTGTAAGACTAGCACCTTCCCGATCCTCTCTCTCTTACCTTCTCCTCTCTTATTCGATATATACATATAACTTTTTTCTTTTTTCTATGAGATTTCGTCTCTCAAAGAAAGCGAAAATAGAAGAAGGATAAACGCGAGAAAGAATGTGTCAGTGGATGAAAGAGACTCATCTCGCGCAGTCCACATTGTGATGCGCACACCGGATTGTTTTTTTTTCATTGGCCGTTCTCTTTATCTCCATCGGATAAGTGGCTGATCGTCATTGAGGTTGTGTTGATGAGGATTGGAGAGTGAGAGAGAAATCGGAGAGGGCGAGAAAGGAAGTGATAAAGATGGGCCTGAGCGTCAAGGATCGACCGATATAGGCACGTGGATGAAAGAGAGAAACAGGTATGCATGAGGGTGGATTTATTTTGATGAGTCAACCTCAGCTACTTCGGCGACTACCGTTACATTCATAGCGTGGGTGTGTGTAGTTATACAGTTACATATGTGTATGTATGTAGATAATACGCATCTTGTCATATCCAATAAAACAATTAAAACTGATTTATTGGGAATTCGTAGATTGCGTATATGAATGCATAGTATGCGTTCTAAGCATGATAATGCAAAACCGTGTGAATATTAAAGGTGATGAGTAAGTTTGAGAAACAATTTCTTCAGTTCCGGTTTATTTATCACCAGCCCGATTCATCGACAACCGGGTCATATCGATACGGCGGGCAATAAAACGAAGATGATCTGCCACCTTCTCTTCAAACTCGTCAAACCGGCCAATTGGAAAGAAAGTGGTGACGTCATGAATTTGGCCTTGGGCCAGACATGAGAGAGAGAGAGGGAGAGCGAAGGAGAGAGAAAGAAGAAATGAGTCACCTTTATCACCGCTCTGTCCAACGGCCTTTCCGCACTCGATCACGTGGCTCCCGCCAGAGGACGGCTAAGGAATGTTCTTGAAGAAACATCTCTTCCCACCACCACAAACTGTTTCATAGGCCGGCCAGACCGAGTCCAGCCCCCGAGCTCTGCAAATTTTGGCAGACAGATCCTACGAGCCAGGCCAGTTTGCAAATCTGCTAATGGTGGTACTAATCATACTAATCATACTTTTAAATATGGATGCCCTAATGTGCACCAAAGCAATCTTTTCTGCCCATGCACCTAATTGGAACTGCCTTCGTCGCCAAAAAGCACATAATGTCAACAATGGACAACTCGATGATGATATCGAGAAGGAGAGTGACATGATGGAGAGGGAAAGCAAGAGACATAGAGAAAGGGAGAGAGAGAGTGAAAAGAGATACCTCGCGAGAAAGCGCGATAGCGCGGAAATAAAACCCATAGCATGTAGCTGATTGGTGATGTGATGAAAGGTATCGCTGATAAAGTGATGTGCAGCGGAAGTGTAAGAGTGATAATCTGACAATGAGTACTGTCCACGTGGCCTCTTCTTGAAAGTCCAAAACATCTCTTTAACAAATTAAATATTTCAAACAAAATTACAATTGCATCAATATGTAGCAACTTTTGCTTTGATGCAAAGGAAATGAGACGAAATGTTATGATCCATCGCTCGAGAATTCAGGTGGCAGAAAGTTCTGGGAAATCCATTCTCTACCTTTACATCACTCGTCGCACTTTTGCCTTGTTTTCGTTGTAGAGATGGCAGACCAGTAAAAACGAGAACACAATCTACGGACTCACACTCTCACATCATTCTTCCTTTTTCCCCACCAATGAAATACCGATTAAGGGAATCGGTTTCTTTGTCATTCGGCATTGCTGGATATCTTTATTTTTTTTAAGTGATAAAAAATGGAGAATGACGTCACATGCAATTGATTATATGCGCTAGGAAAAAACTGATTTATCACTCAAGAGGATAAGGAAAGCTGCGGTGGGATAACCAGCAATTGAACAACTAAAGCAATAATATCAGCAGACTAATACACGTCATTCATTCTTTCGATAGTTACAGTCCCGCCCAGGATCCTCGTTAACACTATTGTAATTGGAACGACAAAAATATGTTAAATGGTAGTTTGCTTATAGAGAACGGATGCTACTGATAAAAAAAATCGACAATTTCTACCACTTGATAAGAAGTTATCAATTTTTGCTCTAAAAAATTGCATTTTAAATATTTTTCAAAACAATTTGTCCTGTATCATTATTTTGTCTCTACCATGTGGGTGCCCCAAATAATAAAGTGAGAGATTTTATCATTAATAGCGGAAATCGTTTAATCAGACAGACCTTATCACACATGTTCATGTGATGTAAAGATTTAGTTTGATTTTACATGGCATTGCCTGACACAGGAGCGAGAGCGCATGTTCTTTAGAAAAAAGGAGGGCGAGAAGTTTTAGCCTGTTATTTATCGCTCTCTTCATTTACTGGAAGGAGATATGCCCTTTTATACCAAATGCATAATAATTTATGCCACTTGATGAAGTGGCAATTTGCGCAGTGAAAACGTTCTTCTTTGTGCCTTCTCAAGTCGACTTCTTTCTCGTTTCGAATGGAGGACGGTCACATTATTTGGTCGGCCACCAAGCAATTCAAAGAATTCGTGCTTCCATTGACAATTAGGGACGACTCGTGATTTGGCAATTTAAACCGGTTGATGGCTATTCCACGAAAGCGTTTACTCTGCCAATTCTTTTTTATATTTATATTCTGGGCAGAAGAGCGCGAAGAAAGAATCCATTTTGATCCCACGGGAAGCAAAGGAAGTCGCCCTGCTTCAATAGACTTTGAAATTTGAAAGTAATGTATTCACAATTCTTTTTTACCAAGATGGGAAAGATGACTTTAAAATCTTTCGTGATATAAGACGAGAGGCAACGAAAGCGTAAAATATGAATGGTAGTGAAAATTAAAACACAAATTCGTGTCTACCGCATACAAGTGTCCCATTTCGACCGCGACATTATTTTTGTCAAAAGAAGAAAACAAAGTTTAGTTGGCAGTATCTTATCTAAAGTAATTTGAGCTTATATGTTTATGCAAATTTCCACTAAAAATAAGTAATGAGATCGAAATACAAGACACATTGAAAAGTTATGACTGTCATATGACACATTAAATTGCTCATAATCAACACTTATTCGATGAAAAATGATCGTCAGATCTTTCTGAGCCTTCTTTGCCCTTCTTCCCGCACAAGACATCCTCCCTCGGCGCAACGGGTGTTGGCAACGCCCAACTTTGAACTTTTCCTGAAAGAAATATATGGCAATTTAAGGTAGTCAGAAAATATACTCGTGAATATATAATGTTTTAAGGAAGCTGGCACTGTGATATGTCTATTTTTCTAACAAACAATTGCATTATAATCTAACCTGATCCGAAGAAAAGAAAAACGATAGTTGCCACCACTTGGAAGGCACTCGTGATGAGGAAAATTATCTTCCATTTATGTGGAGTTTCCTGATTGTTGAGAACAGAATTGATCTCTTAAAAGTAAGATTCGATGTGATGAAAAATTACAATTAATATATCTCATATTAAATGTAATATAATTTACTTTATTGATATCGTGAATATTACTAATATCATGACATACATAAGAATCATGTATTTGATATCATTAAAGTAAAAATAAAAGAAATAAATTTTTAAAAAGTTTTAAAAAGAAACCAATTTCGCAAGATACGCTACACCCGACGTGGCGGAGACGGTGCCGGCCATTCGTGCAAGACCACCGAATCCAGCAATTTTACATGAAAATAAATGCCGTTAATTTTTTCTTAAATTTTATAAAAACATATTACATATATTACACATATATACATACTCATTCAATATACATATATATATATATATACATATATTTAAAGTTTATCTTTTAATTATTTATGCAAACCTGTCATTGAAGGCGCAATTGTGAGAACAGAAGTGTGAAAGCCACAAGAGCCTCCGGCGAAAACGATACCTTTAGATGTATTTTTTTTATAACTTTGTTTATTTGTTAAAGAGTACGAAGTACATAAATTACTTTCATTGATGATCAAAATCACATGTTAAGAGATAAGCGAACCAAAAATGATGAGAAGTCCGAGCGCGACCTCTGGATGGCTGCACGAAGGCAGAGTGGCGAGGCCGACAAAGGCGAGCGAAGAGCCAATGCCGGCTGAAATCATTTCGAAATGTTTTTATTTAAAACAGGTTGTAAAAGAAAATACTGATTTTTTTTTACTGACCGCTTTTCAACCATACATACATACGTAATTCCCTGACCATTTTTATTATACAGATATGTGGATACTTCTGTTGCAAAAGAAGGAAGAGATGAGCTAAAATATAAATTTTTAAAATGAAGTATGAAAAGATAACGAAAACCCTCCGAACCAATGCCTTGAGCAACTCGAACTGTGGCCGTCTGCGAAAGAATCTGGCGCCGCACGAGCATATCCATCACTGGGCCCATCACCATCTATTGAAAGGAGTAACTCTGTTATTCATTTTCATAACTAATAATTCCTTCGTCGAAAAGGATCCATCTATTAATTGAGATGTGTCCCGAAAATTCAACGGGGGCTAACATCTTACGCCCTTGCCAAAATAGCAAAACTGGAACATGAATCCACCGGAAGGAAAGAACAATGTAAAGCGAGATTAAGAAAACTTTTAGAGTCAACTTAAAAATAAAAACAATAATAATTAACCTTTGAAACTATTTGTGCCATAAAGGGCGTCATCGTGTAAAGGCCGTTCTGGAAGAAATTCAATTCAATTAATTTTTTAATAAACAACGAAATTGCAGCTTCGTATAGTCGGCCTCGGATTTATTCAAAGATAACGAGGAACATTCGAACCAGCTGAAGAGGGAGGCGGAGCTTTTCGTTGATGAAAGACTCAAGAGGATAAGGAAAGCTGCGGTGGGATAACCAGCAATTGAACAACTAAAGCAATAATATCAGCAGACTAATACACGTCATTCATGCTTTCGATAGTTACAGTCCCGCCCAGGATCTTGGTACCAAGGACGGTTCGGACCCTTTCAAATACATCTTCGTTAATAACATTCGTCCTAGGAAAGACTAAAATATTTCAAATGGTACATTAGTTTGCTAATAGAGAACGGATGCTACTGATAAAAAATCGATCATTTCTAATCGTTTGAAAAGAAAATATGATATCAATTTTTGCTTATTTTTTCAAAACAATTTGTCCTGTATCATCATTTTGTCTCTACCCGCATCCCAAATAATAAAATAAGAGTTTTTATCATTACTAACGTAAATCGGTTTATCAGTTCATGTGATGATGTAATGTGACGATTCAACTTACGATGCGGAATCTTGACACAGGGGTGAGAGCGCATGTGCTTTAGTAAAAAGGAGGGCGAGAAAGCGTTATTGAAGAATTAGCCCGCTAATTATCGCTCTCTTTAATTGCTGGAAGGAGAAATGTCATTTTATATCAAATATATGTCACGAGATGAATTGGCTATTGTCCCAGCAAAAACGTTCTTCTTTTTGCCTTCTCAAGTCTACTTATTTCTCGTTTCGAATGGAGGACGGTCACATTATTTGGTCGGGCACCAAGCAATTCAAAGAATTCGCGCTTCCATTGACAATTAGGGGAACTCGTGGTTTGGCAATTTAAACCCCGTGTCTGCAGGTTGATGCCACGAAAGCGCTTACTCTGCCAATTCTTTTTTAGCATTTATATTCTGGGAAGAAGAGTGCAAAGAAAGGATCCATTTTGATCCCACGGGAAGCAGGGGAAACAAGTCGCTCTGCTTCTATGAGACTTTGAAATTTGAAAGTAATGTGTTCATAATATAGTAAAGATTACTTTAAACTCTTTCGTGATATTAGACGAGAGGCAACGAAAGCGTAAAATATGAATGGTGGTAAAAATTGAAACACAAACTAGTGTCTACCGAAACCATTTGAAAAAAGTTTAGTTGGCAGCATCTTATCTAAAGTAATGTATCACAGGAAATTAGAGCTTATATGTTTATGCAAATTTCCACTAAAAATAAGTAATGAGATCGAAATACAAGACACATTGAAAAGTTATGACTGTCATATGACACATTAAATTGTTCATAATCAACACTTATTCGATGAAAAATGATCGTCAGATCTTTCTGAGCCTTCTTTGCCCTTCTTCCCGCACAAGACATCCTCCCTCGGCGCAACGGGTGTTGGCAACGCCCAACTTTGAACTTTTCCTGAAAGAAATATATGGCAATTTAAGGTAGTCAGAAAATATACTCGTGAATATATAATGTTTTAAGGAAGCTGGAACTGTGATATGTCTATTTTTCTAACAAGCTATTGCATTTGAATCTAACCTGATCCGAAGAAAAGAAAAACAATAGTTGCCACAACTTGGAAGGTGCTCGTGATGAGGAAAATGATCTTCCATTTATGTGGAGTTTCCTGATTGTAGAGAACAGAATAGATCTCTTAAAACTAAGATTCGATGTGACGAAAAATTACAACTAATGCTTCTCATATTAAGAGAGCCTGTCTGAGATATTCGACCACGGCCAGTGCAGAGGATGGGAACAAAAATATTTTTTGATTTTAATTTCCTTTGCAGGGCTTATGTAGCATCATGAGAGCTTCCAAAAAAACATTTTTTTTAAAAATTATTTTGAAGGTATATACTACAGTATGCCTCGATTTATCAAAAATATTCGATTGACCATAAACTTAGTAAAAGTTAACTAAACAAAATTTTTAAAGTATCGTTATATTCGTTATCTAAAGGCGCACAAAAAAAAGCCAGAGAAAGGATTTCATAAAAGTTTCATTAAAAGGTCGAAATGAGCACTTATATTATGGGAATGCGCCATTAGAGTGCCAGGCAGTAAAAACTGCGCGATGAGACCTTTTCCATTTGATAGAGCGTCATTTGTTACCCCTAGAAAACTGCCTCTCATGTGGATCCTCCTACGGGAACCTTACAATGTACGGGGGTGAACATCGCGTTGAGTAATAACCCGCAGAACAAAAAAAGGCTATAAAATGCGTTCTTCTTGCTCATTTCAGAAACCAAAGATACCATTGTGTTTATAATTTAGAAATGCATAAAAATGTCATACATAATTTGTTCATACGATTACATTCTCAATCACTTTTTCGGCAAAAACTCTATTTCTGGCCTGCTGGAGAGAGGTTAGCGCATGTAGTCAGAAAACAAAGAAAGACTGCACCTAAATACGTATGCCACGTGAAAGCCCAGTCTTTTCTACGTGTAATATACTATCTTCTAGTCGAATTCATCTACGGGAAAATTTACATATGTATGCTTGAACCGCGCACTCACAGTGCGGCTTGCGCGGAAAATCCCCTTTAACCTAGCTATCTGGCTTCATTCGCGATATTGGTTGAAGTGGTTCATAGCATCTTATTCACCACGTCCTGACACACAAAAAGACGCCGTAGCTATTTTAAATTCTTGGATCTTCACTTTTATTTTCGTCAGAAACTCTTTTTGCTTCTATGTGCAAGAGACAAAAATGTGGCTGTACTCAGAAAAATATGGAAGACTACACCTAAATAAGCATTCTATATGAAAGCCAAGACTTTTTTGTGCAGAATATACTTCTTTAAGACAGCCTGTCAGACGAATCGAAAAGCAACACAAACTCGAGACAACACAATTGATATTCACCAATTCACCTCGTTCCACATGAGAGGCGTTTTCTAGGGGTAACAAATAACGCTCTATCAAATGGAAAAGGTCTCATCGCGCAGTTTTTACTGCCTGGCACTCTAATGGCGCATTCCCATAATATAAGTGCTCATTTCGACCTTTTAATGAAACTTTTATGAAATCCTTTCTATGAATTTTTTGTGCGCCTTTAGATAACGAATATAACGATACTTTCAAAATTTTGTTTAGTTAACTTTTACTAACTTTATGGTCAATCGAATATTTTCGATAAATCGAGGCATACTGTAGTTATACCTTCAAAATAATTTTTGAAAAAATGTCTTTTTGGAAGCTCTCATGATGCTACATAAGCCCTGCAAAGGAAATTAAAATCAAAAAATTTTTTTTCCCATCCACCTCATGGTTGAGTATCTCAGACAGGCTCTCTTAAATGTAATTCAGTTTATTGATATCATGAAATACATATTCTTTATATCATGAAATATATAAGGAAATACATATTTCTTGAAGAATCATATATCTGATATCACTAAAGTAAAAAAAATTAAAAAGTAAAAGAAGAAACCAATTTTGCAAGATACGCAACACCCGACGTGGCGGATACGGTGCCGGCCATTCGTGCAAGACCACCGAATCCAGCAATTTTACATGAAAATAAATACCTTTAATTATTTATCTGAAAATTCACAGAATTACAATACAGACTCCTTCGCTGTATGCCCTTTTTAACATCTTTTAACAATTTACACGAACCTGTCATTGAAGGCGCAATTGTGAGAAGAGAAGTGTAGAAGCCACAAGAGCCTCCGGCGAAAACGATGCCTTTAGATGTATTTTTTTTAATTTTGTTTATTTGTTAAAGAGTGCGAAGTACATAAATTACCTTCATTGATGATCAAAATCACATATTAGGAGATAAGCGAACCAAAAATGATGAGAATTCCGAGCGCGACCTCTGGATGGCTGCACGAAGGCAAAGTGGCGAGGCCGACAAAAGCGAGCGAAGAGCCAATGCCGGCTGAAATCATTTCGAAATGTTATAATTTAAAACAAGTAGTAAACGAAAATACTGATTTTTCTATATATTTGCATATCGATTTGCAACCTTATACGTATTTATATTTTTCTACATACATTTGGGGATAAGTCAGTGGCAAACGATGGAAAAGATCACTTTATACATAATATGTAGTAATTTTTAAAATGAAGCAAGAAAAGATAAAGAAAATCCTCCGAACCAATGCCTTGAGCAACTCGAACTGTGGCCGTCTGTGATAGAATCTTGCGCCGCACGAGCATATCCATCACTGGGCCCATCACCATCTATTGAAAGTTATTCATTTTCATAACTAATAATTCCTTGATCGGAAAGGATCCATCTAACGATAAGTAGTATAATTGAGATGAATCCCGAAAATTCAACTGGTCTAACATCTTACGCCCTTACCAAAATAGCAAAACTGGAACATTAATCCACCGGAACAAAAGAACAATGTAAAGCTAGATTAAGAAAACTTTTAGAGTTAACTTAAAAATCAAAAGAATTAACCTTTGAAAAGATTTGTGCCATAAACGGTGTCATCGTGTAAAGGCCGTTCTGGAAGAAAATTGAATTAAACTAAATATTTTCATAAACAACGAAATTGCTGCTTTGTACAGTCGGGCTCGGATTTATTCAAAAATAACAAGGAACGCTCGAACCAGCTGAAGAGGAAGGCGGAGCTTTTCGTTGATGAAAGACGGTAGAAATGAGTGCATGAGAGCTACTGTAAAGCCAAACGCGAAGAAGCACACCTAAACTGGCATTCTCTCACTGTGGTTTTTTTTTAGCTGAAAAGACAGCAAATAAAAGGTAAATCGGAGCAAATTGTCAAAAAGTTAAATAAGCAGATTTAAAGATATGTGAGAAGTCAGAAGGCCTTGAAGAAAACGTCATCATACGAATTTATATAAATATTTGTGTAGAATGTACATATGTATGTATGAACCTGAATGGCAAGAACAGCCGGCGAGAAAAGAAGTTCTCTCCAAGAAGGCCGTAATTGTTTGTCACTCTCAAAGTAGACATTTTATTTATCAACAACAGAATTTTTTCTTTTTTTTCTTAAGAATTAATTAAGGGCATTTCTGGGATCTTATTTATTTTCTTAAACTTAAATAAACTTAGAACTTGAAAGAGATTGCACCTTTTTCGTGGCTGTCGGCAGTTTGGCTTCGAGAAACTTGAGCTCGCGCGTTGAGATGAACTCGTTCTGAGACGGCGAATCACTCGCGAATCGAATCAGAAGCACCGTCGTGGCGACGCCCAGAATACCTTTAAAGGAGTAATATACCTCAATATTCCTGACCATTGAAGTCGAGTCTCTCTAAATCACATGCACTCTCTCCCTTGTGTTTGAGGGAAAAGGCGCGAATTAAAGAATTTTAAGAAGGTGAATCTCTAAACATTTTGACAAAGTTTTCCCCTAATTCAGAGATAATGTACATATAATAAAATAAAGTAGAGCGATTGAAATATACAAAAGTGATTACCGTAGATGTAGAAGACAGCCGGCCAGCCGCCGAGTACCGTCGAACCACAGATGGCAGCTGCCACGAAGGACGAGAAGCCAGCGCCTACCTGACTTTTAGATACACCTTTACTCTTCTTTTATGGATAGAGAAGATGAGAAGATAAATGCAGGGAAAAATAGAAGGAGTGAGAAAGGAGGAAAATAGAAGAGAGAGAGAGAGAGAAAAGGAGAAAGATCACGTTGGCGATAAAGGAAGAGATGGCAGATGAGAGTACCTGTGTGCCTGAAGAGTAGAGCGCGACGACTGTGCTCTTCTCTCCGGACGGAAACCAATGCGCGCCGAGCGAGGAGAGGGCCGGCATCACGAATGCCTGGACAGAAGTTATCGAATACGTTCAATTACGATTGTTTCAATACCCAAGTAAAATCACAGAGAAATGAAGTTGTCCCCACACAAAAAGGATGCAAAGAATTGTGAATAGAATAATTTTAGAAATTTCAAATCTAAATCTTAGTTAGTCGCCATATAAAGAAAATAAAATGAATAGATTAAATAGAGAGAAAGGACAAACGAATGAATTTCTGTACTTCAACCATGCCAATGAGCAGTCGACACACGAAGAATGCCCAGTACGAACGAGTGGCCACGACGGGCGAGATCAGAGACACGACGCTGCACACAACCACCGCGCCTACAGGGATCGGTTCGCAAAATTGTTCATCAATAAATCCATTTTTTATATAAATTCATATTCGCATATCGATTGGCAAAATTGTTATTCAAAAAGAATTTCTAAATAAATTCATATACATATCATTGAAAATTTTGGTAAATAGCGTATATTTGCGTGTGAACAGATGATTCTTGTGAGCGCAATGAGTTCTTAACATTTGGATACTCCCAGTGGGTGATAATCTTGACTTGCGCGAGTGTACATATAAGGAAATAAAAAGGAAGAGTCGTACCGGTGAGGACGACTTTCGGTCCGCGGCTGTCAACAAGAGGCCCAGCGAGCCAGACGGAGATGACCGTGCCGTAGAAGGTGGCAGCGAGCAGGACGGACACGTCTGAGGCCGACCAGAGCAGAGTTCCCTGTCGAGATCTCTTCTGTCTCTCAGGAACACATTTGCAAGCATAAATTCTTTTGCACCACAGAAGACGTCTCCTCCGTATTTTTTATGTTTATCTTTCTAAAACCAAAAAAAAATCAATAAGCAACCTCCAGACTCTCTCCCCCAGTGCTGGCCGTCGGAGCGACGAATGCCGTCTGGTTGTACTTGCATTGCTCCAGTTCTTCTTCATCTTCCTCGGCCAGAGCCGTCGTCATGGTGGAAGATGAATTATAGTGCGTCAAGTGGTGCGGAGTCGTCTTCGGCAGCATCGACGGATGCACCATTGCGACGATGCTGATGCCTGCATTGTTAGAATACAATTTGAATATTTTAGGGAAGAATTAGCATATTATGAATTTATTTACATGTCTGCATTCATATGTATGTATATGGTATATAAGATTGTTTATCTTACATACAGTACCGTCGGAAAGTCTATGAACTTTTGGTTTTTCATTCATAATTTCCTTCAAAGTGTATGAAAGTTAATGAAATTTTCAGGATTGCTCTTTTGTAATAATAGATCTTCAGTAGCCGAATATTGGATTCATTGATATACTACAAAGCGAAATAAAAATCAATAAATCAAATTACAATTGTTGCATATTTAGACGTGCTGGATAAAATGGTTTATTTCCTTGGTATTCGGTAAGTTTTTATCGGACAAATGGTTTAGCTGCATGCTAGAACATCTCTGCGATAACTTTTTGGTCTAGTCGATATTTAATCACATGTTTTTACATGCGGCCAGCCTCCAGTGCCAGATCCATGCAGTCGGCCTGAGATGCAGAAGGTTCAGGAGGACAAAATCGATCATTTACTACAATATCTATAATAATCATGATGTCCCTTTATTTGGAGGTGATCATTGAACTAATTCAGGCGCTTACGTGATCTGTGGAAATTAGATGCTAACTATTTATGCACACTTTGGACACCGCGGTCAACTTTCGTCCGCAGTGCAAACTTGCTAAAAGTGATCTTGTGCAGGAGTCCGTATTTCAAAAACTCTCTTATCTATCTATAACGATAGTTAATAGGTTTTTCCACATTCAGAATCTTTATTTATTCACTGTCTTCATGAGGCCACTAGGACAGTAGATCGTTTGACGGCACCCTTGCATAGAGTGGTACGATGTATTTGACAGCTGTGTGTTTTAAAACAATCACAACATTAAACTGGCTAATTGAGATTAAAACAATTGCAGATCACACTGATGTATAGATTATAGTGATTTTCGACTCGATCTAAAAAAAGTTCGGGTTTAGTTTCCTGCCTTTAAAGACCCCGAACTACACAATGCCAGGAGAGCATTCAAACGATCTACTTTATCTGGTGGTCTCTTAATGCCAGGAAAAAACTAAGGCTATCGATCATGAAGAAGGCTATTAACTATGATTTGAGATTGGTAAACCCGTTTTAGAAAATCAGACTCCCGCATAGCATCACTTTAAGTTGGTCCAGACTGCGGACGAAAGTTGTCTACAGTGGTTATAGCGTGCATAAACAGTCAACATGTAATTTATACTGCTATAATAACGATGTGAATAAGTTCAATGATCACCTACGAATAAATGGACATCATGATTATTATAAATATTGTAGTAAATGATCGATTTTGTCCTCCTGAACCTTCTGCATCTCAGGCCGACTGCATGGATCTGGCACTGGAGGCTGGCCGCTTGTAAAAACATGTGATTAAATATCGACTAGACCAAAAAGTTATCGCAGAGATGTTCTAGCATGCAGCTAAACCATTTGTCCGATAAAAACTTACCGAATACCAAGGAAATAAACCATTATATCCAGCACGTCTAAATATGCAACCCTTGGAATTTGAGTTATTGATTTTTATTTCGCTTTGTAGTGGATCAATAAATCCAATATTCGGCTACTGAAGATCTATTATTACAAAAGAGCAACCCTGAAAATTTCATTAACTTTCATACACTTTGAAGGAAATTATGAATGAAAAACCAAAAGTTCATAGACTTTCCGACGGTACTGTACATACGTATATGTAAAGTGCAAAATTATACCAACTTTATTTTTTTTTTCGGGTCTTACTTTTAAAACATAAAAAATCGAAATGAAATTTTCATAGATACTTGTTAAAAAATAAAGGTGTTCGTACTCAGAATAACTCGTGCAGAGACGACGATGACATTGATGAGAAAGAGAAGGAAGGAGATGCGAAGTCGGTGCGAGTTACGGGAAAAGAGCGGAACTTCCGCTAACTCTTTCACTTTCTCTCCGTCGTTCACCTTCTCCATTTCGCTGCTATTAATTAAGAATGGTACCGGCGACATACATATAATATACCGGAATGAATACTATGAAAACATAAATAGAGTGATGCATAATTTAAAAATCAACCCTGACATAAATGAACAACAAGAACACTTTAATACATAATTAAAAATTGATTATTGTTCACTGTGAATTCCTAGAAAAGAGGCATTAACAAAAACGGCGTGGGAAGTCGTAAATAACAAGATTTGCCAACTCAATGTCTCTCTCTCGTAAACTTCTCGTCCCTTCCAGCTGCTGCAGCAATGGCTTGTCCGCTTGCGAGAGCGAGCTTAAGCGCACGTCGGCTGCAGCAGAAAACAAACTGGAGTAAACAAATGGGAATAAAGTAAACAATAAAGTAAACAAACATTATACACAAGTAATGTTTCACAAAAGATGTCGAATTTTCAAAGCATACATACATAACTTTATTATTCACAACACAGTGAATTCAAGTCAATGGCACACAAAATGAAAGAGAACCTTTGTCCATCGGAGCCTCTTCGCCGATCTTTTTCTTCTTCATCTCATTTGCATACGATTATGACTAAACAGGAATCATGAAGAGATCGAGAATACATTCAGTAAGAGAAAGATAGAGAGAAATAGAGAGAGAGGCATAGAGAGAGGAGAGATTGGCTACCGGATGATATGATGCTGGTCTTCTTATGAAATCGCTCTTCCTCTGCAAATAGAAAAAAGGCGTTCTATTTTCGTTATGGCATGCATAGAGCGTTCATACATCTTTGCCATGAATGCTAAGGAAAAAATAAACACTCAGGAATTACTTCCACCACACGGAAAATCAATACGAACGCCAGCAAATATTTCATATAGAAATCCCCCTAAGCGCAGTGACGAATTCTGACTGCAGCTGCGATGGACTTCCGCTCAGCTTCTCTGTCTGCTTGTCCCTCTGCGACATACACTCTCTTATCTTTAACTCTCTCTCTTCTCTCACTCACTCAGCGTCTATTCCCTCCAGCTCTACTCAAAACACACACTATTTCTCGATATCCTCGCCCGAGCCTCTTCCCACGAAATACAACCACAAACTACAATAGATAGAATACAGCAAAGTCAAATTTTATTATTCAATCTTGCTCAGTGGAATTTACTGAGATATGTAAATGAGCGGAGAGAGAGTACACCTTCAAAGAGAACAATCCAAGCGAACGAGAGTGAATTGGAAAAATAAGAGAAAATGGATGATGAAAGGAAGAGTAGTGAGAAGATGACGAGAAAAACGGCTAGAGAAAAGGAGAAAGAGCAACAGAAAACGAGAGTGAGAGGGCTGAAAGGAGAGAAAGCATGCATGTTGTGGCATGCTCATTACCCACTGAAGAGCACTGAAGCTGGTGCAGAGGGCACGTGGTCTCTCTCTCTCTCTCTCTCTCTCTCTCTCTGACTATCTCTGTGCTGTCTTACTTTGTGCTCGCTCCAATATTGCTATCTCTCGCTCTCCCTATCTCTCTCTCACCTCTTTCTCTGACCTCTCTCCCTACAATACTCTGTCTCACCTCTCTCTAACGCTCTCACTTCTATCTCGATCTATCTCACCTTCCTCCCTCGCCACTCTCACTCATTCTCTGCTCTCACACACACACACACTCTCTCTCTCTCTCTTCCAACTTATTTGCATTATATTTTTCTTCCCATAGCGGTTTCTCATCTCTCTGTGCCTCGATCTCTTCAACGGTTTCCTTTCTCTGACTGCCCTCCATGGCCCAGCTCCCGCAGTCCGTAAACAAAGATTCCCACGCAACGCGTGGATGAAGAAGCCTATCTCTCTCTCTCTCACTAGCTTTCTCTCTCTCCCTCTCTTTACCTCTCCCTCTCCCTTCTCTCTCGTTCTTTCTCTCGCTCTCATTCTCTCACTCTCTCTCACCTCTCTCTTGCTCCGCTACGCCTCTGCTTGACATTAGCTTACATTCTCAGAGTACTGCGAAAAGGTGGACATGTGCAGTATGCATATATTTGGTACATTTGCATGGTGTTGAGTGGACGGGTAGAAAGAGGAAGACGATAGAGAGGGAGGGGGAGAGGATAAGAAAGAGAGAAAGAGAGAGAGAGAGAGAGAGAGAGAGAGAGAGAGAGAGAGAGTAAGGGACGAAGCAGAGTAAATCGGAAAAATGGAAGGGAATGGAGGGATATCTGAGTTCGGATTGAGTTACTCTGCTTTTAGCAGCACAAAAAAAGAAGAGAAAGGAGAAAAAGTCCGACAATGCACTCTCCATTCAGCCTCTCTGCTATTCTATAGAACACGAAGAGATGCATAGTTCGAGTGAGGGCTAACTCGCGAGAAGGACCTCTTGTCTCTCTCTTTCTCTCTCTCTCTCTCTTCGGTCTCTTGACCTCTTGCTTAGTGGATGACATCAACAAAAGACCAAGAAAGGTCAAGTGTAGACGTAAATGTACATTCATGTCTCTGCGAAATTCAGCTCAAACATCAAGCGATTTCCATTTCTAAGTAAGAATCCCAAGGTTTTTTTTTGGAAAGGCCTTGAGAAAGAACAACATCGTCTTGGATGGACACAAACGGGCAAAGAAAAAGTTTGCACTTTCTAGACTTTATTGCTTCTGGGCGAGTTCAACACAGGCAATGGCGCCACGCCACTAGAGAATCAGCAGCTCAGAACGAATGATAACAAGAGTGATTGAAGGAGAGATACAAAGAACACACAGAGCACACACAAAAATGAGGGAGAAACCGAAGGAGGGAGGGGGAGAGAGAGAGAGAGAGAGAGAGAGAGTGGAGAGAGATGGAGGGAGAGATAGAAAGTGAGAGAAAATTAACACAGCACAATAGTAGTGGTCATTGTTGTATCTCTGCCGTGAATCATCCGCCTTATAGAATTTAATAATTAAAGTTCGTTGAGAATTTTCCGCTAATCCCATTGAGTATGACATTACATATTCTCAATCCATTGTCACTTAAATGAATATTCAGAAGTATCTCTCGAAAATTTTATGCCTGAATTACTACAGTTCGTTGCGTCATGTTCATACATAACTTTTAAATTGCGGAAGGAAGATTTGGCAGTCTAAGCGATGGGAAGATGAGTCGCCGCCTCAAATGATCCCATCGCTTCCAACAGAACGTTCTTGAAGGTCGACCCGCCATCAACGTAGATCTTTAAAAATAAGAACCATTCTCGGTTAATGAATTTCTCGGAGTATTGTAGTCGCGCCCATATAAATTACATGCTCTCTCTGCCGCGTCAGGCAAAAAGGTGCGATTTTAAAGGGTGGTTCCTATAAGTGAGTATAAAATTGAATTCCAACCTTTTGTCCAACGATGAACTCAGATTCGCTTCGGTCGGCGAGGAAGAGAATCGCCTTGAAATTTTTTATAGTTTTTTTTTAAATGATAATAATACCGGATATACCGCTTTATACAGAAAATATGCTTTCCATTCCACTATTTCCATACCTTGGCAATGTCATCAGGCTTGCCGTGTCTTCCAATTGGAATGGTGTTGGGATCGTTCATGCGATTGAAGAACTAAAAATACATTTATTTAAGCTTTTAAAATATAAGTAACTCTAGAAACAAAATTTAAGTTATTTAAAGTTACCACTTTGTCGGGCTTCAGTAAAAATTCACTGACCTGTCCATTGGTATTTTCTGTGAAACCGGCTTTCTGGAAGATATCCGTAATTATGAGACCAGGGCTGCAAGCAGGTATTTATGTTTTTCATATGTATGTTGTCATATTTTACAGAGTGCTTCTTTATGCTATTTTACAGTATGCGTCTTCGCCGAAGAAGGAGACAACAATGAAGATACTCTTACTTGATTGAGTTGACACGGATGCCCTGCTTGATGAGAACGGATGCAAATTGCACGGTCACTTGGTCCAGTGCGGCTTTCGTAATTGAATAGAAGGGGTGATGCTGAAAACAGCAACGTTCTCGACAGGAATATTTATTCTTCATATGATGAAAATGAAATATTTTTTATTATCCAATTTGCTTTGTGCTAAAAATTTTGTATATAGAATAGTTTTCTTTCTCAAATATATTTTCGATTCAATTTCAAAGGAAAAAGATGAAGTCAATTCTCGCATGGAATTCGTGTGGATGCGAGACGATGCTGGAGATGTTGATGACCGCGCCGCGCGTCTTGGCGAGATGCGGCGCGGCCAGCTGCGTCAGCAAGATCACCCTCAAATTTTGGCTTTTTTTTGATTCTGCAAATTACGACTCCACATGATATTCTGCCTAAGCACGGCATACATATATTCTAGAATTAAGATAAGAGCTGATTAATATTCCTCATTAATAACTACTTTTTTTACATTATCGTAGTCAAACGAGCTACGTTTAAAAAAAGACAGATTTAGACAAGACAATTGTAAAAGCGAAACGCACTGTCGCACGTTGACGCGGACGATCTGATCGAAGCAGGAAATGTCCATCTCAGCCGCGTTGCCCTTGCCGATCTCGAGGGACGCTGCGTTGTTCACCTGAAAATCGCGATATTAATCAGTTTAAATATCATGAATTCTCCCTTGCCTATACTACGTACCAAGACGTCGATCCTGCCAAAGGCTGCGAGTGTCTTATCGATGAGTGCTTGGATGACTGCATCGTCGGCGACGTCGCCCTTAAAAAAGCCAAAACTCTTTGAATTTGCGCCTTTTTGCCTGGTAAAAGGGCTTGAATTAACAGATAATATTTTTTTTTAATAATGGAAGGTATTGAACAATTTTTAAACAAAATTTTAATATTAATGGTTACAGAAACAAGCTTCCAACCTGAACAATCGCGATGTCACTCTCGTTTGCTCCGGCTTTGAGAAGCTCTTGCCGTGATTCCTGTCAATCGAAAAATGTTTAATAAACTTTATTATCATTTCATAATCTTTAAGTATATTTAAAAAAAAATAACAGTAATTGATGCAATAGCTTAGTTATGAATGAGTCGTAGTAAATTCATAGTGAGCACTTGGCCCATTTGGCCACGGTCGATATAGCCGACATAGCATTAACCATGGAGTTGTACTGTACACATGTTGTATGTCTGTATCAAGCGAACCTCGAGCGTTTCCGTGTTTCTTCCAGCGAGCGTAACTTTGGCGCCGGCGGCAGCGAAGAGGCGCGCGGTTTCACGGCCAATGCCGTTCGAGGAGCCTTAATTTATATTACCGTATTTTCTCTATTAGTGCCCCCGGGGGTACTATTTTTCAATACCCCTGCGAGAGGGGGGCACTATTAGAGGGGGATTCTATTAGAGGGAGGGGTACTATTTTTCAATGTGATTGACTGAAAGTTTGATAACAACATTTTATTCTCAAAAACGAAGAATTATAGCTCTGCTTCAATGGAATGATCACTGGAATATCCGTTTTCACTTATATTTTGAATGAATTTACAATAATTTCATTGGGAAGAGCATCCCATACCTCAAGGATAGATTCCAGGTACGTCGCTATAGAATTTTGGGGGGGGCACTATTGGAGGGGGGGGGGTTCTATTAGAAGGAGGGGTACTATTTTTCCATACCCTTGCGAGAGGGGGGCACTATTAGAGGGGGGGGGGGTTCTAATAGAGAGAGGGACACTAATAGAGAAAATACGGTATATTCAAAAAATTATTGATTTTCGAGGTCTTTTCTAGATTAAATTGCGAACTTCATTTAAAGGGCTATCACCGAAATATTAGAAAAGCAGGATCTGCTCTGGGAGTAGGCACTCTCATTCTCATGTGCTATTTCGCTGGTCGCACAAACTCTGCTGCATGAGAAAATAGCGTGCGAGAATGAGAGTGCGAAGAGCCGCGGTATGTTAAAATCTCGCAAATCTTCTTCCTCCTTTAAGTTAACTTTTATTTACTGTATATTTTTTTATGAATTATATTTGAAAATATTTTATTTTTATTTAAAAAAAAAACGAAATGACGTCACTAGATCAGGCCCTCACCCGTGACGATGACAGCCTTGCCTTCGAAGCGTCTGCTCACCATTCTAGCACAGCGATTGCGGCAGTTATGCAAGAGATAAAAACGCCAGCCGACAGTGGGCTCGCCGCTTTTTGTACTCCAGCACCCCTCCCCCTTTCTGATTGTTCTTCGATCTCTAGATATCACTCTCTCCTCCCACTTTCTATCTCTCCTTTCTAGCTACATTTTTCTTTTTGCTCATTCCTACTCTATCATTTGTGCAGCATCTCTCCATTTCTTCCTCTTTTTACCTTTTATCTTTTTTGCTTTTAGCTGACTTCTAGCTACTTTAATTCTTGTCATGGTCTTTCGTAGTCGAAAATTGATCTATCCATTCTCCGGCCTTTACAATAGGATGTTGCTCGTCAATTTCGAGCAAAGAGGTCAGCGGTTTCACTTCGTCACAGAGAAAGTTCGATCCCAGTTAGGAGACAAAGAATACGTTCATATGAGAGAGCTGCGATTTCAGACAAATATAAGCAGATAGAAGGTGGAAATGACGCGCCTGAGAAACGTGAGCTTTTGTTTACTTGTGCATCAAGTGAATGATAATGATAACCCGTTGAGAATGAACAAAAAGAAAAACTACATCCACTAAGTAAGAAGATACTTTACTCAAGAATTCAATTAAAGGGAATCGAATTCTTTCCATCACTATTCCCCCTGAATCAAACTTAATTTTAGCACCGAAATTCCTTTTTTTTAGATGTTCCATATCCGAATTAAAAAGGGCCTGACATTCTCTTTTCTTTAACTTAGATGAAATCAGGAGGGATCCTTTCTTCCAGCGATCTCTGCGAGAAAGTTATCTTTTATCTTCGTCAAAAATTGTCTCTACTCTGATCAGGTCGCTTGCAGATGCCCCGATGCGAAAACAAACAAAATTCACTGAGAGCTGCTCTTGTTGACTCTTCATTGATTTCGTAACCTCTCCGATATCCGGGTTCTCTTCGGTTACTGTAATCTTTTTGCACTCGGAGCAGTAAAAATATCCCCGGCTGCCTTTTAGCTAGCGACTGTTCGAGTGATCGGGCTGCGTCTGTGTGTTTTGGCAGTCTCAATTGTTGACCTTGTGTCGACTTATGCCATCTTATCAGCGGCTGCAATGGATATCCGTGCGGTCTTACCAGGAACTAGCAAAAGAGATGGAGAAGAGGAGTGATAGAGAGGGTTTAGAGGGAGGAGACAGGTAGACGGCGAGAAAGCATGAGCATGAGAGAGAGAGGCAAAGAGAGATAGAGAAAGAAAGAGAGACAGAGAGATTGGAAGATATAAGAAGATCGAGTTAATCAGAGTCAGACACCGATCCCACTTGAGATGTTTCGCTTGGTCCGCGACAAAGTGTTTACTGCTTACGGTATTCTTCTAAGAGCGAAGGAATCAGTAAAAGAAATTCATGAAAAAATTGAGAAGCAAACAAGACGCAAAGTAAATAGCGATTTCTGAAGCTATTTATTGAATATTGTAGATTAATGAGTGATTAATGTATTTCCTACACCTGTTCCATCGTAGTTTTAACAGCTTATAACATTGTCTTGTCATTAAATGTAGTTTACGTGTGCTCTTGTAGTGTAATGTGCTCGGATTCGAGCTTCGGTAGCTTAACCTTATCTTGTGCAAATTAGCGAGTTGTACACTACAGATCTCCGTGTCTTTTTCGATCATATGAACGCGGAAGTTGACAGTAGTGATTTTTGATCAAACGCGTAGCATTGGGATGAATTTATTTTGCACGTGCGGACATAGTTCTTAAATTTGTTATCAACGAAAGAATATAGCAGGACTGAACTGTTAACTCTTATCACACTTCATAACTGATGTGACCGCTGCTGTCTTATAGGGCAGCTACTAAGTGCATCGAACGATTTACGTTCCGGCAGACTCCTCATGTCACATGGACATTCATACTACGTATGCATTTTTTTTCGTTGTCCTATGAAACGATTGTAAGCAGAAAACACAAGTTTGCTGAAACTGACATTAAAATATGAACAGTCATTTCCTCAGCTTCGGTGAATATTCGCATCCAAATTATAATGTTAGTGAAAAAGACATAACGTGGGCTACAAGGTAACTACTGTTTCAGATGTGTTAATTGACTCTTAGAACAGGATCTTTTATCTAGAAAGTATTCCGTCAACGCCCAAGACGAGCATTAAAATCTTATCAGCCTCGAAAAAGGGCCATTAGAATCGCGCTTCTGCTCCCTACCAGTAGGAATGCTCATCTTCACTGAAACTCAATGTTCCGAACGCTTCTCTTCACCTCTCTTCTTCTTCTTTGTACTGGTTAGCAGTTAGGCTTATTTTATCTATGTATTTCTGTTAAATAAATGTCATAACCAAAATATTAAATCACAAAATTCTGCGTTTCCAGGTTGCCACTCCTACAAAATTGATGGAATTAAAGTAGATGGTTAGTTTTTTTTAAATAAGTTATTCTTGAAATTACCTTATGAATATAACTCTTTAAATGTTTCTTCTAATTTGGAATCGCCGACCAGCTTTCCCGATGAAGATGAGCAGTACTGCCAGTGCAATTACACGTCACTCTGGCTGGACGTGGTCTTCGTCGTTGACTCAACCGATGCGATGGGACGCCATGGAATTGAGGACGTTCGTTTGGATACTTCTCATTTTTCATTTCATTTTATTTTATAGCAGAAAATATGCTCTCGTACCTGTTTGACATATTGCATAGCTATCCATTCTTCTTATGTTTTGCAATTAATTTTTCGTCAGGTTTCCGCGTTCATCCAAGGCACTCTCTATCAGCTTTCCAAGGGGGCCAGTCGTTTTCAAACTAGATCTGGTTAGTAAAAATAGAATGAAATACCATTGTTTATAAGGATTTGTTGTGATATTATAAAGTGTATTAAAGTTTTATGTCGCTAAATATTAAATTTAGCAATAGTTGCGTACGCGGCGAAGTCGCAGATTGTCGCGTCGTTCACCGACTTCCTCACCGATGAAGACGTCGACCTGCTCGACGTGCCCTTCTACGGAGGCAAAGACACCAACGTTGCTAGGTTGCACTATGTTTTATAAGTTATTTTATATGTTTTTTTTTTCTCACCAAGCAACCTAACAGTAAATTTTTATAAGCTAACATGAAGAAACAAGTATGATGTTGGGTGTGCTAAGAGTGTATGACCCAGATTAAGTCAGAGACGGGGAATGATAGTAAAAGATAGAAAAGAACAGAAAGTATATAGAGAGAGAAATAGAGAAATGGAGAGAGAGAGCGAGAGCGAGAGAGAGGTAGCGAGAGAGCGAGAGAGAGAGAGCGAGAGAGGGAGAGAGGTAGAGAGAGAGAGAGAGTTTTCTTATCAGTGGCATCCGGGACGCGATGACGTTGCTGGATGAGGTCTCCTCTGATCGTGTCGCAGCACAAGCCATCGTGCTTATCGCAACCACATTTCGGTCATTTACATTTCTTTTATTTTCATACCAAAATATATTTCTTGGTTTAAAGTTTTGATGCTATATTATATTATATTATCCACAATATTGATGCTGCGCTGTTGCAAAATAAATCATATAAATACATCATCAAAATAGTAATAATAATATTTTAGATAACATTTCAGCTCGGGTTCATCTCACGATCCTACGAGAATCGCGGAAACCTTCAAAGAGAACGGCGGCACTCTTATCACCATCAGTGAGCCTCGTCGATATTACATTTTTCACTTTTAAGTTTGGCAAGGTGACTTAGAATGCGCAATGAATCTCTCTATATCAAAATAAGTTATATATATTTTTGATAGATGTTTTCTAACTGTGATTCTGTGCATCTTTCCCACAGTTTGTTTCTTATTTTCTTTACTACGATGTAATTTTGCTAGACGTTGAAGTGAAACAACCAATATTATCTAATTGCTTTTTATTAGACTACGTGCAGAAGGATGGCATTGCCGATCCGGCTCTAGCTGCGCTCGCTTCTCCTTCATATGCATATTCGAACCAAGACGAAGCCTTTGGAAATGAAGATCTTCTGCAAGCATTTTGTGATGGTCAGCATTACGATTTTGATCTTTTCGTTAAATTTACCGTTAAACATATTGTTTTGCGGTGTTTAATTTCATTAATAAATCAATAGCTAGCATTTTTATAAAAATGGGATTTTTTATAGATATTTGGTCCAATAAAAGCAATATATTTATGAAGTATATATTCCTTTACTAATTTCTGCAATGCCACATCTAACATGATTGTACTTATGATTGAGTGAACTGCTTCTGCTCGACGAACCAACGGCCGTTCACTGGCGCCAGCGGCCGCCGCAACGGAACTCTACCACTCGGCGGCTGCTACGACCTCGTGACGCTGGCGGCCGTGGAACGGGCGGCCGCGAATAACTGCAGGAGGAGAGGCTCAACCCTGCCAAGCATCCATAGCCAGGAGAAGCAGGAATTCTTGACATCTTGTCAGCAGAGCCTCTATATAAGCTGTGTTACCCAGTCTGACTGTTTTGTACCGAAATTCGAAAGGTTAAGTAATTGTCAGCTGCCTAGAACCTGTGGTTAATATTTTAGCATTCCCGCCGGCAACTCCCTTCTGGATCGGCTTGCAAAGGAGTGGCGAATCGTTTAGCTGGCTCGATCAAGTTAGCACTTTTTTACAATTTAATTTATTTTTATTGTAAAATTTCAGATGAAAGGCAAGGTTTTTTTCCTAAAATAAATTATAGAATAAATTCAGACACGATACGACTACTCAAACTTTCCGAGAGACGTTGACGTGGGCACGGGGCCGGCCTTCTTCTCCAAGCAGTATTCGGGATTCAGGACTGGCTGGTTCGCGACTTCCTCCACGGCCTCGGCGCAGTACGCATGCCAACTCGAGCCATGCGACTCCACGAATGACGCGTGCATTATGAAGGAGGCGACGGGCATGAGGAGGAAGCTCATGACCAAGGAGTTCGAGAACTACTAAAAGAGGGAATCACGAAGGAGTGGGCAGAGAAATATGCGTTCTTCTACATTCGAAGAATTGATATTTCCTTTTCCAAGTCATTGATTCTGCCTATAAAAGTCTGCAATCACAAGGGAAATTTGAAGAATTCATGAGGCGAAATTTGAACAATTTTACCAAAACAAATGTTCAACCGCCCATAGTTATTATTCTTTTTTACTCGAAAGGTTCGATTAGGTTTTTTTTTTACTTTACAGCTTTATTGTAATTTGTAAATATTTTTAGTTTGCTTTCGGGAATATGTTATTTGTGCAAAACCGAAAGTCATGAGAGTTTTCGGGTATTCATGTATGAAAACCCGAAAACCAGCACCCCAATCGCTCCTCCAAGATTCCTACCGCCTTGAAGAATACATCGGCGCAGAGAGAGAAGAGCAGAGAGAGAAGGGACTTCTCAACAGTGGCCGCGATGAGGATGGAGAGGAAGAGGAGAGAGAGCACGGTGGGAGAGTTCTCGAAGAGATGCATCGAGTCTCGGCACTGCGTCTGCCGGCGAGTGTCAAAGAAGCCCCAACCATCGAGTAGAGCACTGGCACCGTCACTTCGAAGGCGCGTATACGCTCTGCACGAAAGGAAAAACGCTCCACAGTAGCGTCGGCTTCTCCTCGGTCCAGGATCCCGTCCAGTCGGTTGAGAACGGAGAACACCCGTCTGACGAGAGAGAGAGAGAGAGAGTGGGCGAGACATAAAGGAAGGGAGAGCGAGAGAGAGCGAGCGAAAGAGAAAAATGAGAGTGAGAGAGATAAAGATAGAGAGGGAGAAAGAATACTGAGAGTGAGAGAGATAAATAGAGAGAGAGCGAGAGAGAAAAAAACTTAGAGTGAGAGAGATAAAGAGAGAGAGAGAGTGAAAGAGGGATGGTGAAAGAGAAGATACAGAGAGAAAAAGCGAGTTAGAGAAGAATAAGAGACGAAATTTTTTTTTCGAAACTGGATTCTGTGGTGCGGACGAATTGAAGTTGTGTTTCCGTTACGCTCTCGAATATCGCCCACATCCTGACAAAGATTCCGTCAATGATGACGGCGGGTTGGCGAAAGAGGATGGGAAAGTCCTCGTTGACCCAGCCAAGAAGGATAGCTCGTGAAGAGTCCAACGAGGAATTGTTTACCATGCTTGCTTTCTATTCTCAGTTGCCAAAAGGAAGATAAGAAAGATCTTTAGAAAGGAAGATCGAGGGCCATGGGAGGGAAAAACTCGCGAGAAGTGGAGACTGTTTTGCGAGAGCCTTCCTCCTCTACTGCGGCCATGGCCGGGCAGCCTTGCGCTGTATGCTCATTTGCATTTCAGATAAGAGAAAACAGATTGAGCGGTGCGGAGAGAAGAGAGAAAGAGAGAGAGAGAGATAGAGAGAGAAGAGAGAGAAGCAGAGAGAAGCAGAGAGAGAGAGAGAGGAGAAGAGAAAGAGAGAGGAGAGAGAGAAGCAGAGAGAGAGAGGGAGAGAGAGGGAGAAGAGAGAGAGAGAGAGAGAGGAGAGAGAGAAGCAGAGAGAAAGAGAGAAAGAGAGAAAGAGAGAGAGAGATAGAGAGAGAGAATAGAGAGAGAGAAGCAGAGAGAAGCAGATAGAGAGAGAGGGAGAGAGAAAGAGAGAAAGAGAGAGAGAGAGAGAGAGAGAGAAGCAGAGACAAGAGACCGGAGGGAACTAAAAACAAATAAAATTATAAATATGCAAGCAGCGGAAGCAAGATTGCATTGAATATGACAAGAGATGCATTTCATCCTGTCTTGTGCTATTTAATATCGATATCTGCATATTATTGACGTCATCGGGACAACACCCCCCCCCCCCATCCAGGATTCCAGCTTGCAGCTATCGATACTTCATGATATTCCGTCGATAAGGACCCAAGAATCGTTGAGCTTTACTTAAATCAATGAAATACTTCATACATTTCTTTTTAATCCAACGAAGAAGAAGAAGGAGCTTTCCGGTCGTTTTGTTTTTGCTTAATCTGAAAAAAATATTGGAGAGGCAGAGTTAACAATATTTGGGGGAGACGTGAAAACACGTATTCATGCTAGGAAACATTTAATTATTATGTTTATCAAAAATGTTTGATGGATGAATAATAAGTAAATGAATACAAATTATCCGGAAAAGTAGCGTCGGTTGAGAGCGCTGAGAGGTGCGGGACGCAGCCGGCAGTGAGTGGTAGGCATACGGTACTCGAATCTGCTATCTTTATCTCCGATACAAAACAAGATCTGAGGATGAGGCTCCGATTCGTCTTCCAATCTTTATAGAACTTGGGCAGAAGCTACATTCGACTGCCTCCGGAGGGAACATCCAGAAAAATTGATAGAGAGGGAGAGAAAGAGTGAGATAGAAACATAGAGAGGAGAGAGAGACAGAGACAGAGAGGGCGAGAAAGAGAGGGAGAGAGAGAGAGAGATGGTGGAGAGATATGGGAAAGAGAGATGGGAGATAGAGAGTGAGAGATGGAAGAGAGAGCGATTAGAAAAGACCAGACTGGGAGAGACTGGTGCTCTAACCAGAAGCAATCGGGTAGCAGCTCCGCCATTTTGGAAACGCCTACAGTATTCTCCCGCAAAACTTAGCATACATGCTTGAATTATAATGTGGCATGCTACTCTCATCCTCGGAGCACCTTTTTATTTTCTCTCTTTCTCTCTGTCTCTCTCTCTCTTTTTAATCTCTCTTTCTTGCTCTCTTTCTCTTCGGATCTAGATTGTAGTCCTCGCAAATAAAAAAAAATGAAACAAAAATATTGTCTTGATGAGAGAGTGTGTTCAACTCCTGATGAGAGAGACAGAGATAAAGAGAGAGAGAGACAGAGAGAGAGAGATAGAGTAAGAGAGATGGGAGAGAGATGGGTGAGCGAGGGAGATGGAAGAGAGACAGATGGAAGCGAGAGAGAGAGAGAGAGAGAGAACATGGAGAAACAAAGAGAAGCGTCTCTCTCTCTCTCTCTCTCTCTCTCTCGCTCTTTCTATCTCTCTATGCCTTTCCGCTTCGTACTCTACAAATGCAGCAAACATTTATTTATTTCTTTTTCCTTTGTCTGTCAAAAATAATTTCTTTAATTTTCTTTG
>CALZFC010000251.1:5417500-5420000 GCA_945643635.1 Allodiplogaster sudhausi
TTTGTCATGTGCAAGCGATTCCCTATGATTATGCAGCTGTAGTTCTCGTATCCTTGAATATATTGCAGATTAAGTTATCTGTATTATTAATAAAAAGTATTTATTTTCGTTGAATAAATCGAAAGAGATCTTGTTGCTATTAGCATGCGTAATGAGCTAGTGCGTGCTACATATTACGTTGAATTCACTTGTCCGTGAAGGCATCTCAGAGTACGCGTAGCAAAGATCACGTGGGGCCAATGCACTTCGAGATATATTCCATGTCAAGTTTTTGAAAGTGAGAGAGCGAGAGAGAGAGAGGGAGAGAGAGAGCGCGAGAGAGAGAGAGCGAGAGAGAGAGAGAGAGAGAGAGAGCGAGAGCATAGCTTAAAAGCCGACTGCCCGGACAAATTTTCACTCTCCTTCCTGTCACCCGATAGTTGCATTTATGTGTAAATTCCAAATGAATATCCTTTGGATAGCAGCGTAATAGGGCGAGAAAGAGACGGGAGAAAGCAGCGAGGACGAGAAGGATGAAGAGTTCATTGAAAAGGTGCGATGGTAAGTGAAGAAAGGTGAGCGTAAGATCGTAAAATTGTCATATTAATTGTTGGGTCCAACATAAAAAATCAATTGCGCAATACCGTTTCCTTTTTGTCAAAAACATTAGTTCTTTCGAATAAAGTCTAAAAACATGTATGGATAATTTCAGTCAAAATTAATTTTAGGGAGCTGAAAATTATTGTTCGTAAAAGCTGTAGAAAAATTTCCGAACACCAATTGCAAATAGTTCGCTTTACTTGAGGTTGTTGAGTAGTGCCGTTGCTTCGCTTGATTGCTGTCGACTTGAACAACTAGTGGACACGGTAGATACGGTAGAGGGAGCAGCAGGGAAGACTGTGACCACAAATTATATTCACTATTTTTATTCACTTTGTATCCAGAATAGAATACCCAGAGTAACTGTATAGATCACCCGCTGTGCGTGAATGCACTTATTGATAGAAATGGATGTTTTCGAGGACGAAAATTTTTAAATTGTAACTTGAGGGATAGAGAAAGGAGAGAAAGAACGAGAAGAGAGCGAGAGAGAGAGAAAGTAAGAGAGAAAGAGAGAGAGAGAGAAAGAGAGAGAGAGAGAGAGAGAAGAAAGCAAAAGACGGTTGAGAATGGAAGATTTGCATGTGTGACAGATTCCAATGATCAGTAATTGCTAATAGTTCTCCGTTCCTGAGGATGTAGAGTAGTACCGCTCCTTTCTTTGGCCACCTCGCGGATACGGTAGTGGGAGGAGCAGCGAAGAGAGCACGAGCTCTGTGGAGGTGATGCTTTGTTTTGGAACCATTCGAACTCTTCTACTTCGCATGTCAGGATGTCCTGGAGGCAGAGGTGTCAACGGCCCGGCCCGGCCCGGCCCGATGGGCCGGCGGGCCCAACATTCCGTGGGCCCGGCCCACGAAATGTTGGGCCGGCTCGTGGGCCCGATTAGGCCCGATTATTTGAAAAATTTGTGTATGGTCAACTGGTTTTAAATATTTCCATGATTTTTCTTCAAATAATTTGAAGAAAATCATTTAATGAACAATCATTCAAGGATTTGCCATTTGAAGAAAAAAAACATATGATGATAAATCAGCAAAAAAAATCGAAGAACGTCACTTGAAGAATTTTTTTTGAAGAAAAATCAGTTCAGCTTGAAAATCGGGCCGGGCCGGCCCGATTTTCAAGTCACTGAACCTACAGCAACCATGGCGATCGATCACTGGGTGTGAATGCGCTTACAATTTGCAAGTTATTTGAGAGAAAAGAGAGAGAGAGAGAGAGAGAGAGGGAGGGAGAGAGAATGAGAGAGAGAAGACAGGAAGAGGAGATAGAGAGCTAGAGAGAGGGGATAGGAGAGTTAGATAGAGAGGTATGAGAGGAGGAGATAGAGAGGGAGAGGGAGGGGTTGGAAAGAAGAGAGAGGGGGGGGAAGATAGGAGAGAGAGAGCGAGAGAGAAAGATAACAGCGTTGAAATAGTTCTTCCGTAGAAATTTAACCCAAGGGTTGAGTTCCTGGCCTGGGGAAATAATTGAGAATACACAAAAGCATACCTGCTCTATGCAGTACAAATATAGAGATTTTTCTAATTTAACTCATTGTCAGTGTCTTGCATTTGTGGAGAATCGAGAGTTTTAAAAAATGACGATTTGCATGTTTATTTGTAACCCCCAGGCAGGAAATATTCAGCACTGACATGAGAGAGAGAGAGGGAGAAAGAGAGAGAGCGCGAGGTAAAGAGCAGAACATCTGGAGAGAGTGACTTTGCCTAACAATACGTGAGTAGAACTGACGAATTCGATTCTACGAAAACAAGGGAGCACACTGTAATTCCGGTACGAAATTCGATAAAGAGAAGAGGACTGTAGTGAACAGTGTTTCGATACGATTGCCTGTGATATTCTGGTGGGACTGCGCATCAGCCATCTCCCTCCTGCTCGCTTTCTTCCTCCTTCCGCTCACTCTCTTCCAACTCGCATG
>CALZFC010000251.1:5427500-5432500 GCA_945643635.1 Allodiplogaster sudhausi
ATTGCGAGAGAGAGAGGGAGAGAGAGAAAGAGAGAGAGAGAGCGATTGCGAGGGAGAGAGTGGTAGACGATTTGAGTGTGTGATAGATTCCGTAAGACTTTGCGGATATAATGCTATCACCTATTGCTAATAGGTCTACATGAGGATGTACTGTAGTGCCAATGCCCTCCTTGAATACCCCAACATAGATCTGCTCGCCTTGAAGGAGAGAGAGAGAGAGAGAGAGCGATTGCGAGAGAGAGAGGGAGAGAGAGCGCTGGCGAAAGAACGAGAGAGAGAGAAAGAGATAGAGAGAGAGAGAGAGCGATTGCGAAGGAGAGAGAAATCGATCGACAGGAGAGAGTGGTAGACGATTTGAATGTGTGATAGATTCCGTAAGACTTTGCGGGTATAATGGAATCACCTATTGCTAATAGGTCTACATGAGGATGTACTGTAGTGCCAATGCCCTCCTTGGATACCCCTACATAGATCTGCTCGCCTTGAAGGAGAGAGAGAGCGAGAGAGAGAGAGAGAGCGAGAGAGAGAGAGAGCGATTGCGAGAGAGAGGGAGAGAGAGAAAGAGAGAGAGAGAGCGATTGCGAGGGAGAGAGTGGTAGACGATTTGAGTGTGTGATAGATTCCGTAAGACTTTGCGGGTATAATGGAATCACCTATTGCTAATAGGTCTACATGAGGATGTACTGTAGTGCCAATGCCCTCCTTGGATACCCCTACATAGATCTGCTCGCCTTGAAGGAGAGAGAGAGCGAGAGAGAGAGAGAGAGCGAGAGAGAGAGAGAGAGCGATTGCGAGAGAGAGGGAGAGAGAGAAAGAGAGAGAGAGAGCGATTGCGAGGGAGAGAGTGGTAGACGATTTGAGTGTGTGATAGATTCCGTAAGACTTTTGCGGATATAATGCTATCACCTATTGCTAATAGGTCTACATGAGGATGTACTGTAGTGCCAATGCCCTCCTTGAATACCCCTACATAGATCTGCTCGATTTGAAGGAGAGAGAGCGAGAGAGAGAGAGAGAGCGATGGCGAGCGAGAGGGAGAGAGAAAAAGAGAGAGAGCGATTGCGAGAGATATGGAGAGAGAGAAAGAGAGAGAGAGAGAGCGATTGCGATGGAGAGAGTGGTAGTCGATTTGAGTGTGTGATGGGTTCCGTAAGACTTTGCGGATATAATGCTATCACCTATTGCTAATAGGTCTACATGAGGATGTACTGTAGTGCCAATGCCCTCCTTGGATACCCCTACATAGATCTGCTCGCCTTGAAGGAGAGAAAGCGAGAGAGAGCGATTGCGAGAGAGAGGGAGAGAGAGAAAGAGAGAGAGATTTGTTGTTATGATGAAGAAAGAAAGTGCCAATGCCCTCCTTGAATACCCCAACATAGATCTGCTCGCCTTGAAGGAGAGAGAGAGAGAGAGAGAGAGAGAGAGAGAGCGATTGCGAGAGAGAGAGGGAGAGAGAGCGCTGGCGAGAGAGAGAGAGAGAGAGAGAGAAAGAGATAGAGAGAGAGAGAGAGCGATTGCGAAGGAGAGAGAAATCGATCGACAGGAGAGAGTGGTAGACGATTTGAATGTGTGATAGATTCCGTAAGACTTTGCGGGTATAATGGAATCACCTATTGCTAATAGGTCTACATGAGGATGTACTGTAGTGCCAATGCCCTCCTTGGATACCCCTACATAGATCTGCTCGCCTTGAAGGAGAGAGAGAGCGAGAGAGAGAGAGAGCGAGAGAGAGAGAGAGCGAGAGAGAGAGAGAGCGAGAGAGAGAGAGAGCGATTGCGAGAGAGAGGGAGAGAGAGAAACAGAGAGAGAGAGAGAGAGAGCGATTGCGATGGAGAGAGTGGTAGACGATTTGAGTGTGTGATAGATTCCGTAAGACTTTTGCGGATATAATGCTAACACCTATTGCTAATAGTCTGCATGAGGATGTACTGTAGTGCCAATGCCCTCCTTGGATACCCCTACATAGATCTGCTCGCCTTGAAGGAGAGAGAGCGAGAGAGAGCGATTGCGAGAGAGTGAGAGCGATTGCGAGAGAAAGGGAGAGAGATAGCAGACACTTGCCACACTCAACCAGGTTAGTCAATCCGGGTTAGGATGAGAGAGAGAGAGAGAGAGAGAGAGAGAGAGAGAGGAAGAGAGAGCGTTGAGAGATTCCTTTATATAAAGCCTGGCCCGAGGCAGGGGAGATTGGGTCGGAGAAACCGAAAATACCATTTTCTACTAGAAAAGACTGGGATCTCAGGAATGAGCTGGAAAAGACAAGACAATGATATCCTCTTCAGACCTCTCCACAAGCAGATGAGGCATCTTCTGTTGCGGCCGATTCGTCATTTGCACTTGAGTCGCTTGCAGAAAGTGGGTCTTATTTTCGTATTATTATGGTAGAATCCGATATAATCGATTGCGGTTTTTACCGTGGTTTGGCATTATTTATTACAGAAGTTGGGCTATTATTTTCTTGTAATGAATATCCAGGCTAATTGTTTTAGCTTCACTAAGCGTGTGCACTTCCTTACAATTAGCCACTTGTGGGCGTCAGAAAAGGGAAAAAAACAGTGTTAAAAATGCTCTAGAAAAAAAATATATTCCAGGCACCCAGATAAGCATGGATGAGATGAGGGCGAACGCCACAGACTACAGGTTGGGGGGATGGATATTAACCTTTGTCTCCGTAATTATGAAGGGGTGGTCATATCGAAGTACATTTTTTCCTCCTATTCTTTGTTTAGCGACACCCTCGATAAGCTCTACGTAGCCCCGCCGAATCGCCGCTTAATGGGAATGACGGAGAAGAACAACTTGGAGAGAGTCTTCCAGATGCCAGGATGCGAGTCTGTGAAGAACAAGCAACTCGTCAAAGTTTGTCCATAATTACTCTTGTTTTTTTATATTTTAATTTTATTTTTACGAAATGCTTACTGACGATAAAGCAAAACATATATCTCAGTAATAAAAAAAAGGAAATCTTGTATCAGTAGATTAAAGATGAAAAGTTTACCTCTCCCCAACTTGTTTGTCATGTTTACTAATAAACTAATAACAGTAATTAAAACATGGCAAAAATACATGAATATTTAAGTTATACCAATCGCACTTGACGTTTGCGACTCGCACGGACCACAACTCGGAGAGCATCACCGAGCTCAGACGCGACCTCGACTTGCAGGACGACATCGACGACTTCGTCAATCTCCACTCGATGGTCAGTTCGCAGGAGACAATAGGGATATTAGGGATACCATAGAAAGAAAAGAATAATGTGATTAATTGTTGTAAAACATGATTTGTGAAGTGGAATTCCTATTCATCTTATAGACAAAGACTCTGCTTCAGCACCCGCCCTCTTCCTCTCCCTCGTCGTCTCCCACATCTTCGTCTTCGTCTTCCTCCTCTCAGTCGTCATCCTCAAGGAAGAGATGGAGCAACACCGACGACGGAGAAGCCGAAGGGGAGACCACCCGCAAGCGCCACTCTGGCCACTTCCACTCTCCGGTATGTTCTCTAGCTAGATCTATCAGGGAATAAAGAAGCTGCCAAATGAGAGTGGGATTCCTCCTAATTAAGGTGCCCATAATCAAGGTGTGGTGGTCTATTTAGCAGACTTTCGGAATCAAAGCAAGCGCGGAATGTGATGTTGCCTTCCGGTTCATCTAATGGACATGAAAGAATGAAGCGCATGGAAGAAATAGTGCTGTCTACAATTCTTTTGACCCACCTGATTATGGGCCGCCATGATGCTCTTTTACTGAAATTTTAGGTTAAAAAAAAAATCTATTATTGCATGCCGCACCCCGGGATTTAGGGACATACATTCATACATACATAATATACTTTGAACTGGCTCGGATACTCTCTTTGCACCACTCCTAATAATAGGGACATTTGCATGTGAAGTGAAGCGCAAGTGTATTTTGGAAATCCTGCCTTGTTGACTTGTATATCGCTGGTGGTGTTACTAACAATAAAATAGACATCCACTTCATGCTTGTTAAGGTACCAAACATGAGTAAAATTGGCGGTAATATTTATAAAGAACCAATTTCAGCCAGCCATGCCAGACGCTTCACTCGCGCCCTCATCCCTGCAGTCTTCTAGTGGTCGCTCTCCGACCCCTCCGGCCTCGTCATCTCGCACTACTCGAGCCATCGACCAGCTTATGCTGAGGCGAGTGAAGCATTAACTGAGAGAGAAAGAGAGGAAGGGAGGAATAGAGAGCGAAGAAAATAGAGAGAAAGCGAGAGAGAGAGAGAGGCAGAAGGCTGAAGACAATGATCTTAATGTTCACATGTCTTCAGCGTCCGCGCCGGCGACTACACGGCGCCATTCGCGCCGTCTTCCGAGCGACTCGCGTCGCAGCCGGCGGCGATGACGGCAGCGGAAAGAGTGAACCCGCACTTCCTCGACATGGATTCGGAGCGGGCGCGGCTCCGACATGTTATGTCGAGGTACCGGGCACTCGCTGCCCGATTCGCCGCCGAGGTACAGAGGAATGGGGGGCCGCGCTCTCCCCTGAGGGCTTCCGCGGCACTTGAGGCTGGGCGCATTCTGAGCAAAGCGAGGGAGGCCGCCATTCGGCACAACGGCCACTTCGACGCGATTCTTGATGTCTGTTGAAGGAGATGTGTGTGAGAGAGAGAGAGAGAGAAAGAGAGAGAGAACAGAATGGGAGAGAGAGAGGCAGAGAGGCAGGAGAGATGGAGAGATAGAAATATACTAGAGTGAGAGTGAGACTAGAGTGGGAGAGGAGAGAGAGGCTAGAGTGAGAGAGACTAGAGTGGAGAGAGAAGAAAGACAGAGAGGCAGGAGAAAGATAGAAAGAGAGAGAGAGAGATAGAGGGAGACTAGAGTGAGAGAGAGATTAGAATGAGAGAGAAAGAATAGAGTGGGAGAGAGAGAAGAGAGACATAGAAAGAGGGAGACTAGAGTGAGAGGGACTGTGTTAGAGAGAGAAGAAAGACAGAGAGACAGAGAGACAGAGAGGCAGGAAGAGGAAGACTAGA